>JADLSH010000292.1:600000-1200000 GCA_016169945.1 Trachythela sp. YZ-2020 | reverse complement strand
AGAAAAGGAATTGTCATTAAGTCTATCATGCAATGAGTGTAGGTTAGCAATGAATTGTGCGTGTTCACATTGTAGGAAATGTTGTGCGTTGGCACTGGTGTTGTGTGTAGTCGCATGTTCAGAAAGACGGTTTTGAAGGCAACGATCAGTTTTCCCTATAAACTTAACAGGTTGTTTGAGATGGCGCCGAATTTTCGAAATGCAAGATTTAACGAGATTTTCACCACGTGTACCAAGATAAGGAATACGATTCCAAACTTTAGGTAGATCATCATCGGTCGGTTTTTGAATAGGTGTCGAAGAAGCGGTGTATTTCAGTTTGAGTTTGTTTATTAAAAAGTTCTTTAAACCATTGGGATAGCCATTCCAAGACATGAATGATTTGATGGTGCTTATTTGATTGTCGAAAAGTATCCTTTTTGGCGCTTCATGATGAAAACCTAGATCTCTACGTCTTCGCAACCAGTAAGAACTTGGACATCCTTGCACGCCAAAGACATTGGTTCTGCGACGGAACTTTTGATAGCGCACCGATGGGGTACCAGCTATACACACTACACGTGATTGCCGATGGTTCCAGAACTGTGCCCGTTGTGTACTGCATCGCCAGAAGAAAAGATCGAAATACGTACGACCGCATCTTCCAGTTCCTTAAAGATCGTCGACAAAATATTTCTCCGCTGACAGTGATGATTGACTTCGAGATGGCCGCCATACAGTCGTTAGAACACCATTTCCCTGAAGCTGAAATCCAAGGATGCTTGTTTCACTTTGGTCAGTGCCTGTGGAGAAACGTGCAGAGACTGGAACTGCAGAATTGGTACAAAGAAGATGCGAACAATGCATTGACTATCAAGTCGTTCCAGGCCCTTGCATTTGTCCCACCGCATCGTGTAACAAGCGTTCCAAGAATTAATGGCATCGCTTGATGACGATACAGATGAAGTTCTCTCCGACTTTCTGACCTATTTTGAAGCCACTTGGATTGGTGTGGTTGCCATCTCTCTGTGGAATGTGCACAGTCGCGTTGAGCAAGATCTTCCGCGAACAAACAATTCCATCGAAGGATGGCATCACTCGTTTGATCTTCGAGTTTCCATCACCCACCCTACGATCCGTCGATTGTCTGCCAAGCTAGTCAAGGAACAAGCCAGCAACGAACTTCTTCTGGAGCAAGTGCTTGCCCGCATTCCTCAGCCTCCACTAAAAAAGAAGTATCAGTTAGTGAATTTAAGATTGAACGATAATGTACGTACGGGCTATTGCTCATAATTTGTAGAAAGAATGTTTTAAACTAGGGATGCTTTTCATGTGTAAAATAAACCTATACGTTTATGAATGGTATTATTCTAATATGGAAATTTTTGGTATGTGCATGTCAAACTCAAAGAATATAAAAATGCACAAGGTATCGCTATTTTCGGCTTTTCGTCTTTTCTGTAAAAAGTCTGTTTCATTATATTTAAACGTGTAACAGTTGCAGAGGGGTCCCTATGGTCCCTAACATATAGGGACCCCTCTGATCCCTATATAAACGCTGAAATGGTAGCTACACAAATTGTTGACCATAATTTGTCTGATGGTTAACAAAGTCCCGTAACTAAATAATGTCGTTTCAGTGCACTCCCATCTATTGTTAGATAAAATTTGTTGATTGAAAAATGTTATTAACCGGTAGTGACGTTATATGTAAACAACGAGTTTGAGTGTTTCATCAGGGGATCCAAACACGAGAAAACGGTATGAAACACGAGCGCGAAGCGCGAGTGTTTTATTGTTTTCGAGTGTTTGGTCCCCTGATGAAACACGAGAAACGAGTTGTTTACACAACATCTCAAACGAAAACATTTCATTGGCTGTTCAATTTATTAAGCTCTAACGGGGGACCTATGAAAGTAATTTGTTTTTGTGTTTTGACTTGAATTTGTAATTAGGATCTCAGTTATTAGATGAAAACCGTTTTTCATCTAACAACGGTGATGGTATATGATTTTTAGCGTGTTTCCTTGCGGTATCCAACCTCAATCATGTGACGAATTAGGGTGAGTTCATTCGCTAATTTGCTCATGAATTATTAATGAGTTTTAGATTGAAAAATAGAAAATATTATATTGGTGGCTGCACGTGAATTCTGCTATATCTTTTTGTCGGTTATTGTACAATTACTACTATTATACTCCCGTATCCGTCGCAATGGAAACATCCATAATCGTTCCCCTATTAAATTAACGTGCAAACGCGTTTTACAGAAGAAGGTTTCAGTGCCTTGACATGGAAACTTTATCAACCTCCTGCATTTACCTTCGTAAATAGTATCAGTCGTAAACCTTTGAAGTATTCTACCCGTAACTTTTCAAGTCTCAGGGGCTTTTTCGTTGGCCTCCTACTCTTGGTCCGGCTAATCACAATCAAAATGTATCTAGTAGTGTAAATGCCTTCTATTAAATGCAAGAAGTTTAAAAAGTCAGCACAAATCTACCATAGAATCAGATAGAACGTTGTACAACTTGCAACATTTTCAAAATCTTGCCTACACAACGACTGGCTTCGCTGGAAGAAGTCATTTCATGCAAGTGTAACTAAATACATTCCCCGAAAAATATTAAAAGGTAGGAATCCTTTGCCTTGGATCAATGGTGAAATAATTAATCTCATTAAAAAGAAAGAAACAATTCGACAAAAACTGAAACGTTCACCAACCTCCGATTATCTCAAAACAAAATTCAAAGATTTACGCCGTGAAGTTAAGCGTTTAATTTGTGAAGGTCGGAACACATTTTTTGGGTTAATGGAATCGAATCTGAAATCTAATCCTAAGCGCTTTTGGTCAATCCTCAGTCATAAATCTAAAGTGCGCAGACGCGATCGCTCCTTCGCTTTGTGATCTTTTTAATAGTCATTAAGATTGGGTAAAGTACCAGAAGAGTGGAAATGTGCCAATATTGTTCCAGTTCACAAGAGAGATAACAAGGAGTTTGCTGAAAATTATCGACCTATCTCGTTACTGCCTCTGATCTCTAAGGTTATGGAACGTTGCGTGTTTAATGCCGTCAAGTATCACGTGCTTAATGTAATAAGTAAATGCCAACATGGTTTGTCCTGTGTAACTCAACTAATCGAAGCACTTGACTCAATTGGGTCACATCTTGACAATGGTGGACAGATTGATGTGATCTATATGGATATGTCGAAAGCCTTCGATACAGTTAGTCATCGGAAGGTCATCCAGGTGTTACAAGACTATGGATTCGGCGGGTCATTGCTTTGATTCTTATTTGCACAACCGCAATCAGCGAGTTACTCTTCTTGGTGCGACTTCTAAGGTTCTTCCAGTTTCTTCCGGTGTTCCACAAGGATCCATCCTTGGACCTATGTTGTTCTTGTTGTACGTCAACACACTACGAGAATCCGTTTTTACCAGCAAAGTGACCGCATTCGCTGACGACGTAAAGTTATTTCAACCAATCAAGAATGCCACTGATGTTGCAGCAGTTCAGGAGGACTTAGATAATCTTGACTCTTGGGCTTCTGCAGCTGGTTTGAAATTTAATGAGAAAAAGTGAAAGGCCCAAACCATCACTAGGAAACATAACCCAGTACAATCATCCTATTCCTTAAAATATATACCTTTGAAATCGACCAGCTCTGAGAGGGACCTCGGGGTGAGGATAACGAATGACCTTACATGGACTGAACAGGTTAACGAAGAGTCAGCTAAAGCCAATAAATTGCTCGGATACGTCAGACGTAATACTCGTTACGTGCACAGTGTGACTGTTAGGCGTACAATATATCTGGCTTTAGTACGTGCCCATCTGGGTTATGCGACGCAAGTATGGGCGCCTCAGCTACAAAGAATCCAGAGACGTGCCACCAAGTATATGCTGAACCTTCCCTTCACTACATCAGTTTCGTACAAGGAAAGGTTAATCAAAACCAATCTTTTGCCAATTAGCTACTGGAATGAATATCTAGACATGTTCTTTTTCTTCAAAGTTGTGAATGGCTATACAAATTTAAATCCTGAAGTAATTCCAACCCTTCGGCAGTCAACTAGAACCAGATCTAACTTAAACAATCTTCAATACTCAGTTCGTCATTGCAAAACTACTACTTTTCAAAACTCATTCTTTAATAGATCTGTGAGAGTATGGAACACTCTCGTTAACGAATATGATAACTTTAATACCAACAATCCTAATAATCCTTGATTATTACTTTGCTGCCTTACAATCCGCATATGAACCTGATGACCCTAGAACATGGAAAACAATTTGTGTAAAATGTAACTCTGTCCGTAGCCTCTTGAAGATTTCGTGTTGTTTTTAATCTGTAATTAATGTTTGTTTATTTGTGTTTTATTGTACGTTTGGCCAGCAGTTATGGGCGCTGCTGTTGCGGATGCCCTGCCATCGTGTTTCTTTATAGTTTTCTGTGTATTTTATCAGTATAATTTTAATAATTTCTTTATTGTATAAATATGGCAAAGCTAATAAAATATAATAAAAAAATATAAAAAATAAAATAATCGCTTCCTAACCAATCAATTCACATGCAAACTACTCACAACCACTAGTGCTTGTAAATAATCAATATTTTCAAGGGTATACAAGGGTATTCAGCCCTTGCAAGTGATGTCACAACTCGTAATTGTTTCGCTTCCGCCATGCCTGGCAAATTCCACTGGGAAAATTCAAACTAATTAAAATGAAATCCAACATGACTGACATTAATACGTATGCCAACTTTGATACTCCCCGTTGATCAAAGATGAAAGATTTTAGCGAGATATAGCTTGTTCGATATATATAACTCTCAGTATTTCCAAGATAGAAGCGAAGAAAGCATTTTGATGAAATCCACGATATTGCCTCCCAAAATAGCGGATTATTTAGCATCATGTAATATTCTCGCGTGACTGCAACAGCCGAATACATGCGACGTTATCTTTAGAATTTGCTCATTAATTATCAATTATTTTTCAGGGTTCCAAACCTCCATCCCGACTCCTCACCTCCTGAGATCAAGTTAAAAGGACAAAGTCTGCTGCCGTATTGTCATTTTGAGCTAGAAGAATCTGACTACATCACCGGGGGTCGTCGGAATCCCGAATTGCCTGGTCCGTGGGGTGCAGCTCCTGGAACTATGCTTAATCCAAATACTAAAGTCATTGAGTTCCAATCATGCGGTGTTAAAGTCAAAGTGATAAGGTAGCATGCACTTCAAAACTTATCGAATTTATCGAATCTTTTTTTAAACCTGTAAATGGAGTTATACTCGTAAACGTTGATATTTCCTAAAATAGTAATTTTCTAAGCTTGTGGTCTGATTTATCCACACACTCAATTGCAAGATGGACTGTTTTGGGACTTATCTTTATGAAGAATCCATTATCCGTTGCAGATAGAGCATGTCTAGAATTGATAGAACATCTATCAATAATTACTCCTAGTGAACGAGTAAGTGAACGACAACCGGAAGTAAATCGGGCCGTTATAGATGACGACAGCCGTTCTTGTTGAAATCACGAACGTGAAATTAGATTGACTGCTGTTCTTGATTTCAAGCAAGAATTGCTGACGCCATAATTAACGGCTAAGTATATGTACGTGTGACGTCCGCGTTGTCAAAAACGTCGCTCGCTTAAGCTCTCTATTGTTATACAGGGCTGGTTATTCAAAAATCGATTTGCGCTAAAGTTGGATTCATATGTAACCCATCTTACACAGGTTTAGGTTCAATAGACATATTGTAATCCGTACATATTCTATTAAGCCTCTTTTTCAAGTTGGTAACCCTCACTCCCCCATTTTAGACGACGAAAATTATCAAGGCCTTCTCTATTTACCCCCTGCCCACTACTTCACAAGAAGCCCTTACCCTTGACATTCAAGTGTACTGCATTTTGTACTTCGTTTCGGCTGAATCAATTACCCTCCCGATTAAGCCCTCTCTAATAATCCCCTCCCCCTTCAAGCATGCCAGAAATATATATGCCGCCAGCGATAGTAATTGGGGCATTAAGCCTATTTTGCTAGATGCAGCCTTGCGGTAATATAGTGGTCTGTTCACGTAGCAATTGCCCTGTATTAGTCGTGCGAATTTTCGAAGATTTCTTTTTCGGAAAACCAGTTGATACGCCTAACGGATTCGGTGACTTCACGTTTATTTTCTATTTTTACAGAGAATTCTACATCCTCAATCCTACCAACATGGACTTAAACTTCATCTGGACAAGAGAAGACCCCTCGGATAGTCACAGTGGTCCAGCAAACTTCACATGTACCCCAAAGACAGGCCTCATTAATAGCGGCAAAAAGATTCACATGAAATTTGAGTATATCTCAAACAACCTTGATTTCACTGAATCATTCTGGAGATTCTTCATTCAAGAACATAACATATCGCTGCCATTCTTGTTGGTTGGACATACCACTGAACCCGTTGTGTCACTGGATCGCTCACACTTCAATTTCCGTGAAATACTCATCGGTAAGATGTCTGCCTTGCTAGCGTCAGGTTACATTTACACATGACAATTAGTGAGGCCGATTTTAGAATCAAATGGCGAGTATTGGAGAGCTTTAGATTTGACTACAAGTACGACTACGAGATTCGTTGTTGTACATGCCACTTTTCATAGAGCGGACGCGGACGCGTGACCTGCATGATAAATCCAAGATGGCCGCCATTAATGGCAAAAATAATATAAACTCTACGGGGAAATCCATATTTTTTGCATTTTGCGTCGTCCCAGTGTTTCGAATCCATTTCGATCAAACTTTTTTGGCAATAACTACTTATCGTGAAGGTTTTAGACGCAAACTGAAATATCGCTCGCCGAAGCTTGACATGAAAATGTCACTTGCTCAGCTCGAGTCATTTACTGCAGACAAGTACTTGGTTTAATACATTTAGTCATTAGATATTTTGAGGAATATTCGGAACATTACTTAGAGGATAAAAGTAATGTCTGTAACAGGCTTTACTTGCTGAGACGACTGGGATTACAAACAAGCAATAAAAATAGCAATTAAAATTGGGAATGGAAAATGAGATTACAACCCTCTGACTTCTTTTCCCAGTTTTTGTTTCCTTTTATAGTATTTTTGGGGCTCACTTAAATCTGGGGCCCATGGAGCAATTCCCTCCTGGGCAGCCTTGGAAAATATAGCTTACTAAATGTCGTGTTAAAAAGAACCATAAATAGAAAACACTAACATATTGTTAATCTGGACATTCATTCTCACTAGATGACATGTCAAGAAATTTAGTTCTGGACACGCAAGAAAACTTCATGTTAGTTTTATTGAGGTTCAACAAAGTAGGAAAATTTGGCATTAATTACTTGAAGGATTAATATATTTTTACTATAGAAATGATAATAGTAGTATAACAATGTACGGATTTCATCCAAGCATACATAAAACTGTTAAGTTTAATGAACAGAATTTATTTTATAGAGGTTTATATTTCACGACCACCATGGGAAGTCTGGCCGATGCATACTTAATATTTTGCAGTACATGAACAGGTTGCACACTGTTACTGTATTGTTAAATCTTAAGTTAAATGTTTTAAAACAATACTGAAAATCAGAAACAACACTCAAATTTGCAGTGCACTTGCCACAATTTTGCGCACTACACACTTGGATTTTTCCCTGTTGCATAAGTGTTTCCTTGTCGAAATCTGCCATATCAATATAATGTTCAGAATTCTTCATAAAAAGCCTAATCAATATAATGTTCAGAATTCTTCTTTTCACGAGTAATGCTGTCTGCCATTTCATACAGTGAGTTCAAATAGGCTGCATTGCATCTTCATAAATGTTTTAAAAACTTTTAATATTTCCATCCTTGAAATACTGTACCATGTTTGTGTGTCAAATTTTACCTCTAGGTGATGTTTTGCGTCAGTTAACTGTGGACTTAACTTTTAAATACTGCTTTTATCCTCTAAGTAATGTTCCGAATATTCCTCAAAATATCTAATGACTAAATGTATTTAAACCAAGTACATTTAAAGTACTTGTCTGCAGTAAATGACTCGAGCTGAGCAAGTGACATTTTCATGTCAAGATTCGGCGAAACCACGGGTGGCAGATGCAGTTATCGCGTTGCACCTTACCTCTGAGTTAAGTATGCTATACTGCAGGTCGAGAGCAGGGATCTACTTCGGTTGGGTAACGTCCCTGTGCTTGATAAACTCATGTGAGTAGAGATTGGTTGCTTCTCTCTTGGTACCTCGAGGGTTTTTCTCTGGGTACTCCGGTTTCCTCCCTCATTAAAAAGCTAACCCTCAGGAGTTAACCTTAAAGTGCTTATGAACGCAAAATGGGTTTTTATTGATTCGGATAAGGCGTGAAAAGTTAGTTAGTAAGTTCTAGATTAGTTTTTGGCTTAGACTTTTAGTTTCGGAGATATAAAGGCTCAAACAGGCAAATTTTGCCATTTTCTGAAAAAAAGTAGCGCGACCAAAATATCACCAAGGGGCCTGGATCCCAGGAACCCAACTTTGATAAACAACTAAGAAATATATGGCGAAGATATCGATATCTTGTGTTTTTTTGCATATTTTGTCTAAACGATGTTTCGTTTGTGCGTGATCTTACACAGAAAGTACCAACAGTAATATATCTAGCTATCTGACACCTTTTTTGGATGATAAATCACCTATTGCGGCTTTAAACCGATAGAAAAGAGGGCACCGAAACTCATCGATCTGAGACATTTGGTGGCAAATACAGGCCATAGTTATCGACCTATAAACAAAGACAAATGTCCCCAGTTGTCCCAACATAGGACAGGAATCAACATACAGGTAAGCTGTGATTTTAACAAATGCAATGATGTCTATTCGCGCGTATGAACTTTGGATATTTAACGTTGAATCATGTCACCTAAATGTGCATATTATTTGCTTAGTATACAATGTCATTGAAGCCAGTATAGTCTAGGACCTGTAAAGGAGTTTGTATGCATTTCATTTAGGACAGATTATCTCAACTGTTTTAGGGTAAAATGACCATGGCGGTCAACATGTGGCATATGTGCCAAAACCCGAATCCGGGGCGAAAGTCCTGAAAATGACCACGCCCAGAAACGGCACTGTCGGCATAGCTCTAAATCCTGAACCGCCAAAGCTACAGCCTTTCTGAATTGCTTATAGTGTTTAGAATGGTTGCTTTTATGGGTGGTCACTGGAGGGTGAAATTTGTCTAGGTATCATATTTTACAAGAAAATGACTATGCACCATCCCAGGTCAACTGCTAATTATGCATCAAATCACTCATTCACCTGGCAAAGTCTATGTTTTCTTATTTCCCAAACATTTCTGTCATAGGATGAAAAAATATGCTTATTTTAATATAATTATTATAAATTTCATAAGGAATGATATTGTTTTGTTGAGATATAACACATTTCATTTCACTTACCCCCCGCCAGAACACGATTTCAGCCATATTTTGCCGATTTGTTTGCTTTTTATCGCCGAGCCTCGCAAGTATCATCCAATTGTTCTACTTTAACACAATGCTAGTTGACTAGAGAATAATTCAACCAAGTTTCGTCGGGTTTTGGAGTAGTGCCATGTATTTTATATTCGATTTTGTGTCCTTCGACATTTCCTCAATTATGTAGCCATTGCAATGTCTCAGCTTCTCTGCCCGATAAATGCCACTTCTTCATACACATCTGTATTTATATTACAGTATCCAAAAATAATTGATTGTAGAATAGTCCCAATCGAAAATTGAAAGCTTTACTCCCATTTGGGAGTGAAAAACCTTCCCTCCTTCATCAAGGACGAGAATCTAAAACAAAAGGTTCAAAATAATTTGAAAGTCTCGCGCAATCTTCACGAAAACTCCTCGTGGGCAACATTACAGGGGGGGGCAAACATTTTCACGAATACATTGGTAAATCTCTGGTTTCTTTTTATAGCTAAAGAATATTTGTTTATTTTGTCATAAAACATATAAACAGTTAAACACACGAACTTTACTTTGGGAGTTTGGGTTGCTGTGATCGCGAACAAACGTATTCGTGAAAATGTTTAATGTTGCAGACTTTCAAATTATTTTGAACCTTTTGTTTTAGATTCTCGTTCTTGATGAACGAGGAAGGTTGCTTTCAATTTTCGATTGGGACTATTCTACAATCAATTATTTTTGGATACTGTAATATAAATACAGATGTGTATGAAGAAGTGGCATTTATGGTTGAATTATTCTTTAGTCAACTAGCATTGTGTTAAAAATGAAATGTGTTATATCTTAACAAAACAATATCATTCCTTATGAAATTTATGATAATTATATTAAAATAAGCATATTTTTGTTTGGGAAATAAGAAAACATAGACTTTGGCACATATGCCATGTTGACCGCCATGGTCATTTTACCCTAAAACAGTTGAGATAATCTGTCCTAAATGAAATGCATACAAACTCCTTTACAGGTCCTAGACTAGTATGGATGAAAGGTTCTGCGCCGGACATATCCGGTGTACAACGGTGTTTGTTGACGCACAAATCGATCGAAGTGCTTCTACCTCTGAGAGATTACATACTGCTGTTATAAAATAATATATCATATATGTTTCAATGTGGAAATTATCACAACTTTAATGCCTTTATGGTATTTAACTAATATAAATTAATAGGCCATTCTACTTTTAGACTTCAACCTACTTTATATGTGGACTTTCAGTGTCTTGTATTATCCTACACATGTGGTCAATGTCAAATGTTTTATATGACAGTGAGATACTGATGATATATGTTTAATTGATACATGTATTTGGTACAAAGTTGATCACCCACTAGTGGAACCACCTTAACCTGAGTATCAGGCATTTCAACGGTTAGGCCTTGGTCCCTAAGCCACCTATGTTGAAGAACCTTAGGGAGGCTAACAGAAAATTCCCTAAATAGAGAGATACACTTCAACATTGTATAGCCCATTAAACTATTTGTTTGTGATTTCATCTAGATTATCAGTGAAGTAAACTGGAACCATCAGTGAAAGATGAATTAACATTTTTAATTAAATATTTATTAAACATCTTTATCAATATATGTTGCAGTGTGACTCTATTGTCTCTTGGGGGCAAGTTCACTTTTAATAGCTCAGCCCCTTGATCGATTGGATCGGCTTAACCCATTAATTGGCAAATTTTACTCATCAGTGGTAGAGTACTGCCAATTAATGGGTTAACTGCGCTTGATTGGATCGGCTAAACTTTAGCTGCTTTTTGGGTAATGGGTTACCTAGAAAAGAGCCAGACTCTTTACCCATCTGGAAGGAGAGATTCCACTTCTAAAATGTGCAAGGACATCTGGTACGGGAGGGGGTCAACATCCATTTTCCTCCATGGGGAGGAAGTCAGTTTACCTGCACAGAGAAGCACCTTTCCGAGTTACTTAAATCAGCTATGTGGGCATGCCAAGAAAGTTGGATGTGTGTACACTAGGAGTAAAGCAAACATCACTCTCACACCAGACATCTAATGTGAAAGTTGAAGCATGCTTGCTCTGCCCACACAAGCAAAGCTACTGTAATAGAAAGTATGAAGTTTTACAGATCACATACTGGCCTTATGGCTTATTTATTAAATGAGATATATTTCCCCACTAAAACATTCTCAAAAGATGAATATTATTCTAAGCCTATTTATGTGGCAATTAATGTTTAGTGTTGTCACAATAATTCCATATATCTATATATCCAGTTTATGATATCTGTGTATTGATCATCTTTCATTTACATGGACAAAGATGACAATCTGTCAACCAATCTTCCTATGAAAGGTTCTGTGAGAATATACATGGGGGCCAATTTCATTAGATTGTGGGTTGGCCAGTTGCAGTTATTATTCTTGAAAATGTCCAAATTTTGGGCAAATTTGAATGTAAAATTTGTAGGGAAACAAGCTTCCTTGCTAAAGTGAGAACCAACTTTAAAGCAGGTGTAGAAATGAAATGCAACCGATTCCCATGTCCATGAAGGCATGAAGACTATAAAATGCAGTAAAAGGTTTAAGTTCCATTCCAACAAACTTTTAACCCTTGCATTCGTTCATTTATTTCTTCTTTCGAAAGAATTTTATAAGCAAGAGGCATCTATGTCCCAGAATTTATAGATATAAGTTACTGTCATCAAGTGTCATGGTCGTCTCCACGATCGACTTTGAAATCGCATTTAAATCCATTCCTTCGTCTATATTCCACGATTGACGATGCAAACCACTAGAAGGGTTACTTTACACACTCAAAAATGTGTTTGAGTTCAAAAATGTGTTTTTTTCCTCAAGAAATAGCCGACTTTTCAAGATGATTGATCCAAATGTAATTGTTTTTATAGTAAAATTAAATACACACGTTCCTGGGACCCAGTCCCCCGGAAGACGCTACTTTTTTTCCAAAATAGCGACTTTGAGCCTTTATATCTCCGAAACTACAAGTCTAAGCCAAAAACTAATCTAGAACTTATTAACTAACTTTTTATGTTCTATCCGAATCAATAAAAACCCATTTTGCGTTCATAAGCACTTTAACTAACTAACCCACGTAACCTTTGACAATTGGGTTGCAAAACCTGTCAAGGCTATACATACATACATACATACATACATACATACATACATACATACATACATACATACATACATACATACATACATACATACATACATACATACATACATACATACATACATACATACATACATACATACATACATACATACAAACCCACGACTTTCGGCAGAGCGTTGACTTACTCTTTTCACATGAGTGTGATAAGTAAATTCCTCAACAAGAATCGAACTCAAGACTCAGAAGTGAAAGGCACTTGCTCTCACGACTGCGCCACCGAAGTCCCGTGCCTTCCGTCCATCTCAGGGTGGTAAACATAATAAACTAATAAATTAAACAATAAACAGATCTCGTTGTTGTGCTCGTATTTCGTAGTCAAGTCTCAATTTCTCTATTATCAGTTCAACACTTTATCTTACCTCTTTCTGTGCTATTCTGTGTTGCTCCACTGTAGTGTGCATAACATGGTGTAGGGGTCCAAGGGAGGGCAAAATAGAGAGGGGCTTGACACATAATTTGCAATGAAGTTTCTGTTCAAAACTGAGCGCAGAGAAATTCTGAAATGAATATCAGCCGTAGCGTAGCCAGCCCGTCGATTTAGTTGAAAACAATCAATTTCTAAAGAAATTAATAATGATAATGGTATGAAATTTGCATAGCGGGACCAAATCGGCGGGCTGGCTACGCCACTGGATATCAGAAGAGAAGCTCGGCCGCCCCCGCGCCCGCCCTCCCTCATGTTTGCCCTTTATTGCTCCCAAACAAAACCCGTTTTCTCGAAATATTTGGGAGACAGACTTGAAGTCTAGGTCTAGACGTCCTTTATTAGTGCAAAGTTTCACTTTGCAACTATTGTGATTAAAGGGCAAAAATTCACATAAGTGACTCAGATAGGCATATATAGATGGATGGACGGATAGATGGATAGATAGATGTATAGAGTAAACAATCCGGGGGTAGCTTACACTTGATGTTCTCTATTAGTTTTATAATATAACATTTATAGTACGCGCGTGCTGATTGGTCGAGAAGCGTGGTTCTATTTAACAATTAGATTATGAGCTAAATATTTCTATGAGGTGATAGTTGATGAGGGCGAAGCCCAAATGATATATCATCTCATAGAAATCGAGAGCGAATAATCTAATTGTTTTAGTAGAAACCAGCAAGAAAACAGTATTTCAAAACGTTTTTCATAATTTATTGAAATAAATTCGTTAAAAATCGCGCCGAGGAGATGGATGTTTCGCTACTTGCTATCTATCGACAATTAGATAGCGAGTAGCGTAGCCAATCAAATTACAGCATTTGCAATAGTATACTAGTATGATTCTACTAAAACTGTATAGAAACACGGAAATGTTCCCGCCAAAATTTAAAATCATGAAAAACAAACAAATTTAATGCGAATTATAAAACTTTGAACACTATTTAAAAACAATTTTAATGCTTTTACACATTTTTGACTGTTAATTTTTAAACAGAGTTGTTTTCTTGCAGCAAAATTGACAAGCAAAGGTAAGCATGCGTACGTGATGAGAATTTGTAAATTAATCGAGTTTAAAATTGAGTTACATTATAAAAGAAATAGAAAACATTTTTTTCCTGTGTTTCTACACACTTATAGAAACACTCGAAATAACGTGGAACAACTCGCCCTACGGGGCCGTTTTCCCACTGATTATTTCTCGTTCTCCCAAACTCCCACGCGTGTTTCTATGTAACAATTAGTCGCCGAAGGCGTGGTAATTACAAGCCTATAGTCACTGAGCCGAAGGCGAAGTGACTATAGGCTTGTAATCACCGAGCCTGAGGCGACTAATAGCGTTGTCTCAACGTGACGTCACGAATTCCGACCCCCCGCCAAGACTCAGACAAACATTGGCAACTCTTAATATAAATTGTATTATGATTGAGAGCTTGCTGTGAGTTATTTTGATAATTTGATAGTTTGTTTAAAGTTTATTTGTGCGGAATCATACACACATTGTACTTTTTGCTTTAGTTGAAGTGCCAGTGTCTTTTTTTTTTCTTTGGTAGTTGTAATATAGGCTATTTCATCGCTTTAGTATGGACTATTCTGTCGCTGCTATAAATAGGTCTACTATCCTATATAGTCTATATTAATATATTGTTGCTTTCGTGTTTATACTAAGTTTGGACGCTTAAAAACCATTTTTTGTCGATTTAGTGCCCATTATTTTGCTCTTTTGGTGTTTTATATTCGCTTTTATAGTGCCCATTATTTTTAAAATTTACTATTTTGTCGCTGTATTAGTATCCACTATTTATAGTCTATTTTGTTTACCTTTTATTTTTATACTATAAAAGAAGCTAGGTCTAGGATTGTCTACTATTCTAACGACTATATTCTATATTTAAAATACGGATATATTTCAAATGAAAGATTAATTGTCACTTATACGTAAAATAATTTCAAATATAAACTATTTTCACTGAGGAATCGTCCGTTGATAAGTAAAACTATTTTGCTTTGACAATAAAAAAATATGTTGAAAAAATATTTCACAAGCCGGTTAACTTATTGATTTAATAGTCTATTTTTAAATATCAGTTGTGTAAAAGAGAGAACCGCCCTTTGGCACTGTGTCTGGTTTAAATATGAATTCTACAACTAGTGCTTCTCCGATAAATTTAACAACTCTCACTGAAAACGACGGCGTTCCCCGCTCATATTTTGAGCATGATCCATCAGATTCAATGCTGTCGATCAACTCAAGCGGTGGTTAAAATGTAGAGGCTTGAAGCAAAGTGGTAAACGCCGAACGCCCTTTAGCTCTTTGCCCAGAAGCTCTCATTTCCTTAAGCGATTTCGGCAATTTTTCTGGATATCTCGAATCACTTGCACACGTTCCCCAGCAACAGTGCGAATGAGTTTTAGTGCAGATAAAATAAAAAAATATGCCAATGATAGTTCGCTGCTAGTATAATTCTATATTAAATAGTAGTTTGTTTGTCTGAGTCTCGTGGGGGGTCTTAGCTGAGGGAATCTATTTTTAGCTACGTGAGACAACGCTATTGTTTTAATAGAAATTTCAAAGAGAAAAACAAACACAGAAAGTTATAACCCTCTCCACGTTCGTTCGTAAAACCACCTCCAATTAAAGGTTATCTACCCTATGCACCGAATAACCAAATTTTTTTCCCACGATCCTGTATCTACCCCCCCTTCTTTTTTTGGAAGTTTCCAGAGCGCTCTTGGCTTACTAGAAACGAGACTGAGGAGAATAGAGGCTACTTCCAACCCATTCCCCCAGTGCAATCCCCCTCCATCATACCTTCCACAACCATTAATGCAAATCCCAGCAGTCTACCCACCCAACCGTGTCCCACATTGGTGAGCCCAGATAAGGTTGACCTTCCACGTTTGTTAATATCTAATGTCCGTTCGATTCTCCCCAAGGTGGATGAACTTGAAGCAGTTTCTCAAATCAATGAAGCCGATTTTATCTGTATCACTGAAACATGGCTAAATAGCAGTATTCCCGATTCAGCAGTTTCTCTTGCAAATTATTTTATTTTTCGCAACGACCGTTCATCATCCTCTGGAGGTGGCGTTTGCATTTACGTTAACAGTAAAAATTCATGCAGAAGACTTCGTACCTATGAAGATCAGGATATTGAATCATTATGGTTGTCCATCAGGCCACCCCGTCTGCCTCGATCTAATTCTATAATTCTATTAGCTGTCATTTATCATTCTACATCATGTGGCGCCGCCGAAAATGTCGCGTTATATAATCACATTCAAACTAATGTTGATACTTTTCTTCGTAACCATCCCAACGGATTACACGGGTTTTGACGAAAGAATGGTTAAAAGAATCACCGGTTTGACCCAAATAATCAATGTTAAGACAAGAGGCAATGCTATATTGGATTGATGCCTATCTAACGTGAAGAAATCCTTCTTTGAACAGCTACAACTCCCTCAACTTGGAACTAGCGATCATAATACCATTATTATCCAGACGCGTATCCCCAGACCACAGAAGCCAGATAACAGTCCTATTTCGAAAAGAGACCTTAGATATAGTAGCCTACGAAGATTTGGCCAATGGATTTCTGCTTATGATTGGTCACCTATTTTTCACATTCATGACTGTGAACTGAAATTCCAAAAATTTCATGACATTATAGCAAACATGCTGGAAAGGTTCTTACCTATTACACGTACGAAAGTAAGACAATCCGACAAGCCATGGATGACTCCTTCACTCAAAAGTTCCATTAGTAATAGCAAAAAAGCACTTTTTAAACACGGTAAATCCTCGACAATGTTTAAGTACTGGCGCAATAAAGTTATCAGGGACGTCAAGTCTGCTCGATCCAAATACTACGTTACATCAGTCAGTAAATTAAAACAAGGCAATTCATCGAAATGGTGGAAAGAGGTTAAGTCTATTGGTGGTCTATCCTCTCGAAACTCTTGGCACCACCAACTGTTGTCATCCGATAACCCTACCAGTCAACATCTTGTTGAATCCATAAACAAGTTTTTTACTAATTTGACTTCCCATTTCAGCCCACTCAAGCCCGATAGTACCGTGACGCAATTAGATGTCCCTGCTTCCTTCCTGGTGGACACAGACCAGGTTTATCAAGCCTTACGTAAGATCAAAACTAATAAATATCCTGGTCCAGACTCAATTCCTAACAAAATCCTTCAAATGTTTGCCTTTGCACTTGCTCCTGTAATTGCCGATGTTTACAACTCATCCCTCTCACAAGGCGTGGTTCCCTCCCAGCTAAAGCTATCTATTTTCCGGCCCATTCCTAAAGAGCTTCCTCCTACTTCTATTGACAACGATTTGAGACCGATCTCCTTGACCTCGCAAATTTCAAAAACTATGGAAAGATTCACAATCAACTCGATGATGCCTCAAGTAATAGATCAACTAGACCATAAGCAATTCGCACTACCGAACAAATCTACTACCCATGCCCTGGTATATCTTCTCCATCAAATTTTTGCTGCCTTAGACAGTGGTCATAACTCCATCAGATTATTTTTCGGTGATTTCAGGAAAGGCTTTGATTTAGTGGACCATAGCGTAATTATAAACACACTTGGAAATCTTAATGTCCACCCTGTTCTCACTCGTTGGATTACAGCGTTCTTGACCAACCGTCAACAATGTGTTAAAATTGATTGCCATCAGTCCTCGTGGAGAAGTGCTAATGGAGGTTTACCCCAAGGATCATGTTTGGGTCCTCTTCTATTTGCTATATTGGTTAACCCATTATTAAAAGACTGGAATGGTCGTCTAAAATTTGTCGATGATACAACAGCATTGGAAGTAGTCCCAAGGTGTTCTCCTAGTGTATTGCCTTTAGTCGTTGAAGAAATCTCTAAATTCTCATCCGCTCGTGGAATGGAGCTTAATCCCAAAAAAATGTAAAGAAATGATCATAAACTTTCTTCAATACCGAATTCCATGTGATCAATCTATGTTCATTAATGGACAATGCGTTGAAAATGGACAATGCGATAGAAATGTTATAAAATAATGGTATTTTTATTCTTGTAGATTTCAACACTTTTTTCATACATTATTTTAACTATGTACTGAAGTGTAGTCTTGCGGTCTTGTCGCTTCATACGCAAATTTATCCGCATGGACCGCACTTATTCTCATTAATTATCTAGATAAAACATTTTCTATTAATTCTCTCTATTTTCTTTAGAGAGATATTTTACTGTAATAGTTATTAAAATCATGTAGCTATAAATCATGATCTAAGGCTGTGAGCTAGTGCACCAAAAGATGGCTAGAAAACGAATTTCATTGGACACCTCGCTAAGCTAAAAGAACTTTACATATTCTTATAGATTAAAACACGATGATATACCCTGCAGTTTTTTTGTATTTTTCGATAGAAATCTTAAAAATTCACTGTCGCGTGATTATGTTTATTAGCAGTTTCGCGAAAACACATCTTTCAAAAATCATACTTCCTGTACGAACATGCGCCGACTATCTGCCGGTTTCTATTCGACTTACAGGCGACAGCTGTTTGAGGCATGTGTTTTCTATTTTCTTATGGATTTGTCAATGTGCGAGAAAGATCATAATTTATTGCATATCTTCGGTTATTCTGCCTGTTTCACCTTAAGGCCGGTTTACAGTTCGCGTGAATTGGTCGCGCGATCGACCTTTTACGATCGTTTTCTTTTGAATTATGAGCCCTCGACCGGATCCGTTCTAGTCGAATGCTCATAATTCAAAAGAAAATAATTTCAAAAGTCGATCGCGCGACCAATTCGCGCGAACTGTAAACCGGCCTTTAGACTTGCTCCAAGTCTCTCTCGAATGGGGAAAAAATTGGGGTCAATCCTACGGTGGCCCACAAGTGCCCACAGCATACAGCTAAAGTTCACGGCGCGCACAACTAATTCACGGCACACACACTCAGTTCACGGCGCACACAACTAAGTTCACGGCGCACACAACTAAAGTTCACGGCACACGCAACTAAAGTGCACGGTGCACACAAGTAAAGATCACGGCGCACACAACTAAAGTTCACGGCACAAGAGTAAAAACAAAGAGGACTGGTAACTATTGTTAATCAACCATATGAATAAAACATGGCCGACAGTCGACAAAAAGAAACATTAACATCCGATAAATATTGTCAGAATTGTGGATGCGAGCATTCTCTGGAAGCCAAATTTTGCTCCAAATGCGGAACTGGTAGGTCAAATTTCAATATCTTTCTACAAATCATTTAAAATACCTGCCTTGATTGACATTAATATCTGTTTTAATACATTATTTAATATAGCTCGTATTATTAATAAAAAGACAGTAAATGTTTGAAACACAACAATGTCAATTATGACGGTCTTTACACATGTTAAAATCATAGAAAATCCTTTCGGATACGATACTAACGAGAGGGAAAACAATAGTTGATGAGCGACCAATAATAGACAAGAAGTGATGTATGAATGATATGATGCTACAAAATCGTGAAGGCTTTAAGTTTATAGGGCTACATTTAAAAACCCAAACTTGCAACCTGACAAATCTGACAGGGATTTGAAGACCTCTACTTTTTAAGAATCTGCATGTTAACTGATGTACCTATATGTAAAAGATTTCACCAGGCTTTAACACCTTGGGGGGGGGGGTAATTGTAATAGACCATTCTAAAATCCAAAATGCTTCCGCATTTTTAAATTACAAATTTAAATTGGGGTCACGAGGAAGATTACATAAATGTTATGTTTTTATAGTCACATAGTTTTTCAAGAGAGAATGTGCTGGCCAATGTTGATGTGAGGGTGGTGAATTGTTTCTGTTAATTAATTTCATCCATGGGCTGGGATTGATCACAGCATTTGGGGAAATTTAGGGATGATGTTGACTATTTAATTTTAAAAAGCAACAAGAACAGTAAGGGGGTTGGAAATTTGCCATGAATTAGCATTTTTTACAGATCCCTTGGGTACTGAGGGGGGTGTTAACAGTAAGAATCAACTGCTGATGCATCACAAGGCAAGGACCTGTATAGCTTTGCAAAATAGCTGAGTATGTAGAATGTAGGGCATTTCAATATGGTGTTGGGTTACCTTGGCTCATTCTACTCAATTCATGTATTGGCATTTTGACCAACCCACCCCCTTCCAAAGAATTATCTTTTATTTTTAAGAACTCCCCCCTCCCCCAATGTGATAATGTAAAACCAATTGTGAATTGTCATCACCCCTCCCCTCTACTTTAAAAATTTAACTGACTTTACAGTATTTTACTTTTCAAACTTTACAGTATTTTAAAATGCTTTTGTATATGTGCATGCATTCAATAATATGAATTCCTGTACATATACAGTAGATATTGTGTTATATATCATTACGACACAAATATAAACTATAGATACCTATATTGTATATTAGTAAAACAGCATACAAAGTGACAAAATAATATAATATTAATTTGGTGGTAATGACAACTTTACTACTTTAAAAAAAAATATGGTGAAACAGACCCATATGCCCTGTCATATCTTCATGTAATTTTTGAAACCACCCCCAAATTGCCTAATTGATAAATCTTGACCTCACCCCTCCACATCATCATTTAAACTGTGTATAAGCCCAAATGTGTTGCAATTAGAGGACACAATATATGGTAAATTCAGAGTTTCAGAGACATCTGAGTTTCAGATATACATCTGAGTTTCAGAGATATAATATATATTATATTTTTACTATTAAATTGGTCAGACAATTTAAGATGTGGGTTTTTTCATCGGGTTTATTCGATGGAAAGAAGAAGACCGCAAGTTAAAGCATGCCCGAGGTAAAAGAGTGGCTCTCAAAATATCGAATGAAGCACCATATGCAGAAGTACGATCGAAAGGAATAGATAAGTGGAAAGCATACCATAGTAATGAATTTGACGAAGATGAAGAATACTGTCTAGTTTATGAAGATGGTCAAGAGGCTCTCTTTCTCCCTGGAACAAAAGAGTTTTTTAATGCAAAGAGATACAGGGAGGAGAGTGGAAAAGATTATAAAAGAATAACTTTGTTTGTGTGCAGCAGAGATGACCTGAGGAAAAATGAGGAATTTAGCTTCGACCAGTTGGACCCCGAAAGCGCAGAAGAGTTTGCAGAACTGGTAGAAAAGAAGTCCAAATATCAAGTAAAACAGGATGAAATTATTGCCAGAGAACTACAGTCTCAATTCAACAATGAAAGTGATGCAGACACAGTAAACATTGTATACGAGAATGAAGACGTTGCAAGTACTTCAGAGAACGCGGTACCCGTTTCTCACGATTCGAATGAAGGTTTGTCCGAAGACGGCCATGGGAATACGGATTCAAAAGTAATACATGAAGGTAATAACATTTATCTAAGTATTACTGATATTGTTAAAGATATGGCGAAACAAGTTGACCACTTTGAACAGTTCTTTTTTGTCATCAGGAGGGGAAGCACTTTACAACGGCGACTAACTATTTAGCAACACGAAGCAAAAAAGAAATCCCTTAAGAATCGAGTGATGGTGCATTTTGCAGGAGAGCATGGAATTGATAACGGTGCTCTTGCGAAGGAATTCTTCGCATCGATAGTACCTGAAATAGGAAAGAACATTTTTCCTTATGAAGCCCCCAAAATTCCATGCTTAATGTACACAACGCAACTTTTCAAACATGTGGACAAATTGTTGCAACAAGTATTGCTCAAGGAGGTCCCCCGCCATGTTTCCTTGAAGAGTGTGTTTATAACATGCTGGTGCACGGTAATGTTGATGTGAACACTCTGAATCTCGAAGAGCATTTCACTTCACAGGAACGAGTGCTAGTCGAAGGCATTAAGGCCGATCTCACAACTCCGCATGCATGCGCAAGATGTAATCGTGGAACATGGATATACGGGAAGGATCGACAAAGATCATGTTGATGATATCGTTGGCACAATTATTGTTAGCATTGTCAGTAAGCGTTTACTGTACCTTAGCGAGTTCAGGAAAGGGCTGGATATGCATGATTTACCGGCCGTGATGCAAGTTAACACTGAAATGTGCAAATCTCTGTTTGTAAGAGGGCAAAGAGGAAAACCACCAGATGCTAATTATTTAGTATCTTGCTTGATGCCATATTATTCAGGAAACTCCCGAAGAGCAATTGAAGAAGAAATGGTTGACTTCTTCCAGGATGCGCTAATAAGTTTAGAAGATGAGCAGGTAACCAGTGTTGTGAATAGGTGTCACTAAAGTAACTCACTACTAATAACTTTTTGAGTAATTTTACGGTGATTGATTACCTTCAATTAGTAATTTTTAACGTAATTAATTAATCATTTTATATTTTGTTTCATTCGTAATTTTTCCAAAGAAGCTTGGTGTGTTTAGTGATCAGTTTATGCAAATTCACATCAAATCACATTGCAACACAGTCATGTGTAAAGTAAAAAGTAATGGAAGCAATTTGTAAGAAATACTTTTTTAGAGAATTAATTGTAATTTTTCTCATTACTTTTTTACATTTTTTTAACACTGCAGGTAACAGGTTACACGGAAGCTCTTGCATGGGGTGATGGAGAAGATAGTATTGCAGCTACAGAAGGAATGATGATGAAAGAGGTTCTTATCAATTACCAGATCTTACACCAGCAGGTGTACTTGGCTGGCTAACTGGCCAAAAACATTTCCCAATTGATGGCGAGAAGCTAATATTCCATATCAACTTCGATCATGAATGTATGGCTCGTAACACCTTGCATACAATTTGTTACCCAGTCGTGGGCTCGTGTGGAAGAGATATTACCTTGCCTGTCGAGCACATGAAAACGAGTGAAGATTTTAAGCGTGTTTTTATTATGGCCTATTGCAATGGTCAAACTTTTGATAAAAGATAGGTCACTACAACTGAAAATAGATCAAGAATGAAGGCGTACTGTATACCCACCTGATGTTTTAAACAACACGTTGTCTATATAGTTAACATGTTTAATGATAACGGACATTTGACGTTGAACTTTTGTTTTTATGTTTGTATTGAACATGCGCATAGGCATTCCGCATTACGGTAGTTCATATTGTTATTAATACCATACTCTGAAGCATTTAAAGTACTTTTGTCCACATTAAAGGAGCAGTGTCACCATTTGCGCATCTTTTCTGCGCATAACAAAAAAGCTTCGGAAATTGTTGGAAAGCGCTCAGCCGCTATAATTCGCCATTGTTTTAGGAATGATCGATCACAAGCGATGGATTTTGGACTCTTTTCATGACCCAAATATAGTCAGTGACAAATAGATTATTTTATGCTGATTGTTCCAGTTTGTCAATCAATCAATCAATCAATCAATCAATCAATCAAGAATTTATTCAAAGTACCTACAATTATATATCAAGGCCCTTGCAGGAGATCTGAGAGGTTAGCCCTATATGAAGATCCCCTTTACCTATTACTAAGTTAAAATACCTAAATGTTCTAAATTACAAGTACATGTCCATGTTCGACTTCAGTTCCCTTTTAAATTCTCCAATGTTATTTACTTCTACAACCGAGCTTGGTAAACTGTTCCAATCACTGATAATCCTTAGAAATAGTGAGTATTTGTAACAATTTATTTTGGGTAGTTTGGGATATAAGGTGTATTGATGGTTTGCTCTTGTCCTCCTCGAGTGTCTATATTCTAAAAATTCACTGAATATTAAACAATTAAGGTTTAAGAAAGAAATTTTCTACGTTTTTCTAGTGTGTCCCATTTTAATAATTTACAACGTTCATCATATGGCATTTCCCCTCGCTTCTGTTTCAGAGCCATTCTCGATGCTCTCCTTTGAACACGTTCTAGGGCTTCCACGTCTTTAACCAGGTATGGCGACCACACTGGCGCTGCGTATTCCAAGATGGGTCTCACCAAGGATTTATATGTAGAAAAAATGCTCGTACTTGAAAACCGTCGAGGCAACCTGGTTACTCCACGATAGATCACG
Organism: Trachythela sp. YZ-2020; assembly: GCA_016169945.1. NCBI lineage: Eukaryota > Metazoa > Cnidaria > Anthozoa > Malacalcyonacea > Clavulariidae > Trachythela > Trachythela sp. YZ-2020. The sequence continues at coordinate 1,175,917 of JADLSH010000292.1, read as the reverse complement.
AGATACAATTACACCTAGGTCTTTGAATTCATTCACTCAAGTAATATTCAGGTACTGATAAATATTTGTGATGAGTTATCCGCATAACTTCGCACTTTTCAAGATTGAAACTCATTTGCCACGATTTAGTGTAGGACCCCTGATGTTACATTGGTCCATTTCGAATACGATCCCCGAACTACAACTTGTTGTTGACGATTTGTGAGAAAGTTTCTGAACCATTTCAGTAAAGCCCCGCTAATGCCACACTGTTCTAACTTATACAGCAGACGTTCGTGCGGCACACTGTCAAACGCTCTACTGAAGTCCATAAAAACAACATTGGTTGCTTTTGTGTCATTTCTAGTCTTTGCCCAGTCATTGTAGCATAACAATAGTTGGGATAAAGTGGACTTGCTCTTGAGATATCCAAATTGATTTTGGTTAAATACTTTCCGACTGAGCCAAAATTCAACTGATCTATCCCGAACGATCTTTTCTGCGATCTTAGATATAATAGATGTAAGTGAGATTTGCCGGTAATTTTCTCTCTTGCATTTCGAATTTTTTTTGCGTATTGGAGCAATGTTAGCAAGTTTCCAGTCTTGGGGGAGCATACTCGAAGAAAAGGATTTATTAAACAGGTTCGCTAATGAAGGTGCTAGTTGAGAAGCACATTCTTTTAATATTCGCGGTGGGATGTTGTCCGGTCCAGAGGATTTACTAACATTTAACGTTTTTAAGTGTCTTTCAACTTCTTCGACTGTGCAATGAACATCAGTCAACTCCTCATTTAGAATACAGTTTACAGTAGGAAAGTTGTCATAAGTTTCGTCTGTAAACACAGAGGAGAAGTAAGTGTTCATGCTTTCAGCGATTTCCATATCATCAGTAATTTCTCTATCGGCTACTTTTAATAATACAAGATTGTTAGTACCTTTGCGCTTTGAATTTACATATTTCCAAAAGGGTTTGGCGTTATTTACTTTTAAATCTTCTATCAAATCGTCTACGTAAGACTGTCGAGCTAAATTGCAGTTTCTTTTAACCATCGAGTTTAATTTTGTATAATATAGCCGGTCCCGATTTTTTCTGGACTTTCTCGCTTTTTTATGGGCAGACTTTCTCCTACATAATGAAATTAGTTCCCGAGTTATCCAAGGCGCATTTTGTTTATTATTCGCTACATTGACTTTTGGTATGCAGTCGTCCACGGCCGCTAGAAAGAGATCCTTCCATGTTTGCCAACAAACGTTCGTATCATTGTCGGCCAGAGAAAGTTCCATGGGGCATATAAAAGGAGGTTTCTTAAGCTGTTCCAGTCTGCCTTCTTATAAGAATAATATTGTTTGCGGGATTGTCTATTCTCGTACGGCTTACAACTAATTTTAAAAGTAATTAAGTTGTGATCTGAAAAGGGTTCGCCCACCAGAACATCTTGCACATAGTCGGTTGATGTTGTTAAGACAAGGTCAAGAATGTTTGACCCTCTTGTCGGTTGATTTACTAATTGACTAAAAAAATATTCATGAACAATATCTATCAAAACATTTTCCAATAAAGAATCTCTCTGGGGACTTATATTGTTCCAGTTGATATCTGCTATGTTAAAGTCTCCCAAGAGTATTATATCAGATGTAGAAATTTCGCTAAGAATTTGATTTAGTTCTTCCAAAGGCTGTAAATCTCTATTGCTGTTTATTGTCTGACTTTCGCAATTTCGACATTACCTGAATAAGTTAGAAGAAAATCAATTTCAATATCTCTAGTCGCGAAAAGAGTAAACGTCTTTTCAAGTTACAAATAAGCGTATATGCACTGATGCGGGTTAGTTCTCAAGACAAAAGAAACAAGTGACGTTTATACGAGGTTACCGGTTTGTCATCAATTAAATTTCCCGCACGAAGATACAGTTACAGCACATGTTTTAACCCTACTCACAAATCGTTTTATACATAAACGTGATACATTGTCAAATATGTACAATTGTCTACGTCTGTCGCAGGCTATTAATTATTTGCTTATGTTCTAAAAAGTTGTCTTTGTAAAAGAGTCAAATGTCTAAATTCGATTGGCATGTTGCAAGAGAGTATTGTACAGCTCAAGTGCTTCCCTCCAACCTGTTGGTTTTTCGAGATTGCAAGATTGTAGCACATAGTTGAAGTATTCTTGGTATATGTTTTCGTCTTCACTTTCGACGATGTGTGACCGAGCATAATCGATGTCAGCTTCAGGGACTGGCAACAAAAAAATGTTCATACCACCACTTAGCTCTGGTAAAAAATAAAGTGAGTCTGGCCGACCTTTAACAGTGTCATGACAAGATCCGCGAATGTAATGAGTGTTCCACTCTTCTTTCACTTCATTCAAAACTTGTTGGATAAGATCTGAGAAACAAAACCAAATACATTCTATATCCAACTCTGATGCGAGGTCCACTAACCTTTGTTCAATTAGATCTTGAAAAAAGTTTATCCACCATGTTGAACAGGATTTTCTAAATAACCCCCACCATGCCTCAATCCGTTGATTCCTAGGTGATGGGACATAACGATGGCTGTCAGCATCATCCCTGAAGAGTGGCAGCCATGCTTCCATTCTCAGTACCCAAATCCGTAACCAAATCAACAGGACATCCGCCGAATTCGTCAACAGCATTAAGGTAGTAGGTAGCTATATTATTGGGTCGATTATTTGATCGAGTGACAATCAGCCAGATCATTTTTCTGCTATAACCATCTATACACCCGTGGATTGGAAAGCCATATGGCTTTAATTTATCATAACCATCACAGTGCCATGCGTAATTCGGACCAGGGTTTCGATATTCTCTTCTTTTCAAACGATGTGCTCATCTTTGTTCACTTGCTTCTGGGTCAATTTCTCGCAGTATCTCCTGCACAACAACTCGAGGCACTTGCAATCCTTTCAACTGCAGAGTGTGCCACACTGATCTATATCCTTGAAGACTACCATGGCCATCCACGATATTTATAATGGCTTCTCTTACATGAGCAATGTCGTATTCTGCTTGTCTCCTTCGAAGTCTCCTCCTCTTCAAAGTTATAATGCCCAGTTCTATCGAATGATTTTTCTGTAAAAACCTGCGTATTTCTTCGTAACTAAAACCTCTGAAAAAATAGTATTTTATAATATCCTCCTTGTCGAACTGTTCTTCGTCACTGTGTTCTTCTGATTCTCCGTTTACCAATTCCGCCATGTTGAATTTAATGAAACTAGTTACCAGTCCTTATTTTATTTTACTCTTGTGCCGTGAACTTTAGTTGTGTGCACCGTGCACTTTAGTTGCGTGTGCCGTGAACTTTAGTTATGCGTGCCGTGAACTTAGTTGTGTGCGCCTTGAACTGAGTCGTGTGTGCCGTGAACGGAGTTGCGTGTGCCGTGAACGGAGTTGTGTGTGCCGTGAACTTAGTTGTGTGCGCCGTGAACTGAGTCGTGTGTGCCGTGAACGGAGTTTTGTGCGCCGTGAACTTTAGTTGTGTGCCGTGGCACTCGTGGGCCACCGTACAATCCAGTTTATTGGGCGAGCCCCAGTTTGGTGGCTAACCGAGCTCAAGCGCAATGCATTATGGTGCGTACGTACACGGAACTTTCACTGCAGTGATTAAACCCCATCGGCTTTCCGCCTCTTCTTATGTTACAATGTATAGTTTTCAATTAAAAATTGTGAATAAATCCCACCGGCTGTTTTGTGAAATTGACATGCGATGAAAAAAATATAGCCACATTTATGTAAATGAAACTCAAAAGGAGCCACTAATCGGACAAATAACAAATGGATGCATGCTGATTAATGATATAACAAAAGAAACTGTCAAGACAACAGATGTTTCTTTAAAGTTTAGATTGTAAATCGTATAAAGTGGTGTGCACATGTCAGCAACAGTGATCAGCGTCATATAAACCTTTCAAATCGGTTTATACCCGTTTTCAAAATTGCGTCACCAGTCTACAAGTAGGTTTTATATAAACTTCATTTGTGTGATTTGCTGAAGAGATAATATTACCTTTAAATTGTAACATTCATAATATAGAATTTGGCAAACAAGAGTGCAATTGTACTATGTCCGGATTATTCTTTCAAGCGGACTGCTGAAGCATGTTTGACACATCTGCAGGTAGCGAATTTTAACGAATTTCAGAACGTATTTCATAACGAATTTCTGAACATATTTCAGAACTCTTTAGCCAACCTAACAATCGCTACAACTTAAGAAATGCTAATATACCTAGTTATATTACGGAACTCACCGAACTGTGGAATTGCATCAAAAATTCGTATCGCTACCACACCCACAAACGTCTACGACCACACCTACATATTTTTAATTGCTACTAAGCACCGGATTGGCTGTTTGAAAATAGAATTGTAAACATGCAAAAATATGTAGGTGTGGTCTTAGACGTTTGTGGGAGTGGTAGCGATACGATTTTTTAATGCAATTCCACAGTTCGGTGAGTTCCGTAATAACACAGTAAAATACGGTAAACACTCTCTTAGATACTGCGGGCCATATATATGGTCAAAGCTAGATAAAGAAGACAGAGAAAAACCTAGTCTAGAGTCCTTTAAAAGAACTATTAGGAAAAGGATCTTGAGAGTTTAATTGAATACAATTGTAAAAATTGTGTTATATGTTCTACATAACACGATTTCTAATATATATATATATATATATTTATTGTTGTAATTTTTAGCTAATTTTTAAGTACTAGTTATTCTAGTTGATTACTTCATAATGCAAATAGTGTCCCCAATTAGCTGTTAAAGCTAAACACATTGACACTTAAATAAAGTCATTCATTCATTCATGTATGAATTTGACGAGATAGATTTTCCTGTTCGGCTTTTATTGTGATGGTTAAACATTCAAGCTTTTAGTTTCTATTTCTAACTTTATTTCGGTTTAACATCATTGGTTCAATCTAAGCATTGATTTTAAAATTTATTTTGTTTACATCTTGTATTCTTAGATCGCGTGACAAACACGATAGGCGCAAAGTTTATTATATTTAATTTCTCTTGCTATTGTCATTTTTATTTCATTACAGTTCTGACTTCTGACACACTTCTAGCAGCATGAGCGTGTCCGATTTTTCATCAAACTACAGCATCAATATTACTTGCTGCAATTGTATAGCGCTTTCTGGAAATTTCTGGAAATATGTTCATATTATATAAAGACGTTAAAACAGGTGTTATACACAAATCGTGCGAAAATGAGCAGTGAATCATAGTAAAATAACCAACTGATTCTTGGCATCTCCCTAGTTATATAATTATATAAAGCCGTAAAAACGGATGAGCACTGAATCATAGTAAAGTAACAAACTGACACATGTTTTGCTCGCATCTTATTATTCCTCTTGCTTAGGCTCGCCCCATGATGCGTGGCATCTCCCTAGTAATAATATCAGGGCGAGGGGGAAACGGCGAACAAACGCCGTTTTCCCCTCGCCCTGATCTTATTATAAACTGGATTGACCCCAATTTTTTCCCCATTCGAGAGAGACTTGGAGCAAGTCTAGTTTCACCTAAACTTCGAATTTCAGATGTGTTCCATTGTATTCCTACATTTAAGCGATAGTTTTAAGTTATGACAGGACAAAAGAATGCTTTTATGGCCGCTCAACAAGTAGACAACGCGAAGGAAGTTAGCTTTCAAGATACCAGCGCAAACGAAAAGCTTTTAACTAAAGAATGGTTCTGCTGCTCTTGAGGTCAAGAATAATGACAATATCTTGCTGTTCTACCTTCATTTAAAGCCATTGTGTACATTTGGCGCAAGTTTTTATCCGTATAATATTATACACTTGCGCTTTGTCTAAACACTATGACTATGTCTATATATATTATTTATATTCCTCATTGTTCACTGCAGTATTTATTATTAAACTAAATTATAGAGCATATTTGTTATGTGTATTTTTAAGATCCCAAAAGTCTTGCTACTATGTAGATTCATATTTGTATGTAGTTTAATTAAGATTGTACTGTACAGTAAACACTCCTGGAGTAAAATATAAATGAAAGGAGATGCATTTGAGCATTGGATGTCAGCCCACTATTCCTCAAAGCACATTTAGTACATCTGTTCTGTCCAGACTGCAGAATTGGTCAATGCAGCACCTGAGATTTTTCAATGTAAACGTTTTAGCACACCTGGGATGTGCTTTGATATAAACAATTTTTATACTCCTAATCTATCCCCTAAATTTCATTTTTTTAATATCTATTTGGTCGATTTTGTGACCCTGACTGCTTCTTGACATGCCCTTAGAAACAGTTTTGCAGTCTTGCCCCTAGATTTGTAGCTTCTGCACCACCAAGACCTCATCAAGAACAGCCCTTGAACTCTCTAGCTGCAGGTGTCTTGTACCCAGGTGTCCTGTACCATCAGTTGCTACATTGTTGTGTGACTGGGGCATATGATTGCTGTATTCAGAATTTTGAGGTGGCATAGCAAACCAAAGTGCCTAATTGTGAGGCGGATTTATAATATAATTTTGTAATGGGTAGAATACGCCATCTATTATGCCTCTTGTTAAGCAGCAATATCATAAGGCCTTCAATCAGTTAGCCACATATACATCAGTGCAAATACTGCAAAATCAGGTTTTACAGATCGAAAGCCTTGTAGAGAAAATAAACGTGGTATTTTACATAAACAAAACAATAATAGGGTGTAATAATGTAATGTATTTTGTAAATACTGATTATTAATTGTATATAAAACAATTCCAATTGAAACAAAAATTGCAATATTGTCTGGTACAGTTCATTTCTTGAGATAAGAACGTTCAAGGTACCAACACCTTGCACAAATCCCCTCTGTGTTCAAAAGAGGAGATATATGTATATATATGTGACACGATTCACGTCTGTATTCTCACGTTCATATTCTGTTGGGCTCTTCTGCCCTGTTGACATGCTTTCAACTGATGTTTCACTGGTGATATATAGAGAATATTACATGGTTGCTTGGAAATATGGTGCATCCCATATAGACAGATAAACACATCACGTGAACAAAATATTAACCAATGAAAATAAAGTAGTCATAACAATCATATATTCATATCAGGAAAGGAGTGGTTGGCACTCATATGCGCCATTCATCCCACTATTGGTGGCAATGATACCCGTCGAAAGCAAGAAAAGCGTCTCATTGGCACCATTCAGCCTGATGGTATCAATGAGCATCTCTCTTTCATCTAGCTCATTCTTTTCTCTTAGCTTAAATACTTCTTATATACTTTCCTCCATATCCCCCCTTCCCTTGTACGACATTTATAGCGCTTTGATAAGTGTAACGCCTGTGCGCAGACCTTCGACCCTATAATCGGGCCGAATTAATGTCTACTAATTTCTCCTGACGAAGGACTTTAGCTCGAAACGTCGAGATTTTGTTTATATCTTTTAGGCACACACGATTGACGCGAAGCAACCCTCAATTTGTTCTATATGTCCGTGGCCGACGCTGAATTAAAGTCCTCGTTATATACAGTAGTTCGCTAGTCTAACTAATTCATCTTCAAATTTTACTTAAACTCTGGAGTATACATTGAAAAGACGAATTTTGTGAAAAAATATCTGTCCTCTATAAAGGCATATAGACATTTTTCCAATATAAATATATAATTTGCCTGCAGCATAGCCGGTGAACAGACGTGCTCGCGATCGCACGAGAGTTGATTTATGGCCAGCATATTGAAATATACGAGGAAATATATTTCGTTCGCTTTCTAATAAGTCCGTGGCCGTTGATAAAATAATAACTACTTACTAACTGAGCATGAGGTCTGTACGGTAAAATATCAAGCTGAGGTCTTGCAAGACCGAGGCTTGATATTTTACCGTACAGACAGAACAGTCGAAGTTAGTAAGTTGTTTATTATATGGCATTTCAGACAACAAAAAACAATTCATTTTGCCAAAAATTGGTCACGCGAGGGCAAAGTACAAAGTCCGAAACTCAAAGCCGGTCATTTTCAAATGTCAAAATAATTTCAATGATACGAATTTGTCTTAGTTTTTTACAAATTTATCTAATCTTAGCTTAGTAAAACTACTCTACAGTACCATTTATAGAATAAAATATAAAATTAATAGAAAATATAGTGATATTGAGCTATCGGATCGAGGACAAAAACAACTTTGCATGTTCGAAAAAACGTTTTAGTTAAAAAACATCGTAAAATTTACCTTAATATTTCGACTTGAGCCAACAAAACTTGATTTTATCCCTTGTAGTTATCCCTTTTCCGTATTTTCCGTTTATTTTTCATTTATTTCTCGAGTTAAGAAAAGTTAACTCTCGCAACATTCCCGCGTGTTTGGATCAGGCCATCCAAACACGGAAACCATAAAGTAATTGTATATTCTGTGCTAAACATGGATATTGCCTAATCCATACCGTATTGATTTGCCTATATCATCAGTACTTTACCCCATCAACTTTGCACTATCCTTGGGATCTCTGAGTTTTCTCTGTGTGGCTATTTGTATTTTTCCCAATATCCATTCCTATAATGCCTACTCACTAACATGTCCCCCTTTCCAATTTAAGTACTGCATAACACCTTGGCATTTGTTTAGGTTTTCCAGTAGAACAAAGTGTGTATTTGGTGAATGAGGAAGAAAAAGCGTTCAATTTCTCGTTTGATGAAGATTCTTGTCATGCTGACGCTCATGCTGCTCAATTATTTGTTGAACCCATGTCTGGTTCCGTTCCTGCTAAATCAAGGTAGATTAATCGCGTTATTTACACAAATATGTTGGTGGAAATATTGTTTCATTTCTTAAGAGGCAATATTTTTCTATGACCTTACGTCTCGTAAATCACATAAAACGTATATTAAATAATTAAATTTCAGTGGTAATTCTATAAACAATCCAACAGATGCATTTAATGAACATAAAAGTTTCAATTCACCCAGACAAACAATGATCAAGTTTTTTCATTGTTAAGCTAACTATGCAAATCAAAAGCAACTGGTCTTGATAAGATTTATTTATTTTTTATTTATTTATTTATAATTATATTTATCCAGGATACCCACATCACTAGTGTGTTTTTCAGTGGGGTCCTGCATGATACAATCATTAACAAAATTTACTTCTATATATATATATATACAATTAATAATATACAACATCACGTCATATAGCAACAAATAATGAAAACGAATAATTAGCTATATCTATAATAAGTACATACATACATACATACAAACATACATATACACACACACACACATACATATACATATATATATATATATACACACATATACACATACATATACATACATATACATACACGTACATATACATATATTATCTATACTGTATATAAAATATATCTGTTATAAACTTAATTCAATCATTAAGTGCGAAGCATGAACACAATATGAAAGCTTATCAAAGCTGCACACTTAGGAACTGAAGTGTAGGAGAATGATATAAAGCATGAGACTAAGAATAGTTATATAATATGTGGCCCTAGTGATGACTTAAATTGACTCAGAGAATCAATGTTTCTAACGGAATCGTCCAAGTTATTAAAGTCTTTCGAAGCGAGGTAGGTTGGTTTGTGTTTACCCCAGTTCGTGTTGACTTTCGGGAGATGGAGGTTGTTACAGGATCTTGTGCTGTGGGAATGGATGCTGCAGTTAGTTCTCAGGTTGAAGTTGAAATCGATCAGTCCATTAGTGCATTTGTAGATGAAGATACAACGATGTTTATATCTGCGAGATGAGAGAGTTGACCAGTGTAATGTAGCGAGAGCTTCGGTTGCTGAAGAAAGAGGAGGGAGATCTAGTATCAATTTAGCTGCTTTATTTTCCAAGGTTTGCAGGGAGTTCATAAGTTCAGAATTGTTTTTATCGCCCCAAATTACATCAGCGTAGTCGAATAGCGGTAGTATTGTCGAGGTATAGAAGATCTGTCTTGCATCCAGCGGTAAGAAATATTTCACACGGCACAGCAATCCCAATCTTTGGTTGATTTTCCCCATTAATTTATCAATATGTTCATGCCAGGTAAGGTTCTCGGTGATCGTGATGCCCAGATATTTCAACAATTGTTCTTGTTTTATCGTCCGATTGCAAATAGAGATGTTAACGTTGGAGATGGATCTTAGGCGTTGTCTACCGGCGAAAATGATGAACTTTGTCTTGTCATGATTGAGTGTAAGAAGGTTGCTGTTTAGATAACAGGAAAGGGAGTGTAGGTCGGAGTTGAGTTTTGACTGAAGTTCGGAAATGCTGTCCGCAGAGTAATAAAGGAGTGTGTCATCAGCATAAAGTATCGACTTGCAGTGGGTCAAGCATTCAGGTAGATCATTAATATAAATAAGGAAGAGAAGTGGTCCAAGAATACTTCCCTGAGGGACTCCGACAGTAACTGGCTTGGGATGGGACATTGAATTATTGATCATGGTTACTTGGGTACGGTTTGATAGATACGAGCAGAACCAGTCGAGAACAGACGAGGTGAAGCCGATTGTTTTCAATTTCTCCAATAAGATGGTATGGTCGACGGTATCAAAAGCTTTCCTTAGGTCGATAGAGACGGCACCAGTAATCTTTCTGTGATCGAGATTATCCAGTATCTGCTCAGTAAAATGTGCCAGGGCAATGGTAGTTGACAGTTTGGAGCGAAAACCGAATTGTTGGGAAGCTAGTAACTTGTGTTCTTGCAGGTAATTGTAAACTTGATGGTGGACGATTCGTTCTAGTAACTTACTCAAGGTTGGTAGGATGGTGATTGGTCGGTAGTTGTTGGATGAAGTTGGGTCTCCAGATTTGAAAATTGGAGTAACTCTACCTTTCTTCCAGATGTCAGGAAATGAGCCATAGCGTAAGGAGAGGTTAAAAATTTTGGTCAAATATGGTGCGATTACACAGGCGGAATCTCTAAGTAGTTTAGCACTAATTCCGTCCAGACCAGTGGCTTTGTTAGTTCTTAATTTACTCAGTTCCTGCAACACAGACATTTCATTAACCTCTTTGAAATCAAAGGAATGGGGTGATGTAGCGGTGGTCTTATGCAATTTAGGTTTGAATAAATCTTTAATTTTGTTCGCAAGCGTGGACCCTATAGATGTGAAATAGTCGTTCATGATTGTCGCGATGGAACGTGGGTCGTTTACCGGGACATTTTCACTGATAATACAGGAAGGAGTGGTTTTAGTTGGATTGCGAGAAGTAACTTCATTAATTGTTTTCCAAAGTTCGGCAGGTTTATCTCTGTTGTCATTGATCAGATTTTGATAGTAGTTGGATTTACATATCTTAACTTGCTGGTTTATGAAATTCTTAAGATCGCGGTAGGTATTCCAGTGGTATTCTGAATTATACTTTTGTGCATGTTTTAAATGGAAATCGCGTTCTCACATGAGGTCAAGTAGTTCAGAGGTCATCCATGGTGCTCTTACGGTAGATTTTACTCTCTTAGTTTTCATAGGGGCGTGCTTATTGGCTGACTCAGAAAATGTTTCACAAAACTTATTGGTAATTTCATTAATATCATTTAACGAGTCAACGAAAGTCCAATCTGATTTTCCTAGATCATCGTTAAAATTGCTTTCATTGTAACGTTTATAACAACGATAATTAATGTCTCTATAACATCTGCCAGATTTAGGAAGTCCAGCTTTAATTGTGCAGTAAATAAGGGAATGATCGCTGATTGACAATGGAAGAACTCCGCTAGAAACAACGCGTGGATTATTGTTCACAAAAATCAAATCAATCATTGATTGCGTTTTTTCCGTGATTCTTGTTGGTGACGTAACGATTTGTTCGATCGAGTGAGCGCGCGCAAGTGTTTGCATGCGCGATCTGTCCGTTGAGCGTTGTTTGTAGTCGACATTGAAATCACCCAATAAAACAATTTCTGCGTTTTCTGGAATTTCAGCAAGATCTTTGTTTAGTTCCCCAATAAATTTATTTAGTGGAAATTCTGGCGGTCTATAGCCCGAGCAAACAAACATTGATTTCGTACGAGGTCGTATAATCTCAATCCAACATGTTTCAATTGTTTTACTACATAAATCATCGCGTGTTCGATATGGCAAACCCTCCTTAACATAAATAGCTATCCCGCCACAGGCTTTATCTTTACGGTCTTGACGAGTAATTAGATAGTTTGGTATGTTAATTTCTGCATTAGTAACTGCAGGTTTAAGCCAAGTTTCAGACAAGGTAAAAACGTCAAATGGATTCTTACTGATAAACAAGCGTACCAAATCAATCTTCGGAATTAAACTTCGTGCATTAAGATGACTTACTTTGAGTCCCCTTCTTAAACAACCAGGGATTTCAAACACAGGACCAGGATTACTTTCAATATCACCAGATAAACGTAGAAGAATGATAGCAATAGAAGTGTTTATAAACAATCTTGATCCAAGAAGAAAGTACGTCGAGTTTCCTAACGGTTTATGTTTAACAGTTTTTCTTCGGACGTTGCCATTATAGACAGGTCTTGAGCAAGCGAGTAATTCTGACACGTATAAAATTGAACTGGTACAAGATAAACATTTTTCCTTTTGCTTTTTGAGTACTGAACCATTTAAAATCAAATAAATATACAAAATAATTAATATATTGCGGGAGCGCAAAAAGCCCCGACTGAACGCCATGACGCGCGCACGCGCATTTCTGCCAGACTTATTCGAGAATGTGCTGATATTATTTCTAATTCTATTACCAATATTTTAACATCTCATTAACATTGGGTATATTGCCCGAAGATTGGAAATGTGCCAAAGTTACTCCAATCTTTAAACAAAGTACACGGAATGAAATGAATAGCTACCGCCCAATTTCAGTGGTTTCAGTAATGGCCAAGGCCTTCGAAAGAATAATCTATAATCAACTTTATGTATACATGTTTGAACATAATTTACTAACAAAACACCAATCGGGCTTTCATTCTTTGCATTCAACGGTTACGGCCTTAGTTGAGGCTACTGATAGTTGGGCCTACGATATTGACCATGGCAACGTCAATGCCCTAGTATTCCTAGATTTGAAAAAGGCTTTCGGAATTCATGGAGTTGCCTTCAAATGGTTCGATTTTAGGTCCGCTCCTGTTTCTGGTATTTATTAATGATTTATCAAATTGTTTGTCTAACACGTATCCCAGAATGTATGTAGATGATACTCATCTTACATACGCTGGTAACAATATGAGTACCATTCAGTTCCATCTTAATGAAGATTTGGAAAACGTTAATAAATGGTTAATCTCTAATAAACTTACTCTAAATATGACTAAAACTGACTACATGTTAATTGGGTCGAGGCAACGTTGAAAATTCTACTTTTGAAATAAATGGAATACCAAAAGATCGAGTTTCCACAACAAAGTCACTTGGAGTCTTAATTGACGAAAATCTTGGACAAAACTTGGATAAATTGACAAAACGCATTGCTTCAGGTATCGGTGCCATCAAGCGATTAATGTCATTTGTTTCATTGAAAACATTGCACATTATTTATCAAGGTCTTGTACGGCCTCATTTTGATTACTGTAATATTGTGTGTGGAAATTGTGGTAGAAACTTCAAAACCGTGCAAAACGAGTGTTGACCTTTTATAATTTTGACGCCGATGCCATAGTTTATTGGAAGGGTTTAGGGTGGGATAATTTAAACATACAATGTCAAATTCAAAAAGCGTTGATGGTTTTTAAATCTTTAAATAACCTCGTTCCCGAATATCTATGTTCTAAATTTACATATCGCAGCGCGCGATGTAACTTCTTACTTGCTTCGAGACTCTGTGCACAAACTTGCTGTTCCTTTACCCCGCACCAATTATCTTAAAAATAGCTTTAGCTATAGTGGTGCGGCTTTATGGAACAGCTTACCCAGCAATATAAGACAAGCGGAATCTCAAGCGGAATGAATTTCGACAAATGTTGAAAGATCATATTCGATAGGCACAGCATTCATGGAAAACAGGTATAATGTAAAATAGATTTCCAACATAATTAGGTATATTTTATTATTGCATGTTATATTAATGTAGATTAAAACTTATTGTAAAGCCTGATGAAACCACCGTGTTTAAATATAGTTTGATTGGTTGGTTGGTTGGTTGATTGACTGATTGATTGATGACTATGTCACATATTTTCGATGAAAATATTTATTGGTTATGCACAAACATAAGACCTAACGAAGTGGCATTACTCGTTAGTTTTGAGCGCTCGTTTCGTAACAAATCGATTATTATAGATTTTGGTTCAATTTGGATGAAAATTAAATGAGAAATTTACAAAAGTTTGTCTTGCTATCCCCGGCTAAACAGAACCGAATGCGTAGTTAGCACATGTAAAATTTATGCATGAATACTTGACTTAATTTGCAGGCGGAGGTATGCAGTCTCTGAGTGCCCTCTAGTTAATTATGTTTTTTCTGCTGTTCTCACATGTAGACTCCCTTTAATACTGTGCTTCACGCCTACCGCTCAGAAAGAGGTCAACTTCAACGTTGTATGTAAAGTAAAAAAGAAGACAGTGCCATTGACGTTGAACGTTAAAGCAGAAGGTTTCGCCATGAAAATTTGTTTGATTTGCGAGGATTCCGCTGGAAATAAAGTAGAACTAACATCATCCGGTTCTAACAGAATACAGTTTGGTGAGGTATGTATTGAGAGGCAGGGTTGAAAAAACGGCCGATTACGCGAACAGCGCTAGCAGGAAGTTTTAACCAACTGCAGGAAATTTATTAGGTTGAAGATTTGTAACTTGAAAATTTGAAAAACATGCATGCTTGAATAGACAGTACGTATGGGCACTGTGACTAGATTTAGGACAAAAATACTCTACAAGTCTGCAGGCATATTTTGTTTTCAGGCTGTGCTGTGCGGGGCTTTCCACCCCTGTCTCTCCTCCGCGGAGCTTTCCGCTAATCATAAGCGAGAGACGAACGCAGGCGCGGAATGTGATGAAAAAGAAAGCTCTGCAAAAAAGCGGTTTAATAAGCTCTTGGGCGTGGCTTTTGGCAGAGGTTTCAGCAGTCACTAACACTGCCTCAACGGGAAACCTTACGGTGGAGAGAGAGCACGTCCATCGAAAAGTATTAATCATACGCGAGGAGTTGATATTTATCAGTTATAGACCCAGAGCGATGGGGATTCGGTAAAATATTGGGTAGATAGATAGATAGATAGTTTTATTAAAATTAACTTTGCAGCCCAAGGGCTGAATTGTGTTAACTATTACAAAAATAAGCCTCGATCGCTATTACATGGTGTACTAGAATAATAAGTACTTTCATTTAAATATATCTTAAAATTTTAATGAATTATGTACAGTAAAAGTTTTCCTATGTCGTTCTGTCTGGAAGTTAACATTGAATTTATGTTTTGTTCTTAAACTAAAATGGTTCGAATTACGAGGAGGTAGTAAGTTATGCAATCTATGGCTATCATGAGATTCTATTTCGTGGAAAAGTTTATCAGTAAATCTTTGTCTTCGTGTACTTAATTGCTGAAGGCCAGCAACACTAAGTGCCTCATCAAATGGGACCCAAGGGAATATTATCCTCAGAGCTCTTTTTTGTATCATTTCAATACAAAAGTGATCATATTTCCCGTGGACGAAGCTCCTAAGACATTTGAAATATTTAAAAATTATATTAAACAAGAGTTTATAGTTAAATAAGCCAGTCTAGTGGGACAGCGATGTTGGAAATTAATGTATGTAGAAAATTGACATTAGGTGTGCCCATTGTGGTGCAGACCTGGAAAAAAGTGGGACCTCGGTATCCTAGATGCTGAAAAACATTTACCTTAGCAACACGATTGAGGAACATTTAGAATTTTTCGCACATACTTTAAGCCATTAAGGGAGAATTTTAAGGAATCATATTTAGTTATCTGCCATTTTAACCTATTTCGAGATTGGGATGTGTTCTTCTCATGAAAAGCGAGAGGAATGTTGTTCCCCAATATTTCATCTGAAGAACTTCCTCAGCTGAAATATTCTCTGAGGAACCTTTCTTCTGGCTATAGGATGACAGTGTTTCACATAAATGACATGCAATCGTACAGAGCCTGACGTATGCTGTGAGGAATCTCTTTATGTTGTGAAGAAGCTCAATTATGCAGTAAACAACCTGGAAATGCAGCGTGAAACTTCACTTCTGTCGTTTGGAAAGTGCTTTTGCACTAAGGATTGAGGAATATTCAATTCCTCATTATACAATGGACTTTCCTGGCTTTCTTTTGTGTATAATTGTGCATATTAAAAATAGTCTCAATATAGATTGAATCAAACTGCCACAACTTTATTGTTGCACCCGTATGCACGCTCAACTTTTTCATTGTTCTTACGCACTTGAGCCGAATTTGAGGAACATTTGAAACAGGAAAATTTAGAATCCGAGGAACATTGAACACTTTTTCCAGGTCTTTTGTGATGTTTCAACAATATAGAAATTGCAGGCATTTACTTGCCATATAGAATATAAACTGCAGTGGTCATTTAAACACCTAGATGTAACGACGTGTGTGTTACAAATGTTCATTTTTAGGTCGAAATCAACGAGAGGGCACTTCGTCAGCTGTTCGTTATCAATTCTGGGAAATTTAACTTCGACTACACGTGGCATTTACAGAACAAAAGCAAGTTAAAACACAAAAACAACCAACCTGTGGTTTCCATCGGCCCACAAAAAGGGACTGTTTCGCGTAACTCACGCAAGAGATGTATGCTAACGTTCTGTCCTCCTGGAAAGTGTACTTTGCAAAACTGTACTCTTATATTGAAGGTGAGATTAAAATATGGTATGGTATGGTGTAGTAATGTATGGTGTAGTAATGTATGCTGTAGTAATCCGACCAATCAAAACGCTGAGACGATAATTTTCACATGTGAAAAATATAGTCCGCCGTGAGGATACTATTTTTATTTCACCTTTCTACTTATACTTAAAGTATGGTATGGTGTTGCTTGGTTTGGCATGGCATGGTATGGTATGGTATGGTCATGTTTCTAATTTCCAGTTGTCCCAAACATATTTTCCATAATATATTCTTCCTATGTTTAGATAACAAATGGACCAATCTACAATATTGATATCACTGGTTGCGGCATTCGTCCATTTCTAAAATTCTCATTCAATCGTTTTGACTTTGGTCCATGTTTTCTGTACCGTGCTGGTATTGCACCCCAGAGGAGTAATTTGGTTATTACCAATGAAGACAGCAAAGACATCAAGTAATTATTGCGTTGTTTTAAATAGACAAAATAAGACAAGTTTTCCTACTTTAAGTAAATTAATGTAATCTCCGAACAAATAACATTATATTAACGAGTCAACGTTTCGACACTCTGACCTGTACTTGAAAACTCTTGTAAATAGAGCTTGGTTGGTTCTCCTGTTCTTCGAGCTTCTGTTTTTCTCTGGCTCCTTCGATTTTCCTCACTAACCAAAAACTAAGCATAGTTGTCGAGCACGTGATGACAAAAACCCCGCTGACAAAGAGCTCACCGACAACATCCCCACGACAATACCCCCGACGACAAAAGCCCAGGTTATTGAGTTGGTATAAACAAAAAGCGCACATTTCTTTTTTTGAAATTAATGATTGGTTGTTACTTAGGGCAATCACACTCTAATTTGCAATTGACATGAATCGCTTTTGCTCAATAAAAACTGTTGGGAAGATGTAAAAATAGTTTATGAGAAGACGCATATTTGCGTGGCAGTAGAGGGCGCCCTTTTAGGTGTTTTTTAATATGGCAAGCTCGTTACTGTCTGAAAAATATAAAGAAAACTTCTGTGTTCCAGCGAAGATCATTCTAGTAGTAGCAGTAGCAGTAGCAGTAGCAGTAGCAGTAGCAGTAGCAGTAGCAGTAGCAGTAGCAGTAGCAGTAGCAGTAGCAGTAGTAGTAGTAGTAGTAGTAGTTAATCAGGAAAACCTTTTTCATTTTACAATGATTTTCAAAAAGGACCTGAATAAATCTACATTTAGGTTAATACAATAGAAAATACAAAGACAAGTTAACTATTAGCACATTACAAATTACAAAATTATTCTAGTAAAAATCTATGGAGACTACGTTTACAAATTGAAATGTTTGTTGAGTTCATAATATCAACGGTTAAAGAGTTACTGTATTTGATCGCATGATAACATGTTCTATATTTGCCCCAGTTATACGTACAACGCGAGGCAACCTTAGATTATCTTTATTCCGTAGATTGTAACTATATGTTTCACCTCCTGTTAAAGGTTCCATCGAATGATCTGTATAACCATTAACGCATTTATATATATACAAACATCTGTGATAAAATCTTCTCTTTTCTAATGTTATCCAATTTAACGCAGTTAATGCTTCTGAAGACGAGGAGTATAACGGTTTATCCAATATAATCTTAGCGGCTTTGTTCTGAAGAACTTGAATGTTATTCATAAGTCCTGTATTGTTTTATCACCCCAAACTACGCCTGCGTAATCAAACAGCGGAAGAACCAAACCGTTCTAAAACAGCATACGTGTTTTAAAAAGAAGTAAATACTTAATTTGTCTTAAAAGTCCTAGTCTTTGTTTAATTCTATTATTAATTCTGGAAATTATTAATTCTGGAATTTATGTGCTGCAACCTGTCAGCCCGATTTCAGATTCACGTTAATGATATTTGAAAAATGCATAGCAAACGTTATCTAGCGACTTCATTAACTGAAAATAGCCGTCATTATCATTCAGCCAAACTCTGAATCAACCTCACAAATCGCAGCGTGTAAACGTACCTTTACTATAGGTGGGCTTAGCTAAGCACTATCGTGCAGCTGATGGTTGGTAAACCTGCAGTTTAAATAGTGAGAAAATTGTTTTCGTTATACAGGGTGTATCGTGCGTTTATTATTTAGGTTATATATTTTCTTTTTTCATACTAGTAAAGATCAATCTTTTAGCTGTCAAATGATACCTTTTTAGTGCAAAGTTTGAAACATTGCAATATTATTGTGGTGGCAAATTGAGACGAGTCATGGATTCATACATAGAGGCAGAGTGTAAACTTCAGGGGGGTGCTCACGATTAACGTGCAAATTTCTGATATAGTAAATTTCTGGAATTTATTAGTACGTATTAACTATTATGTGCTTTTTTCTTCCAATTTAACGAAACATTTTGATCTACTCTGATCCGTATCAACTAAATATCGTCATATTATTTACCTTCAAAATTATGATTGGGTCGTTCAAGACAAGATTGCTCCCCCTTTGTTCCAGAAATGCGTTAAACTGAGTTATAACTATTGAACATGGCCGAAATCAGGAGCGAATGCCGACTCCTACAAAGCTACAGGATACATTTTGCACGTTTTTAGACGAAGACGCATTGCCCGCATTGCCAAAAGACTTTGTTCATTTATTTAAAACTTTGAGCCATTGTCATTGACTAATTGAGGCTTTATTGGCAATGTAAACAAATGACCAAATGGCAAATTGCATTGCGTGACGCATGGGCTATTTATCAAGTCTTGGTAAATTTAAGAAAGGTTAAAATCGCGATTTTAGAACGAAATTTGGTGGTCAGAGCATGTTACGAAACAGAAAATATACAGACTGAACTGGCATCGCTGAACGTTGCACAAATAGGCAACCATCATTTGGGCAATGGTCTCAAGGTGGGAAAATGTAATTTCGAACACTCTTTTTTCATCGAACTGAAAGCCTGATCTTTATTTGTGTGAAAAAAATAAGTCTATACACTAAATATGCGCACGATACCTTCCTCCAAAGTTGGAGTTTGCAGTTAAATTTTCGTGCTCCCATACATGTAAGTGTGACCATTTCTGAAGTTGACTACCAGCTGCTGCCCTGTAAAGTTTACTGAAACCTATAGCAATTGAATACTACCTGTACTGGAACCCACATTTGAGTTTAAAAATGTATAACTTTTCCATTTTAGTGTTCATTGCAAGTACGAGAATACTGCCTTTCTGGAGGTGCAGTCACAGCCCTCAGTATTACCACCTGGAGAAAGTGCAAACGTCAACATCTTGTTCTATCCCAGAGAATGTATACATTATCATGAAGTTATTCTGTTTGAAATCAACGGTCTGTCCTTAATGTCTGTTGATGTTGTTGGACAGGGAACAGAAATTAAGGTACGCTGTTTTAAGCTGTTAACTTCTTGGATTTAAGTGACATGGCCAGAAATCACGGACCTAATTTATTATACTTCCATACTTATTTTCATACGAAACAAGATCTGATCGCAAGATCTGAAATACGGTAGGTCGTTTGCAAAACAAAGTCTCTCGAAGTTGGCCTCGTTTTGGTAACTATCCATTCTGCATTTTAGTTTATTTGCATTACTGAGTTATTACATAAGATTAAATAGACAACTGCAGCCTTTGTACAAATATAGAAAAGGCAGGATATAGACAGTAAGCATAGGGAATCACAGGGTGAAAGATGCTAATATTACACCAGTTCCCAAGTCTCAACATGTATCTAGCAAGGATAAAGTTCGCCCCATCTCTCTTACGGCATGTTTGTCGAAAATATTGGAGGACTTTGTTGTGAAGTGGATGATGGATGATATTAAACATAAAATTGATCCGAAACAGTTCGGCAGCTTAAAAGGAACGTCAACTACTTTCTGCCTTATCGATATGGTCAATAATTGGCTAAGAACATTGGATACCCAATCACAGTACCTCAGGATGTGTTTTGGTGACTTCAGCAAAGCGTTTAATCGCATTAATCACAATATTCTAATAAAAAAGCTGTTGTCTCTTGGTGTCAGGGAATCACTTATCCCTTGGATTTGCAGTTTTCTTTCCAATCGCCGCCAATCTGTACAAATTGACGGCTTTCCAGTCTGACTTGGCCTCTGTTAATAGCGGTGTACCTCAAGGGACTAAATTAGGACCTGTCCTGTTCCTAGTAATGATCAATGACTTGGAACTAAGATCTGCTAATAAATCACTGGAAATATGTGGATGACATTACAATTTCTGAATCACTTTCTATAAATGAGCTCTCAACACTTCAATCCGAACTGGATGTAATCCATTCCTGGGCAGCGCAAAATGATATGAAACTTATGGAACGAAGTGCAAAGAAATGATAATCAGCTTTCTCCAAAATCAACCTGACGTACCTCGATTGTGTATGGATGGGTCACCTCTTGCTTCTGGTCTATTCGTTTAAAGTTCTGGGTCTAACATTGAACAACAAACTGAAATGAGAAGAGAATGTAGAAACTGGTGAAAAAAGCGTCTAAACGCTTATATATCTTGCACGTTTTAAGTCGTAGTGGCGTTCCTTCGGCCGATCTTCTTGTCCTTTACTTCCCTTTGGTGAGATCAATCCTTGAGTATGCTTGCCCTGCTTGGCATACTAACTTACCACAGTACCTCTCCGATAAGATTGATCATGTTCAAAAGAAAGCTTTGTGCATTATTTACCCTGGACGTAACTACAATGAGGCCCTCAATATCGCACAATGCTCTCGTTTAGAAGATAGACGACAAATTCTGTGCCATAAAAAAATTAAAAAGACCGAAGAACCTAGTTCTCAACTTCATTGTCTATTACCGCCGACAAGAGAAGACATGCATGGACGTTGCCTACGGATTAACATGGACTATAGTGTACCCAAATGTCGGACTGACCGCTACAAAAATAGCTTTATTCCAGCTATGTGTTCGAACGTTTCAAAACAATAACTTAGATGTGGTATCTAATTTAATAGTAATATTTGCTTGTCATTCAATAATGAATTTTAATGCTCCAATACGTTTAGTTAATATTTAAAACAATTCAGAGACAATAAAGTACACACAATGTTGTGGGAGAAGGGTTGTTGGGGAGAAATGCTCCGATTATACTTTAAACTGAGGCCAAAGTGTCACCCCACAGACTCATTGTTTAAACTAATTAATGTCCTCAGGGGGTATTGGTCCCCATGTTGGACTCTAGTGTAATTGACGTCCTCAGGGGGTATTGGTCCCCATGTTGGACTTGTGACGTCCTCAGGGGGTATTGGTCCCCATGTTGGACTGGTGCAATTAATGTCCTCAGGGGGTATTGGTCCCCATGTTGGACTCTAGTGTAATTGATGTCCTCAGGGGGTATTGGTCCCCATGTTGGACTGGTGACGTCCTCAGGGGGTATTGGTCCCCATGTTGGACTGGTGCAATTGGTGTCCTCAGGGGGTATTGGTCCCCATGTTGGACTGGTGACGTCCTCAGGGGGTATTGGTCCCCATGTTGGACTGGTGCAATTGGTGTCCTCAGGGGGTATTGGTCCCCATGTTGGACTGGTGACGTCCTCAGGGGGTATTGGTCCCCATGTTGGACTGGTGCAATTAATGTCCTCAGGGGGGTAGTGGTCCCCATGTTGGACATGATCTACTTTAATCTAATATTTTAACTGTATAGTACATCGATTTGTGAGTCTATGGGGTTGAGGGTGACCTTTGGGAGCACTCCATCCCCACAAATGTGCAGCATGCGCATTCCCCATAGACGAAACACCCTCCCCCTGAAAGTTGGACCAGAAATTTTATTGAGATAGAATTTCAAATCTTGGCCAGTTTGGCTGCAACATTGAATAGTGTTGATGAAGGAGTTTGTATATATCGTTCATAACAATCCGAAGACAAGCTACCCAAAGTTTTAAAGAGCCAGGAAGGTAATTGTGCTGTGGCTGCTGTAGTTGCAGCACCAATTCTGTTGCTATGACCCGCAACGTTTGAGGCGTTGAACCCAGCTTGACTGAGCAATTTCCTTGTTTCGAGTGTTAGGGCGTGTTTTGTGAGTGGTTTACCCGCAACATTTACAAACAGAGGCCCTGATTTTGGCTGCCTTATGGCTAAATATTGTTTCATGGCCAACACTGGACAAAGGGATGTGTTTGTTCCTCCAGTACTTATTACATGTCCTACTCTGAAGGGGTCAGTTTTGGATTCTTTAATCCGTATGAACATGGCAGTAGTTGGTTGTAGTTCGTTGGAAAAAACAACATCTTCTGGCATGAGGTGGGAATCAGAATTGAATTGGGCTATTACATTTATTATCCGCACCCCAATATTTGGATGGGTAAGGGCAGTAGGCATTTTTTTTTATTTTTTTTTTTAATTTAGGGGCCCTCTGCTCCTTCAAAACCTATTCGGCCCCATCCCGTAAATTAGAACATAATTGTGAAACAAGCGTTGGTTCGGGATGTCCTGCTAGAAAATATTCTACTTTAGCTACAAAAATAGGTGTTAGTGGTCTAACTACATTACTATCGTTTATCTTGGTTGGGATGGCGCTGGCTGCCGGATGAATGAACTTTATCTTTTGTTCTATGTGCTCGGGGTCTTTTCATCATCTGGACAGTAAAGTCCGGCATGCTCCCCGTCGCAGCGATTACAGATATACTTATCGATGTCCGTAATATTCGTTGTACACTGAGTGGACGGCTTAACTTTAATGATAGAGTTTTCGAGCGTTAACATAACAGGCTGTTCGTCTACTCTACTAAATAAATTTCTTTAGCAAAAGTTTAGACAGTTCGGAAAACTCACCCGACTGGATATTCTTCACACATGTGCGTGGCACGCGAAAGCGTGGCACAGATGTTGTCTCGAGTGCTATTTGCTCGTGTGCTATTTGCTCGCGATATCGACAATCGTCTCGGCTTCTGTGGCGGTATTGTTCGATGAAGACGTTGAAGCATGTTGTTGAAGTCTCGCGATCAATGTGTTTCAACGGCCGTGGTCAGACAGTCCTTTGTCTATAAAAGCATTGTTGTCGAAGCTCGTTGAATTGCATTCTCCGCGCGTTGTCGTCGAACAGGAGGCATAGCTCCGCAGAAGTATGTCCAGGAGTTGGGGTATATTATAATTTCTATGTCCAAAGATTGCGGTTTATTATAATTTAAATCAACTTTTCGCCGCAAAGGGTCCTTCGCTTTGGCTTGCAAGTGACACAATGAAGAACGAGGAATCGAACCCAAGAACACGTGCGTACATGCCAGAGAACGTACCGCTAGACCACTGCGAACAGCTAAATCCTTCGCTTTGGCTTGCAAGTGACACAATGAGTCTTGTGACCCAAGCAGGAAGCATATACAGACAAAACGGTGAGGCCTGATTGGTCTATTTTCCCATGCACAAGAGAGGAAGTGTTTGACAATGGTTCTTTGTTACTTTCCTGGCACTTTACGCCTGTCTGATCTTTACGCGTGTCTGATCACGCGTATCAGAGGCTGACCTTTTTACCTGACCTGATGCAATTGAAGATAACCAGACTTTGCACAACTTTACTTTTTATCCGAACGCTTGTTTCATTAACTTAACTTTATAATGCCTATGGGCATGTATAAACTTGCTTTATCTGTTTATAAATTTTTATATGTATTTTTATATAAGATTTTAATATCCTAAATATGTATACACGTTGTAATTCACCATGTTGGTGCGAAACTGTGTTAATAAACCATTTTATTATTATTATAACCAACGATTGAGGTTGCTTTCAGATTTTGTGATTTACAGCATCACGTTTACAATTTTAATACTGTTTAATATTCAATTTTCGTAAACTCGCGTTCTTATTGGTCAATTTGTACCACGTCTGTGCATTTTGTATAGCAACAACGCACGGCCGTGCCGTTTAGTATATATCACCACGCCAAGATGGCGCCCGAATTCACAAATTGAAAAGTTTATACGAGTGCTTTAATCCTTGATTACAATTGAAGCCGTATTTCAATATGATATATGCAAATTAATAACTAAAGGTAGTAAAGTAATGTCTGTGATTTTTGGCCATGAGTGTATTACTGTTCGGTACTGATTGTGCTCCAAAGCTGCTAATGCAGCGACTGTAAACCTTGCATAATTGTATTTGGTCACATTATATGGAAAATCAACCTGTTTTAAAATTCGTTTGGTTATATCATTGGTTGAATGTGTATTTCTAATTACAATGTAGATGACCGTTGTTCATGAAAAGTAGTTGTTCAAAATTAAGAGGGTTTAAGGGGATGTGATTTGACCAAACCTCCCTCGTGTGTGTTCGAATTTAATTTGTATATGTATGTTTATCTAAAAGTATTTGTAATTGTGTTTATTATATAAGTAGAGAGATTTCCGTGCAGTAGAAAGGTGAAATAAAAATCGTATTCTCACAGCGGACGGTATTTTTCACATGTGAAATTTATCGTCACAGCGTTTTGATTGGCTAGTGTTTCTCGCTCATAATTGTAAACATGGCTTCCGGTTTTAGCGACCGAAGTGAGAGTTCTATTGCGTTTTTCGCTAATAATTTGACTATATCATCAAGGAAAATACTCAGGGCTAAAAATACGATAAGATAAACCTCTTTGGTTGGAATTTCAGCAAGAAAAGGAAGAAATAAGCGGTAAATCTGTTTTTTTGAGGCTAGATATACTTCTCTTACAAGTTGTTCGCTGTGAGTGTACAGTGCCGCATGTTTATCTCTATACTTATATAACAAACAAATTACTTCATTGTTTGTTCGTTTGCTCGATTTTTATTATTTACTCGTTGAGCGATCTAGACCTAGCCAGGAGGAATTGAACCGTTCGAGTGTTCTATCTACTAACACCTTCTACTATTATTTAATCTTATCGAACGAGATCTTGACATTTACCCATACACAATATACTGGCATCAATCTCATCTTATATACCGAATTTGCGGTTAATGCTTAGCCTGGACTCTGTATCTCAGTTGGTTAGAGCGCTGCACTGGAATTGAACTGTTCAATTCCTGCCAGAGGGCCTAAGTTTCATGTTTCGCAACTGCTCCTGGCTAGGTCTAAAAATGTATATAAATTTCCGTTCGAGTATTCCATCTACTAACACCTTCTACTATATATATATATTATATGTCTATTTTTCGTTTGGAAACAAAAACTGCTTATTATACTGCAACAATTTTGTTAATGTTATTTTGTCATTTGTTATGTAATATCCAAGATGTGACCAAGGCAACACAGCAGACTGAAAATCCTCTATTTTCCAAGAATTTGTCTAAATTTCAACTAATAAACAAAATATTTGATATTATAAGTTTGGCTAAATGAAGTAATTTGCTTATCGACACTGGTAATAAGTTTGCGGGTTCTATTTTATGTCGGGAATTGCCGAAGGTATCCCGAGCAGGAAAAGTTACCAAAGGAAATTAAATTGGCTGCGTCTCATATAATATCTCGGGTTTTGTTCGGACTTGATTCGTATATGCCGTTCGGCCTTGACAAGTATGGATATACTTTTCTACTTCATCTACTGTTCGTATTCTACTGTCAATTTTCTGTTTATTACTTTATTTAAACCTTTCGCTTGCTGAAGAGTGAAGACAATAAACAAGAAAGTGAACAAATTTATTTGAAATATAAAGATATACTGAAAAATAGAGGAATTTCAGTTTGCTGTGTTCCCTTGATGTGACTTATCAAACTAAAATTAAATCTTTAGGTGGATGTCTGCAACCCGGGTGATCGTAAAGTCAACTTCGGTTCCCTCCGTATTGGCCAGTCGGCGGAACGTATTGTGAAACTGCGTAATAACAGTGCAGCGGCAATCGCGTTTTCGTTGGTTATTACCCCGTCAATGATGATTCTTCAACAGCCTTCTGTTCTTTCTGTATCTCCTTCGTCTGAAATCACGTTAGAGCCGAATGGAGGTTCATGCAATCTCCATGTGATGTTCACGCCTACTACAAGAATTCCACAGTTTACTGAAGAGGTAGTAACTATTTACACATAATTTCTCAAATCATTAAGAGGATTTTTTTGTATGTTACGTAACGAGCGCTCAAAACTAATGAGTATATATTGTTACCTGGTTATGACTGCATTCAAAAGTTAACATTTTTTGTACGTTTCTCAATCGTCAAACGAACCAAAATAATGATATGTTTATGTCATTGTCTGTAAAAAAATGCCGAAATAAGATTTAGAGATTGTACGCCAAAGGGAAAACGATGTTTGAAGGTCCGTAGGCCGATCAATTTAATCGCATCTGTAATAGTTGTATTCTATTTTTCATATTGTTTTATGTTTCTCAACCACCAGATGCATTTAAAAAGGAAGCTAGCTTTGTAAACTAGAAAGCTAAAAAGCTTGTAAACTAGAAAGCTTTGCAAACTAGAAAGCTTTGTCAACTGGCGCAGTTGTCAGAGCAAGCGCCTTTCACCTCTGAGTCTTGAGTTCGATTCTCTCTGAGGACATTACTCATCGCACTCATGTGAAAAGAGGAAGTCAACGCTCTGCCGAAAGTCGTAGGTTTTCTCCGGGCACTCCGGTTTCCTGCCATAGGGAAAGTTGACTGGGTGGGTTAGGATATACAGATTAGCGGAAAGTAATATCACAATTATTGTAAAAAATAGATAATGTAGGCTAAGTACATAATATAGGTAAGCGAGATACTTGATGTAATCGGTCCCTGAAAAGTAGGGAAGTGAGCTGAATAATGTATGTATGTATGTAATTTTGGGAGGTACGCCAAAAAGATATTAGGTTGTACACTTTTCATCGTAAATACACGACATAGAAAAACATCATTCATTTCTTTGCTGCCTTCATGTTAAGTAAGAAAAATATCAGCAAAGTAAAACGAAATTCATGTATTTTAATATAGCCCTAAAAATGTTGTTTTATTCATAGATTTTAATTTTATTCCAGTTTAAGTATCCTATATTTTATGTTATCAAAAAGTTCCAAAATAAAAGGAAACCGAAATCATTTCACGAGATATTTTCATCTGATTTCGTATCAAAAACTAATTTATCGGTAAAATGCAGTTGGTTGAACGGAAAGTTGCATTTAACATGAATTTGAAGCTTATAGAATGTATAAGAACATATATCTCAGATTTCTATGGCTAAAACAGCTTTTCAGCTTTTGTAACCTGTTTAACTGTTTTGTACTCCAGTAAAGAAATTATATTCAGGGCTCTCGCATCCCACTTCTATTAATTCCTTAGATTCTCGGCAAAAATTCCTTAGATTAAGTAAAATTTCTTTAAACGTAGCGCAGAGCCTGCCCTTAGTAATTAATGCCCTAGTTACGTTAAGAATTACACGGTTTATAGGTTCTCTGAAATTTTGTCTCATTTCGGAACTGGGATTTTGAGCCATAATATCATTACTAATTGAAAGCGATCCAGTGCAGTCGAAAGATGTACATGTGGGTTGAGGGTCATTTCACGTAGAATATCTACAGTATTGTGATGGGTGGCGAAAATTCACATCAGTCAGTCATACAGTCATAGTGTAAACTTTCCGGGGGGTCCAAATTACTCCTGATGTGCAATTGCAAAACGCCTCTGCTTGAATGATATCCTTAGAATGTTTTTATCAAAATTAGCGTAGTTTAGTAATATATCAGTGTTTGCCGTTATTCTCATGGATGTGAAAGTTAACTGAATGGTCAATATAATTCCAAGCAGCTTACAATTTGGATTGCATATATGTATGACAAGCACCCCCGGAATCTCAATTTTTGTGAAAAATTCAACTGAGCACGTGTTCGAGCATGAAATATTTCGGTGCAAATATAGCATATATATGGCGGCCGTATGTAGGAGTGAGTCGCGAACATGGTAATGTTTTCATGAACAACAATGTTTGAATATGTCGATAAAGCTATAAAAATTGTATAGATCAGTGATGAATCTAGACAATTGCATTTTCATAATAATACCAGTAAATAATTTATCTAGGTATACATGCTGATACATACGTCTTGTCGCTGAACGAATTATTACTAATATTACTGAAATACTGTCGTGCGTATACTTTTAAATAAATACTTTCACATTACACGTAACAAAGAAGTTGAGAATATATTGACCTTTAGTGCAAAGTTTTTAACTGTCCGTAGACTCGTAGACTCGTAGAGTGTAATTGTAGAGTCACTAGAGTAGTAGAGTGTAGTATGAACTGTATAATTTTGAAATTTGACATTTGTTAGCAGTATTAATAGAACACATCTCTGTTGACGGGGCAGTTGTTTACAAATGCGAATGGCATTTTGGTGAGGATGCGTCTGTATATATAACTATGATGTATGATGCATTCTATATACTTTCTAGTTTTGCTTAGCCTTTATTTTAGTAGTCTGTGTACAACCGTACTCTCGAAATTTTATATACACGATGAAATAATAAATAAATAAAATTTGAAATAATCGAAGTTGAATTGACATATTTGTAATTAGTTGAATAAAACTAATCAAATATTGCAAGTTGCAACCGTAAACAAAGGACAATTTTATCTGCTTACTATAATATATTGGCAAAAACATAAATCGCGAATTTAGAATTACGAATGATGAAATATTACAAGCTTTTCATTGACAAGTGTACTTGTTGAAAAACTGGCATGCTAGCTTTTCAAAAGCTTGTCACATTTCATCAATTTTCAAGGGGAAATAAAAATAGTAAAGGAACAACACAACACAACACAACATGGAAGCACAACAATTACGTACGCACTATAAACCATGTAACATAGCATTTGTCTTTTAAAACTTTGTACTATCCTTGGATCACTAGTTATTGCCTTGGACTACTTTTTCTGCGTTTTTGAGAATCATTTTTGGATAAATAATACCTAAATTGACTGAATTTTTAAGTGTTTTTTTTATTAATATTTTCAAATGTTGGACAAATCTTAAATTTCCTTAAAAATTTCATTTCAAAAATCCTTAAAAAGGCCAAAATTTCCTCAGTTTAAGGAAATTTCCTTAAATGTGAGTCGCCTGATTATATTATTAATCGTGCTACTTTGCTTCCTCTACTTGAAACAATTTCCATTTTTTATTCTTTCAAAAATTTTATTCTTAACCAACAATATATTTCCCAAAATTTATTGTTTCCTTCCACTCTTCTTTCCAAACTATTACAGTAATGATCAAAATTTTAATTGCACATTTAAAATGATGGAAAACACAGTGATTAAGTCAGGTAAAACATTTCATATGGCGATAGCGTTTGGGTGCGTCGTGAAGAGGGGTGTGAGCAAGGAATCCAATTCTGTTTTGAACCCAGATACCCGACTCGTTTACAACCTTTGCATAGCAGATTTTGTGTCTGTCAATGGGGTAAACATTTGTGTTTAGTCAGACAAAACTTGAAAGGTTTTACCTAAACACCCATCAAACGAATTTTTCCAAATAAGCATTTTTCTGGCTTTTTTCACAGAAACTTTGGTAAAACTACACCTGAAATTCGTTGCGCAATGTCCAATCTACCATAACGCACGTATATCATGTGATGTAACCTTAATTCCGTTTTTCCTTTCTTCCAGGTAATGTTAGAATGTGCAGGACTATGTCAAACAGTGTTCCTAATCTCTGGGACGTGCCAAGCAGTTGACATCAAGCTTGACAGTACCTCAGTACCATTTGGTGCATTAGTTATAGGAAGTCAGAGTTCCCGAGTCGTGGTCATGCAGAATCTTGGAGACATTGGTGCGCAGTTTTCATGGAACACGAACGAATTTAGTTCGGATTTCTCAGTTGAACCAATCAAGGGGTATTCCTCCCCTGGAACTGAGGTCTCATTTGAATTGAAATTCTGTCCACAAAAAGTTAGCCAAGATATACGGAGTGAGGTAAGGTTGTTGTGTTTTATGGAGCATGTCTTCACACACCCTGTTATTGGACAATATCTTGATAGTAATGTTAAAAATAAAGGGTAAAACATAAGCAATGCGGTACGAGTAGACAATCAATCAATAATTTATTTATCCACTTTATCCACACTCAGGAGCAAAAGCTCGTTAAAACGGGCACATGCCAATAAACTATGAGAAGACCAAGGATAGTCCGGAGAATATAGCAGTTGGCATTTTCTAATTTCTTTGATTGTGTCTTCCCAATGCCTACTAAAACAGGACTGCAATACTCCACGTGAGGAAGGATCAATGCTTTGTATAGCCGAATCATCTCTTCACTTGTTACAAAGCGTCTGATCCTTCGAAGGGCAGCGGTTTGAGCGTAGGCCTTTGTCAATTGTTCTTTGATGTGCCCATTATATTTGAGCATGCAATCTATCGTCAGTCCAATAATTTTTAAGGTATCCTCTGACTCAGTAATGGCATCCTCCACGCGAAAGTCATAACTGTACTTTGTGGGACCTAAGAGTAGATCCTGAGTTTTCTCTCCGTTGACAGTAAGATAGTTCAACGCAAACCATTCAGACATTGTACTAAGTTCCCTGTTAATTATGAATTCCAGTATCATGGGGGAGTGGTCGGCGAAGTATTCTGTGGTGTCATCAGCATATAATCGGAGGGATATATTTAGGATAAAATAATTTATGTCATTAATGAAAATATTACATAACAGAGGTCCTAACAATGTTCCCTGTGCTAGTCCAATTTTTACTGGTTTATATTTCGAGAAAGTCCCATTGATTTTAACTCTCTGGCTTTCATTAAGGTGAGTGCACTGTCACTTAAACCGTATGCTTTCAGTTTTGCTAATAGTAGGTTATGCAATCGAATGCTTTGCTAAGATCTAATGCAATTACAGCAACATTCTTCCGTTCGTCAAGATCAGCTCGCCAGTCATTTTTATTCGAGCAGAACAGCAAGAGTGTCCCTTTAAGTTAGTTGATCGTTGTGGGTATATAAAGCCATACATTTGATCGTACATAACGCTTTCATAGATCTTAGAAAGCACTCCAAGTACAGATATAGGATCAGTTTCGTCTTTCTTCTTGTGTGCGAGGATAACAGGTGCAGATAGTTTTAACAGTCTAGGCGAAATACCCTCTTATTTGGGTTTATATTCTTAAGAATGGAATCTATGTATCCAGTGCTGACAGTGTCAAATTTGAAATTGTTTGCTTCCTGTTTATCCGCGATTTTTTTAATGCTCGGGTGTTCGTCAAAATCCTCGACTTTTAATTCAGTATTATTACTCAAGCCATTTCCACAAAATAATTGTTAAATACTTCAACCACTTTCTTATGGTCCGTGATGACAGTTTCATTTTCCACCAGCACCACCCCATTTGTTTTGCTGTTCGCAGTCTTTGGTAGTAATGGTTTCATTTTCTTCCAGAATTCTCCTTGATGCTTTGTTTTTGCTGCGGCCTCGAGACAGAAAGCTTTCAGTAGGTTACCCCCCCCCCCTCCCCATATAGCACCGGAAGTAATTCAAACGAATGTATGTATGACGTCACATTTATTTCCAGCCATATGGCATCAACAGGGGTGAGCGTGCAAGAGTTTGTACTTAGTGTGCGTGCAAGAGTTCGTACTTATTTTGCGTGCAAGAGTTCGTACTTAGCGTGCGTGCAAAGCGTTCGTACTTAGCGTGCGTGCAAAGCGTTCGTACTTAGCGTGCGCTTTACTGTGTTAATCCATGTGTTAATTTATGCATGCAGTCAACCAACGCGGTAGCTTTGGCAATAATATTTTGCTCGAGTTTGCTCGAATATTTTGGCGGAGTTCAAGCTTTTGCTTTAAGGCGAGAAATGAATTTTGTTTAAAACATAAATTTGTGTATTAGTTTTTGTGTGAATTAGGTTGTTTAAACACTAAGCTGTGTGTTATTTTATGTGTGTGTCTTAGCGATGTAAATACTATGGGAGCGTGTGTACAAAATGTAAATGAACAACGAAGTTTCGTTCTATATTCTTTTAGTAATAGTGATGGCTCTTAAAAGAGCCGGGGTTTTGTTTTTTTTCTTTTCTACCATTCCAAACCGTTCAGGTCAACGTTTAAATCTACCATGGATAAATCTCTAAATCTACCATGGATAAATCTTGGACGTTCGTCTCCGGTTGCTGTTGTGGTTGCTCTTGACGCTGCCGTTTTACTTCGAAACTTATCACCAACGCCGTGTCATTCTTAAGAGCATATTCATAGAACTTCTTGTACTTTTCAAACTCATTTTTTCTCTTGAGTCTATTCTTTTTTGATCGTTCGGCTTCTTTCTGTCTTTTCTCCATGACTGAAGCGTTAGCCTAAATGCGTGTACCTAGGCCTTGTATGTACGTACTCATTAAATTTCCTTACGCCCCCGTGTGGTGTCGCACAGAAAGGTCGCACGCAATGGTTAAGCATTGTTTAAGATCGCACGCGAGACGCACGTGATGTGCGCGTGATTTTGCTTCAGCTCACTTTACACTACGCCTTTGCGCCTTCGCATTTTGCTCATGCGTCTTGGCATTTAGTTAGCGTTTTTCTCATGCATCTTCGCATTTAGTTCGCATTTTTCTCATGCGTCTTCGCATTGAGGCCTTTGTGGCCCTTTGCGCCTTCGCATTTTGCTCATGCATCTTGGCATTTAGTTCGCGTTTTTCTCATGCATCTTCGCATTTAGTTCGCATTTTTCTCATGCGTCTTTGCATTTAGTTCGCATTTTTCTCATGCGTCTTCGCATTTAGTTCGCATTTTGCTCATGCGTCTTCGCATTTAGTTCGCATTTTGCTCATGCGTCTTCGCATTAAGGCCCTTTGTCGCCCGATGGCCCGGAATATCTCAGCCTAGCTGACACTAAGTCTTAAGTTCGCATTCTGTTCAAAAGGAGGATAAAGGGGGTTTAACAATTACGAAAATGTATACATTTTTAGAGCAAAATATGAGTAATTAGTGGCTTGGATGCATGCATAAATTAACACAGACAAAGATTAACGTTTTAAACAATTTAGTCCTTTAGGTATAACAATTATTTACACAAATATAGTTGCTAATCGTGGATATAGTCGATTTGATATTTTTCATTCGAGATGATCCTCTGAGCCTGCGATGTATTGGACAGCGACAGTGATTTTCACCAGCACGTGTTCGCAATGTTCGCACTTCCTTTTCAAGTCGCAACAAATACACAATATAAACGAGAATTGCCGTAAAAGGGCTAGATTATGTCCTATGATTCTACAAATGGTATCAAACTAAAGGGATTGGAAATCCCCGTCGAATGGTGGTATTTACGAGTATGTAGTGTGTAAACCAAAGGTAGGAAAGCGAAATGAATATGTAATTAGTTTGTATTATTGTTAATTTGTAAACAATACAAAGTTCAGAGGCGTTTGAAGGGGATAAAGCGGCCGCATAGCGTTGTAAACAAACACAAGAGATCGTAAAACGCTGAATCGAACGGTGGTATTATCATCTACATAGCATGCACTGAACCGAAGATATGAACCTGCAAAGTCTTATAGCCATGTGGCTATATAAACATTAATAGCACCTAACGATAAAGGTGGCAAACAGTTCACTATTGCCTATGATACTGTTCAGTTCAAAGTACTTACTGTTCAACAATGAACAATAATCGATATATTACAATACATCAAATAAACAAATATGGTTGGTTTAATTTATGTTATTACAAAGGTATCTGTTTCTGAACGTTCACGAACAATTTATCAGGTCAACAAACTGTCCATTAAATAGTTGTGTTTGGTAGTGAATAGTTCGGTTTCGTAGTTAATAGTTCTGTTGGGTTTGGTTCTTAATAGTAGGGTTTGGTAGTTAATAGTAAATAAAGATCTTATGTAATCTACAAAGATCTACTGGTAATATTTCAAGGGTTTTAAATTTAATCAGGACTGATCTGCCCCCTCGCAGCAATTATCTTTCTATTAGAAATTACTAGTTATTAAACATATTGTAAACATTTCCGTCTTCCGTAAGCACAAGTTTGGTAGGAAGGGTTTGGTGGGATTTTGTAGCAGTTGCCAGTTGTCTGGAATTTCTCTAAAGCTTCTGTGGAGCTTCTGTGGAGCTTCTGTAGAGCTTCTGTAAAGCTTCTGTAAAGCTTCTGTAAAGCTTCTGTTAATCTTTGTCTGTGTTAATTTATGCATGCATCCAAGCCACTAATTTCTCATATTTTGCTCTAAAAATGTATACATTTTCGTAATTGTTAAACCCCCTTTATCCTCCTTTTGAACAGAATGCGAACTTAAGACTTAGTGTCAGCTAGGCTGAGATATTCCGGGCCATCGGGCGACAAAGGGACATAATGCGAAGACGCATGAGCAAAATGCGAAGACGCATGAGCAAAAACGCGAACTAAATGCCAAGACGCATGAGCAAAATGCGAAGGCGCGAAGGGCCACAAAGGCCTTAATGCGAAGACGCATGAACAGAATGCGAACTTAAGACTAAGAGGCAGCTAGGCTGAGATATTACGGGCCATCGGGCGACAAAGGGCATTAATGCGAAGACGCATGAGAAAATGCGAATACGCATGAGCCAAATGCGAACTAAATGCGAAGACGCATGAGCAAAATGCGAACTAAATGCGAAGACGCATGAGAAAAATGCGAACTAAATGTGAAGACGCATGAGAAAAATGCGAACTAAATGCAAAGACGTATGAGAAAAACGCGAACTAAATGCGAAGACGCATGAGCAAAAAACGCCCGAATTTCTCTGCTCATAGACACTGGGTACGAGTCTGTGTCTTAGTTAATTTATGCATGCAGCCTGGTAAAGCGTTGTCCATATCAACAATATTTTGCCCTAAAATCAGTACGATTTCGTATTCGTATAACCCCCTTTATCTCTCCTTTGACGATAAACCTCATGCACAGCGGTCCCCTCAAACGTAGTGTAAAGTGAGCTGAAGCAAAATCACGTGCACATCACGTGCGTCTCGCGTGCGATCTTAAACAATGCTTAACCATTGCGTGCGACCTTTCTGTGCGACACCACACGGGGGCTTAAGGAAATTTAATGAGTACGTACATGCAAGGCTAACGCTTCAGTCACAGTATAGAGACGACCAGTAGGGCCACTCGGCGATGCAACATGTAGCCGGCTTCTTATGCAAAAATATGCAGTTTACTGGCCAGGAAAGTTAGTCCAGCATGCTTATTGGCCAGGAAAAGCAATTGACTGGCTGCCAATGCGTAATGAGCGGCCACACAAAATTTCAAATGAGTGGCCCTACTGGTCATCTCTACAGGGTGTATCAAAAAAACTGCAAATACCATAATTTGTATGCACGAGATCATACATTAGAATTTCAATGGCTGTGCAAATAATTACGCTTCCGGGATTTGAAAATACGTTTCCACGTGCAGTACTATCAAAATAAGCACACAAAGTGAATTAAAATTAGTTCGATTACGAATGGCTCAGCTAACAACAGAGCAAAGAGTATTTCTTGTTTTAAAGTACGCCCAAACTCAAAACTCGACAGCAGTCATTCGTAAACTGAGCCATTCGTAATCGAACTCATAAGTTTAATTCACTTTGTGTGCTTGTTTTGATACCCCTGGGAAACGTATTTTCAAATCCCAGAAGCGTAATTATTTGCACAGCCATTGAAATTCTAATGTATGATCTCGTGCATACAAATTATGGTATTTGCATTTTTTTTTATACACCCTGTATACTGTGCTTCAGTCATGGAGAAAAGACAGAAAGAAGCCGAACGATCAAAAAAGAATAGACTCAAGAGAAAAAATGAGTTTGAAAAGTACAAGAAGTTCTATGAATATGCTCTTAAGAATGACATGGTTGACTGCATGCATAAATTAACACATGGATTAACACAATAATCGCTTTGCACGCACGCTAAGTACGAACTCTTGCACGGACACTAAGTACGAACTCTTGCACACACACTAAGTACGAACTCTTGCACGCTCACCCCTGTTGATGCCATATGGCTGGAAATAAATGTGACGTCATACATACATTCGTTTGAATTACTTCCGGTGCTATATGGGGGGGGGGGGGGTAACCTACTGCTTTCATCCCTTCACGTTTCATAGAGGTAACTTTTTTTCTCTGGGCTTTAAACTCATCCCAGGAGGATGCGGTCGGGTTTCTTTTTTGTTTTTTTGTATAGGCGATTTCTGTGGGTTATTTCTCTCAAAATGGCTGGTGAAATCCATGGTAACTGGTCCCTTCTGATTTGTTTTCGCTTTAAGGGCGCATGCTCATCTAGGACATCTTTGTAAAGCTTGGACCATTGAAGCCAAACATCATCCGCATTGTCATAGATAAAGGCTGACTGCCATGGTATGTTCCTCAGGTCGCGTTGAAATGCTTGTACGTCTATATTTTTCAAACTTCTGTATTCAATAACATGTGGTGGAGGTCTTGGGAATTTACTTTTTCTAATTGCGTATATCAAGTGGTGGTCACTAAGTCCCAAGTGAAGCACTCCGTTTTTAGCATATCTATGTGGATGACTTGCTAGAATAACATCAATTAATGTACTAGTTTTGTCAGTGACTCGGGTTGGTTCAGAAATTTGGTTTACTAAACAATATTGATTACAAAGGTCTGTCAAATTCGTATTTGGTGTACGGCACATACTAAAAAACGCGAGTTGTTGTTATCTTTAACATCCAAATAGATGGATTCAACTTCCTTTGGCTCGAGTTTGCTTCTCCGATATATCGATAAATCTGGTCTGATGTATACCATAAGACCTCCAGCCTTCGCCTTTCTTTCGATCTTTCCGTATAATCCTGCAGTTATGGTGTTTTAATAAGTTTTTGGAGACAGTACTGTCGATCTTAGTTTCGGCAATAAATAAAATATAAAATAACAATTCGTTAAGCATCGAATTTGATTTCATCCAATTTGATCTGCACACCATTTACATTAAGATGGCCAATCTTGAGGTTTGACTTATAATAATCCTTGATATGTGTATTGTCCTTATTAATTGTATCAGTCGCGGTTGATCCGTCATCATGGAAAATGTGTTCACTGTAGTTAGGATTGTGTTCACAGTCTGCATGGAAAGGAAGTAATCGAAGAATGGCATTTGTTGTACAGTCCAAACAAGTCCATTGTTTTTGCTTTCTGACTATCAATGCATATTCCTGCACAGTAATATTGGCACATTTAATGTGCACTTTTGTACTACATCCATCGCAACAAACGAATCTATGGTTTACAGCAACGGCTCTATAGGAAACTACACACGGATGTCTTGTAGGGCCAGGATTAGGGTGACTACCAACCAGAGATATTTCGAATGGGTTGAATCTTTCAATCCGGCTTGCACTGTGGTTAACGACACAGTTGAAGAATTTTCGCTTAGGTGAACCATCGAACTTTCTTGGGCTATATCCCTTGCTATGTGTTGCTAAATTAGTTTGTGCGAACAATATTGAAACCAAGATTACGAGATACAGCCAAAGTGACGTGGCTGCCATGGCTCGTTTATAAGTTCACTCCAAAGACTTGGCTGATATATTCGTGTAAATAGTAGCTTTTCGCAAGAATTAAAGCGATCAGGAGGCGAAGCGGCTGCTTAAGAGATGATAATTGCGAAAATTTCCGCGTTATCCTCTTTAATATCTTTAAAATATTTCGTTAAAATTGTATTTTTCTCGGAGCTCAAAATGTCGCTTCCGCCATTTTGTGGTGCTTCCAATTGAAAAAAGTACCATGTCAATACCATCTGTATCAGAGTTGCAAACACTGGCTGCAAAACGTTTTCTGCCTTCCTCCGGGACGGATTTTGGGTTTTCCCAACCTTCCTCAAAATAACTGGAAATTTTCCAGGTATGCCAGTTGGCCAATGCAGTACTGCTAGTCTGACTCAGTGCTGGCTGTTGTTACTAATACTAGCCTGACTGAGTGCTGAGTGTTGCTATTAATATAATAGCCAGACTTATTGCAATAAGTACTTTATTCAGTGTCTCACTTTCAATATTCCTCAATGCCAGTAAACTTCCTCACGGGTGGTACCCGTATACCTGCAGCTTTTTCGCAATTCTGTTCGGTATGCCGATGTACTAGGCTCTCAAGTATGAACCTCAAAATGAAATCGCTAGAATGTAGCTGGAATACTTGTACACTTAAATTCCGCCCGTTTTGTAATTGCACTGCAAAGGGGACATGTAGTTATATCGATTCCTGCAAAATGCAGTTGTCTGATTATATTCTCGCATCAGTTGTATATATGTATATTTCTGCTCAGAAGCAAGTGAGAG
Source organism: Trachythela sp. YZ-2020 (assembly GCA_016169945.1). NCBI lineage: Eukaryota > Metazoa > Cnidaria > Anthozoa > Malacalcyonacea > Clavulariidae > Trachythela > Trachythela sp. YZ-2020. The sequence goes on along the minus strand of JADLSH010000292.1, from coordinate 1,136,991 downwards.
TCTTGTATATATCTATACTGGCCCTAAAACATGCTTTTCAATTTTGGATGGATATTGCTTTCTACCAAATTATTGCTTTCATCAATAGTATTGTTTCTACTACAGATGTTTCCTTATCAACGTACTTTTTTATTCATTTTACCATCAATAATAATAGATTGATGGCGCAGACAACAGGACCAAAAAGGTCCAAAATTAAGTCCTACCGTACATAAATTGACAGGCACAACAAGTACTAAGGAGACTCACAAACATGGATCACATCACATGAAGCCACATGTTACACGCAGATAACGCTACAAACAAACATGCATAATTTAGAACAACATGACTGAGATTTTGCACGATTTTCCACGCCCTCGGCCTGTCTACATCAAAACATGTTCTACGCGAGTGCTGAACGGAACTGATGAGTACTGGGCACTGCTTGTTGTATGTGAGATGAGTGCTTCTAGTTTTACTCTACAAAACAAGACAGATTTTATACTTTTATACGTATTAATGCATTTCTGTTTGTTTAATCTACACTATTGTGTATTTTTACCATGTTAAAAGTGATTATCTGGGAATTTGAAACAATATGTTTTGAGCATCTTGAAAATTTACTATGTCATGTACTTCAATGTTATGTAGGTGAGTTGTATGATAGAAGGAGACAATCCGTTGAAATTGGTGCTAACTGGAAGCTGTGTTGTTCAAACTCCTGTAAAAGAGGTACCGTTTTAATGATGATAAAATGTTTTGTTTTAGCTAAGCTAGTTTGTTCAACAAAAACTGATTCAACGCATGTTAATTAAAAATGTTTGCGAATGTTGTCTCATGTTTGGTTATCTGTGAACAATTTTTAATTAATATGCATAGAAATCAATTTTTGTTGCAGTTTGGAGGATATTTTGTTGCTTGTGTTACTATGCCTAAAGCCTGATTTCAATTTAGGTCGTAACTGTCATGAACAAGTCATGTTCGACGATGTGAAATAGTTTGCATCTATCTCGTCTTTTATAGCCTGTATGCAAATGACTCTTTACTTATGTTGTAAAGATATATAGACATTGTTTTACATCGGTCACCTTGATGTGTTCACGACAGTTATGACCAAATGGAAACCAGGCTTTATGAATGAAACTACCTGAAAAATCTGTGTTTCTTTGTTACGAAGGTTGGAGAGCTTAAAAATTGGGGGCTTTGTATCATTCTGAGAAGATGCAATATCTTTATAGTAAAAATCCTTATCTTGATCAACTTTTTCACTGTCAAAGTTTCCTGATATTATGTCATTAGATGAATTTTAGCATCAAAAACAAAGGAAAATTAATTTACAATTCACCTAATGACATCATATCCGGTAACTTTGACAGGGAAAAAGTTGATTAAGATGAGGATTTTTACTATAAAGATATATTACATTTCTTTTCAGAATGATACAAGCATGATTTTTTGAGACGGTTATTTTGACTTTGCGTTATGTTACATCACGACTTTTATTTCTTTTTCAGATCATTCACTTTTCAACGCACGTTCGCACGCGTGAAATGCGTAATATTGTATTGAACAATCGCAGTAACCTACTGTGGCAATTACTTCCGAAAATCGATGGTGCTTATTGGTCAGGTGCTGACGTGATAACTGTTGAGCCATTACAAAGTAAAAATTATGAGTTGACGTATAGACCACTGGTCATGACACACGAAGGAAAGAGACACCAGGTACATGTATATGAAGTTTGAATAAGGGGACTATGGGTGTGGGCAAATATATTCTAAAAGCCTCAAATAATTTGAATGATAGTTGATTTACTTTGTATGTCTAAGCTCTAACGATGCTATTTTATAACCGTAAAAGGGTGATTGGCCTTTACTTTGGAGGCCAAACTTACATTTGAATTTGAAACTGGGGTTTGCAGCTCTCAACAAAAGGTCCGGAATATTTTCGTAATGTCTTCCATGTCTTTGATTGGAACGGTTTATGCCAGAAATGGGTCATAACTTGGATAAAATGGATAGTTCCTCTGATAATTAGTCTGTGTATGAAAGTGGCAAACAGACAAGATCATTCGTCAAGACGAACTATCTGTATTTACGTGTTCGTCTACACTGACGTCTGACTTACATGTCGGCGTACATAGTTCGTCTTGACGCATGATCCATCTATAGAAGTGTTTCACGTTAAATAATAGACTCTTAAAATACAGATTATTGCGCTGATACTTTAGCAGGTTTTATCTATCATTATGAAGAACATTCCACCAAAAAATTAGGTTTGTGCAATTATTCTTTCCTGAGTTACAGAGTTGTTAGTTAATAATATTGCTGACGTTAGCATTATTTTAAAAGTCGTTACACGCTATTTTTTATGCACAACGTAACTGAAGAATGTTGATTTGGCTTCCAGCGGATTAGTAATCTGTTCCAAATTGCAATAGTAGCATTTTGGCTGAAACACTTTGAAATATTCGCCTCACAATTTTGGCTGCCATGTTTGTGATTAGATTTGACGGCAAACATGGCGGCTAAAATGCAAATGTTCAACTATGACTATTTTTTAAATAAAATACTCAAATTTAACTTACAAAAATGTAAGACTAACTTTGAGCATCAAATGACGTCAGGAGCTTATTAAAAACTCTATAACTCAGGAAGGAATATCTGTGACAACCTAAAATTTTTGAATAAAACTCTGTGTAATGATCTACAAAACATAAATTAATCAGCTTTTCAGCTTTCGTTTTTATATACAACAAATTTCAGAAAATATCATGTTTCCTATAACTGTGATGGTGATTGATTAATATCGATATCCCTCAATCGTTAGCTGGCTTGGTGTTCTATTGACTGATTGGTTAATTCAGCAATTAGTTGTTGCTCCAAGATTGAATGTTTCATCTATTTATTGGTTGATCGATTTGCGGATTGAGTGGCAAATGAAATCTTAGTTATATTTGTTACGCTGATTGCTGATTTTATTTTGTTTCCGACATTCGTTTCTTCGTCATTCTATCAGCATTTCCAGTGCTTCACGTTTAAGGAAATTTCCTTAAAAGAAGGAGTTAGCATAGTTTTAAGGAGCAATCTAAGGAAACGATTCCAAGGGTGACCTAAGTATGATTAATTTAGAGTGATTTATGTACTTGATGTCTGTCTTAACTGCCCTCAAAGTGCAGGAAATAGCATTTATGTCACCTCAAATTTTCAAAATTTTCCCGAGTGGACACCAAGACAAAACCCAACCTACCCTACAAAAACAAAAATACATTTGGAACACAGATGTGATTGCTTAGATGAATATTAGAATGGAATTATTATGGAAATGGCAAAGTTTTCAAGCTGTTGTTTTCAAGCTGAAATCACAACAAAATTGAATGCATGAAGTAATTTAAGGAATTTTGGGGAAAACTAGGGAATTTCAGAGCTCTTGGCAAGGAATTGTTGATTTTGGATGTGACAGCACAGTTCATTTCTTCAACAGTGTACAGCTGGTTTAACCACTGCCATTTCTTTCAACAGGGCTCCGTGTTCTTCCCTCTTCCTGATGGCAATGGTTTGTTGTACAATGTGACTGGAGTTTCTGAAGCGCCTAAAGCTATCAGTAATATTGTCCGTGACGTGCCATGTAAAACCAACTACACTGAATTATTGACTGTTAACAATTGGTTGAAAAAACCTCAAAGGTATAAATGTTGTACAATATCATTGCGTTTAAACCACTCTGAACTTTCCGATCAAACGATAATTGACGAGGAGAGTTGCAACTCTCGCTCACGTTTGACCGCCAACTGTCATCAACTCTCATGTACTCTCATCAACTTTGAGCTGCTTTACCAGTACGCGTGGTAATATCCAGTCAACTCTCATGTAACTCTTGTGCTCATTTGTCCGGGGCATGAGAGTTGATGGAACTCTCATGCAAACTCTCGCTTGCTAACTCTCATCAACTCTAATCCTCTAGCATTTGATCAGACCTTTAATCAAGAAGTAAGGAAATTGTTCAGGTTTATACGTTAGCAAACACTGACAAATTTTAAAACATTTCTAATAGCTGGTTACAGTATAAACTTTGTTGCAAATGGTTGTAACTCTAGTACAACTCAGGGTTTTAGATTTTGGGATTGTTTGTTAATTTCCAGGGAGCGTACCTGCCAATTTTCCAGAATAGCCCAATAGTAGTCTACACTGTAAAAACGGATTGGTTAATATAAACAATTTAAATTGGTTGTATCAGATACATATTATTTTGACCAATATTATTTGGTCAAAACAACAGAAATATTGGTTAAAATAGCCAATTTTTGGTTGTTTTCACCAATAGAATATTGGTCAAATATCTGCATCTGAGACAACCAATTTAAATTGGTTATTTTAACCACCGCTTTTACAGTGCATATGTGTTGCAACCAAATACAAGACCACCATACGCTCATATTTTACACTGTGACATTACAATTTTACAGTTACTGTGGGGACTCTTGTTACATTTAAAGCTATTTTAACACCAATATGGTTTCGATTACTTATATCTGGTCTATAAAGCATAAAAACTTCACATCATTTAAGTAGCAACATTTGAATTCTATTTTATATACCTTCGCGGCGTTATATGAATAATAAAGCCGCTTTCGTTCTATTTTGCTGTGTTTTCCCATTTTTGGAACACGCAGCCTTCTTTATCTAAGATCCTAACGCCATGTTTATATTCCTTATATTCATTTTAGGTTTACATTCAACAGATTTGCATGCCATTTTTGTCAAATTCAGCATACCGTATTGATTTATTTATTTATTTATTTATTTAGCTTCGCCTATAATTACTTATAAACAATCAACACGTAAAACACAAACCATTCCTGTTCAACCCCAAAACGCGCAAACTTTAACGCCCCCTTGACATGTACCCTGTCATGATCAAGATCAAGCTAAGAAACTATATACTGTAACATGCATGTCTTCTTATAGATTCCGTGTAGTTATTGAGTTAATAAAACCGGACAAACTGGACGGCTCTACCACATTGAAAGGTCTTCACTACATTGATGTTCCCGGACAAATGAAGAAGGATTATAAAATCGATTTCTATGCTCACAAGGAGGGCACGTTTAGTGCAAAGGTAAGTTCGTTTGGTAAAATAAAAAGGTGGCTGTTTTATATTTTCTGTATATCGTTACTACGCGGCTTCAGTCGATGCATTATTTCTCCTTGAGTCACAGAGTTTTTTAAAATATTGTTGCTGATGTCAGCATTATTTTCAAAGGCTAGTAAAATTATGTTGCACACACAGTTTGGAGTGACGCTCTTTTTAAGAGAGACTCTCCCTTATATTAGCATTTGATTTTTGGTCGCCATGTTGGTATACAAATTCGGCCAAGCTATGTGGGCAAATATGGATTGCAACATTTATATTTACTCGCTAGCGTACAAGTCGTATAACACACACGATATTGAAGACGCAACAATGTCTTCACCAAACGATGTGTTATAAAATTAAAAGAAAACCACTTAATTCATGCAAAAACACGGCAAAACAGTTTTTAATAGATTAAACGGCAGCCATTTTGAACCAGGTAAATTCCAGTTTGTGATTCCGGCGAAAAAAGAAAATGCCCATTTTAAGACTCGTTGCCACGGCGAAATGCCTGGCACGAGAATTGAGGCAGACGAAATATTATTTTTGTATTCTTTAATGATGCAGCTTCTTTTCCCATGCAGTTTCCCTTTCTTCATTTTAGGTGATCTTCAAAAATGAACAGACATCAGAATATTTATTCTATTACATAACATTTAAAGCTACCCCACCTGGTATTATATCAACTATCGATCTTACAACACCAGTGCGACAGTCTGCATCTCATGTCATCAGTTTGTATAATCCATTAACTGTGCAAGTCAGCTTTTCAACTGCTGCGACATTGTCAGATATTCTCCTTCCACCAAATTTCACTGTGCCACCGCAATCAGAGGTAAGAGATTTACTGCAATCTGTGCAGAACATTTGAACAATTTCCAACATCAGCAGACATTGACAGAACTTTTACATCTTACGTCACCTCATCCCATACATTTAATATATTTCTCGTATTCAAGTAACTTATTCTTCCATATTAAAACATTCTGCAGTTTGATTACTGATATCTATATCTTGTTTGCACTTTGCTCTGATGGGATGATGGGGAGGGGAGGGGGGGGGGCTACAAAAGAGTCAGTTATGGTCAAATGGAGGGTCACTTGTTTAAGCAAGCGTAATAGAGGGAGGGCCGGTATATGCTAAAATTGCAGCCAGGTATATTCATATTGAAGCGATGTTAAGTAGAAATGTTTGTCACTGGCTATTAAGAAAACGTACAACTACGTTTATTAAAAAGTTTAAGACGTTTCGATCGAAAATCTTCGACCTTCGTCGGTTATACACCTAAGTCTATATAGGGTAAAAATTATGCAAATCTTGACTGAGAAGAGAAATGTAACATCTGGAATGTCTATAGAGTCATTGCCCATGATTTTGCCAATGATTTTGACATTATCAAAGTCCATCCTATGATCATGTTCATTTACATGTTTGACTATTTTTGAATAAGTGTCCTGTTTGTTGATTGCCCTTTTTTGTTCTTTAATCCTTGACCGCAACACTCTGCTAGTTTGAGCAATATAGACGAAATTACAATCTGCACAGCTAATATTATATATCACTCTCTTTGTTTGATCTTTCTGTAATTTGTCTTTAGGTTTTGAAACAACGTTGTTAAGAGTATTTCTTGGTTTGTAGCCAACCATGACATTTTCCTTTCGTAGTATTCTCGCAATCTTTTCAGACATCCCTTTGACGTATGGAAGTAATACAAACCCCGAGTTCAAATCTCCTGAGACATCGCCTTTTTCTTTATCATTGGTCGACTTTCGCTTCGCGTTGCATTTCTTAATAAAATTAGATGGATAACCGTTTTCCCTGAGTACTCACATGTTTTCTCTCTTTCCGTTGACCAGTCTTAGAAGAAGGAATCTTATCAGCTCTATCGAGTAATGTATTCACAACTGATTGTTTATTTGTAGTCTGGGGTGGGATTTGAAATCTAAGTATTTATCATTGTGAATTTGAATTTATTAAATGACATTCCCTAAAAAGGGCTTTTCAATGACAATTTACATATGTTGTAAAAATAAATTATAAATTATCAACTATATTTACAACAATCTTATCATTAATGATTAATTTATACAAATTATTACATAAACTAAAATTTTATGAGTTGAAAGCAATTAAAAATTATCGCTTTTCAATAAGAATTGTCTTAAGTTTCGTCTTAAAATTGTTTATCGCTTCCTTTATTTATATGCAACCTCCGGGAGGTCCTTGTCACGATGAGCTCCGTTTTCTGTGCGTCAGATCAAAAAACAACTTAAGACATGTATGGGATAAATTTGGCTATGTGCGTAAGCACATGCCGATTTATTAATTTTTATAATAACTGATGTATTAACTAATACCACAAATATTAATATAAATATGAGTTCGCACAGAAAAGGTGGGGTATTTAAAACGCCCACACAGTAACTAGTAAAACTAATATATAAAGAAAGAAACTGCAGCGTGAAAACGGGGAGGCGGGAGGGAGAAAATAAGGTTTCTTATATGAAGCTTGTCTTGAGCTTTCACGTGCCGAGCAGAATGACCGATCATGCGGCTAACCTGGATTTTTATACGCCATAGCCCGTTACCACGTGCATCACATGAAAATCACTCATGTGTGAAATTACTTGTTTATCAAGCAATTTCACACACGTGCGTGACATGCCTTCTTACGATAAATAACAATAAATAAAATTAAATAATAATTAACTGCCGGAAGCAATAAAAACTTTATTGGCTCGCCAATAATTCCTTTATCGCTTCCTTTATTTATATGCAACCTCCGGGAGGTCCTTGTCACGATGAGCTCCGTTTTCTGTGCGTCAGATCAAAAAACAACTTAAGACATGTATGGGATAAATTTGGCTATGTGCGTAAGCACATGCCGATTTATTAATTTTTATAATAACTGATGTATTAACTAATACCACAAATATTAATATAAATATGAGTTCGCACAGAAAAGGTGGGGTATTTAAAACGCCAAAAGTCTACTTGGGTAAAGAAGACAAAACCCCACCCCAGCGTGACAAGAAACTGCCGGACGCAGAAAACCTCCGCTAAACTCAACAATAAGAAAGAACATAAGCAGGAAATCATGCGCTCATTGTGGGTAAATGAAATATTGTTACGCATTAACTGCAAGAAATCCAGACAAGTCATGCCCCTGCGTCAACTTGCTGAATAATGCAAACTTCGTAACGTTGACGTAACTGTACGTGAAAATTGCAGAGTAGCGTCCCGCGAGCCTTGCCCCTGCGTCAGCATCGCAGTAAACTACACGCAAACCTAGTCCTAAAAAGAAGCCCACATGAAGAAAGAACAGTAACTAAGGAAACAGTGAACGTTGCAGCCGTAGCCAACCCCCACCCCAGCCAGGCCGGTATGACCCTCATGCACTCACAGTAAAACTTGGAGCACGGATATATTTGCGGAACGCATCGGATTTCCAACGTCCCATCAGCCGTATTTGGGCATCAGAAAAGCCGCATTCGGCTGCAAAAGTTGCAGCGCCGATACGAAAGCTGTGGCCTTTATATTTCGTAGTATCTAAGCCACATTGACGAAAAATTGAAGCAAGATTTGCTGTGAACCAGTTACGTGAAACAGCTTGGCCGTCAAGCATTCGAAATAAAGGGCCGCCAGAGAAGCCTCGGAGTGCAAAATAGTCAAGCAAGCTCTGCACTGGACATATGTCAGATCGTCGACATAGTGTAATTGACACTTTAGGTTGGTTGTATGAGTGTTTAAAATCACCAAACACTATTTTTAGCCCAGTTAATGCTCCTGTGTTATTTACAAGTTTAACAACCTGGTTGAGTTGAAGTACTGTTAGAGACCGTGGGCAATAAGTTATTTCACCAACCCTTAAGAACGCAAAGAATGCGGTAGTACACATCGCCTTGAACAAGTACATTCGATATTCACTAGAACATACCGACGATGTTTGACTTAAAATATTACGAAGGATCGGTAGCGTTATTGGCAAGCGTGTATCAACGTGCGACGCCAGCTTCCCGTATCCTTTTAACATTTCAACGACCCAAAATACTTTAGTAGGGTCGTTAACGCCAGCAAGACGGTGACAGTAACCCAGTGCAGAGATATACGTGTTTGCAGTAGAGGATGCATACTGACGTTGAAACATGTACGCTATGAACAACCCTAATTCGGCAGGTGGAATAGGTAGACGGACCAAGGCAGATTGTAACACACAATTAGCAAATTGATTATAGAGCTTCCAAGCTCGGCGATAAGTGGGTATTGATGACGGCTGCAAACTAGATTTTAGTAAGTGAGAGGTTATAGATGCCAGTTCTCTGGCAGTAGATGAGGCGGTATGTCTACTGGTGAAGGATGTACACCCACCGGCGCTAGCTGCTTGAACTTGGATACCTGTAAGCGGGATAAAGAGTCGGCTAAAACGTTTTTAACACCCGCTACATGACGAGCCCTAAATAAAATATTCAATTTCAAACAGGCTAGCACCAGCCGGCGCACAAAAATCATAATGATTGGATCACGTGATGTAGCTCTATTAATAATATCAACCAATGCCGCATTATCTGTAAAAAACGTGATACGCCGATTGCGAATGCGCTCACCCCAGATCAGTACACTGAGCACAATTGGGTAAAATTCTAGAATGGCGATGTTGAGTTTTTTCCAATGTTCTGGCCAAGAGCCAAAACACCACTCATAGCCAAAAAGTGCCCCAAAGCCTAAACTGGCGGCGGAATCAGTATACAAGTTTAAGCTATGAGAATCAAGCCAAACATCGCTTAGAAAAAACGACCGACCATTAAAACCATCCAAAAAAGACTGCCAGAGGCGAAGATCATCTTTAACCGGCTTAGTCAGGCGAATAAAATGATGGGCAGATTTTATGCCCTTGGTTAAATCAATAAGACGCCTTAGGAAAGCCCGACCTGGGACAACTACTGAGCATGCAAAATTAAGTAGGCCATTCAGAGACTGAATCTCCTGCAAAGTGGCCTTTTTACGCTTCAGAAAAGACGAAAGCATTAGTTTGCATTTTTCAGATTTATCAGACGGCAAACGAGCTTCCATCCTTTCGGTGTCCAATTCAATACCGGCAAAGGAAAGGATGGTTTGTGGCCCGACAGTTTTTTCGGCAGCGATAGGTACGCCCACGTACTCACAAAGTGACAAGAAATGGTGAAGGTTAATGCGACATTGGTGATATGAAGCAGCTGCCATAAGATAATCATCTAATATGTGGATAATGTGCAAAATACCTAAGCGATTCCGAGCAATCCATTCAATAGCAGTGCTAAACATTTCAAAAGTGCGACATGAAGATGCACAACCCATGGGCATTGCCCGATCATGGTAAAATTTTCCTTCCCAAAATATCCCCAGCAGATCATAATCCAATGGTCTGATAGGGATAATGCGAAATGCACTTTTGATATCAGTTTTGGCTAAAAAACAACCTCGACCTAACTGCTTGATCAATCGAACAGCATCATCTACGCGGGCATACGATACAGTTGAGTGCTCCTGAGCAATACCATCATTTATTGAATCACCACTTGGAAATGACAAGTGATGAATCAACCGATATTCCCCAGGGGCCTTCTTAGGCACAACACCCAATGGAGATACACGAAAATTAGGAAAAGGTGGGTTTTCAAAAGGCCCTGCAAGTCTCCTGGCCTGCACCTCTTTAAAAATCTTAGCACTAACAATCGAAGGATTTTGGATTGCACTTAATAAATTTCCCGCATGATACGACTTGTGTGGACCTTCAAAATGAAGGGGAAAACCAAACTTAAACCCATTAGATAAAAACAAAGTTAATTTTGCATCATATCCACATAGAAGAGGAAGCATGCGCTCAATGCGAACCGGTGTTGGCAGGTCGAGATTTGGCAACGCTGGAGGGAGGGTTTGTTCCGGGCCTGGAGGGACGAAAATTGCACCGGGCTGCTGGGTGCACAACCCCACATTTAAAACACTTATGTTGAAAGTTACAGCCCGGGCAATCGGAACCTCTGTGAAATCTACGACAGAACCCTCTAGGAACAAATAAACCCATTGAAGGTGTGGACAAGTTATTTCGCACATATGTTTGCCTGGGAAGCCGTGCATTGCTCAAGTTTTGTGCACGAATCCAAAGCTCCCAGTGGGTGGTACCCCATGGCATGGCTAAGGGGTTACTTTGACACAATACGCGAAACTGAGAGTCATAAAATCGCCAATCACCCCCTCGTGCCGCCAAATCCCGAATGACCTCCCCATATTTCATTAAAGCTGGTGCCTCCGTGGGGTATTTGCCTGTGTAAACACCAACGAATATTTGAAAGGCAGTTGTCCAAACATCAACATTTGGGATAGACTTAGATTTTGTGGCTGGTTCCAAAGATAAAGTTGGTAAAGAGGAACCAGCCTGAGCACTCAGAGACAGATGATACCTAGCATCACCTGCCCCTGAAGTAAGTAATAAGCCAAAATCAAATTATTCGTTGGCCCAAATTCTAGCCTTCAGCTTAGCGCTCACTTGAGCATCAATTGGCACAGTAATTGAATTAAAATTAGCTATATTTGAGCATGAAGGAGAAGAAACTTGGAGCAAACTCTCACCTGAGACATGCTGTAAAGCAGACGCTACCGGCCCCTGCATAGTAGCGCCCACCGGGCCCACCCCGATACCTGATGTTGCCAAAGGCAACTCCTGGGTTTCCTGTGTTGAAGTGGAAGGCGCACCACCCTGATTCACAGCATTCAATGAAGCCACCACAGCCTGTGACACAGCCAATGCAATCTGTTGTACCATATCACTTGACATTGAAGTAGAAGGGCTTGGAGCTGGAACCGAAGGGGGGACTGAAGCCGCCAGAGAAGGTTCAACATCCTGTACACGCTGCCCTGATGGTTGAGTTGTTGCTGTAACCGCACGACGCCGCGATGTTGTAGGACGTGGTGCAATTGGTTGCGCTCGCCGTTGTATACGGGTACTGGGACGAGTAGCCGGCATAGTCTGAAAAAGAGAACTAAAAGATGGGGGATAGGCAAAAATTTAGTTGAATTGTATACCATGTAAACTTGAGGCCCCAGTAAGACAAATCATCATGTCAAAATTTTTTATAAATTAGCGGTAACACGAGACAAAACAAACACAACATAAAGCAGCGAGATAATTCTGGCATACAGCGAAGGTAGCCGCAAATGAACCTCTCTTAATGCTGCACATAAAAATATATAATCGGGCAATCTGAAAACAACAGGCCGCTCCATCCCACAATATATTGATTTCAACTGCAGGCATTTGAAAACGCTTTTTCGCTCTATCCTGCTTAGACATGCATTTTTCTATAAACACAGAAACAGTGGCAAATTATATATACCTAATCACACATATATAAAAAAGCCAATGCCAATGGCTTAGCTAGGACATATTCCAACAAATATACAAGTACAAATAACAAACGAATGATACACAACAATTGTATATATAAAGCCACAAATTCATGAACAGTCCCTGTGGAGAAAAATCCAATGTTGAAATCTCAACGTGGGCATCTGATAACAGCAAGTTGCTCTAGCCCATCACAAATATACATATCATGATAACAATTGGGGAATAAATAAAATCATCTGAATTGGGGAGTGAATAAATTTCCATGTATTATAACATGATAAAAATAGCAAGGGATGCCAAAATATATGCAAATAGGCCATGTGGCCAATAAATTAACACTCCAAATCCCCAAAGATATGTATTTATAAATTACAACGATATGACACACAAGTACACAACCGGTACAAATGCAATAATATCTGAATATCATCAACTCATGAATGCCAATGCTTTTAAAATGGCCCCACGATAACTGCGGTATAAGCAGTATTGTCCGGCAGAGTTACAGTGTACCCCATCTTTGCAAAGAAGGACTCGATCAGTCCGGGAAAAGTCCCGATGCTCCCATAAAAATATACCCGGCTCATCCGCGAGCACTACAGACAAGTATTGCCTCAAGATTACAGCTTTATCGTTAAACAATTTATATTTACACCTGGCACACACCAACTACCCCAACGTTTAGTTGCTCACGAAGCAAATGTGCAAGCTCATCTATTTTTGAGCCAACGACCTCCGGGGGCAAAGTTGATAAATCGTTAGTGCCCACTTCAAGCAATACAATATTTGGGCGGAGATTTTTAACATAAGTCAACTCATGTTGCATGAGCCTTTGAACAGTAAGACCCCCTGTGCCCTTCAAACAGATATAACCCGACTCGGGGAGGTGAAAATTCTGACTCGCACGCGGATCAAATCCCGCCTCTAAATCACGCTGTAAGCGACGAACAAAAGAGTGCCCTAGAACCAGGATTGACGGAACAGTAACTGACATTATTTAAAAGTATAAATAAAGCAACAAAGGTTACAATACCTGCTAAAAATAAGAAAATAAGGTTTCTTATATGAAGCTTGTCTTGAGCTTTCACGTGCCGAGCAGAATGACCGATCATGCGGCTAACCTGGATTTTTATACGCCATAGCCCGTTACCACGTGCATCACATGAAAATCACTCATGTGTGAAATTACTTGTTTATCAAGCAATTTCACACACGTGCGTGACATGCCTTCTTACGATAAATAACAATAAATAAAATTAAATAATAATTAACTGCCGGAAGCAATAAAAACTTTATTGGCTCGCCAATAATTCCTTTAAATCACTAATTGATTTCAGCTCTGTATCTAGACCATTCCATATCTTAGTCCCTCTGTATTTAAACGATCTTTGACCGATCGATGTCCTGAATTTTGGAATATCCAGGTCTCCATTTCTTCTAGTATCTCGGTTATGAATTCTGTTACAAAAATATCACATAAGTACCGTGGAGCTTTGTCATTCATGCATTTAAATGTTAATAACGCATCTCTGTATAATAGATGTTCTTTGATTGGCAACCATCCTAACGCATTTAATGTCGAAGATATATGATCATACTTATGCACCCCTGTGATCAATCGGGCTGCACAATTTTGGATTAATTGGATCTTTTTAATATTGCTGTCTGATGTATTTGACCATACTGTTGAACAATAGTTAATTTTGCTCATGACTAATGTGTCAATGATTGTAGCTAGTGTTAACTGATCAAAGTTGTGTTTCACCCGACCAATCTGACCCAATTTTGAAATACACGAAGATGACAATGCTTGTATGTGTTTGTCATACGTTAGATGAGAATCCAGGAGCATACCCAAATCCTTTACCTCTGTCACTGGTATAAGATTTTCCCCCATAAAATTAATATGGACTGGAGATTCCAATTTATTCATAAGTTGCCGTGTACCAACCACCAACATTTTGGTCTTTTCTGGGTTTACAAGAAGACTGTTGTTACAACACCATTCAAAAACTCTGTGCAAATCCTCTTCTATATGCAGTAACGAGCGTTCCATATTCAATAATGTAAACGATAGAAATGTTTTTGAGTCGTCAACATACGATTCGAGACTACAACTGTTAGGAACTGAAGACAAGCTATCTGTATAGCCTATATATTAAATAAAAACGGTGATAGCACAGAGCCTTGGGGAATCCCATATGCATGACAATGCAACAGGCGTCGAAGAGGTGGTTCCAATTCTAACATACTGCCATCTGTCGGATAAATAACTTTTAAACCATTTATACACTGCCGGAGATACACTCAAGTTTATTGAAGAAGCATGTCATGTTGAACACTGTCAAACGCTTTAGACATATCCAAAAATATAACTATAGATAATTGCTTATTGTCCATTGCTTCTAACAACATGTCTGTCACTGCAATGTTAAGTGTTTCAGTGGAATGTTTCTTTCGATTACCACTTTGATGCTTCGTCAATAATTTATGTTTTGTTAGGTGTTCTGTATACTGATTATACATGTATCACCGTTAGCTATGTATACGTATTTGTAATATGAGTCATCCGTTTATAGATTAATCCTAATTCAAATTTCTTAGCGTTAAAAAATCAGTTGCAATATTCACCTGATGAGTGTGGTAGGCTCGGCTTGCCATACGAAACAGATTTGTAGTGAATTAAAGTTTTAATGAAGTAGTTCGGGTTTATATATATATATATGTAATATATATACAACTAACAGGGCTCAATGCTTATGCAGAGCGAGAAAAATGTGTCAAAGACAAAACGAAATCATAATAAAATAAACTTAATAAAATCTAAAATTTAATGCTACTCCGAGTTTCACGTGCGTATGCACGATCATGATTATATATATATATATAAATGGTTTAATAAAGCGCTTTGCAGTTACAAAACTTAATTACACGCTCAAAACTAACTTCCAAACGAAGGCATTAGCTCGAAACGTTGAAATTCTTGTTATGTTTTCAGTATATTATATTAAAGTGCCTATCACACAATTTCAGTAACCCATGATGTAATTGTCGTACATGCAAGTGTAAATTAGTTTTCCAGTGGCGGACCGTAGTTAGTTACAGGTTTGCTCCAACACGAATAATTTAATCTAATAGAAGTTTTATTTAAACGCCCTGGATTTCTATCTTGTTCATTCCCATCATCTCATACAGCCTTTCTTATTTTCGCAGGGATCATTTACATTCGACTACCTTCCATTAAAATCTGGTGAGGTAACAGGCCGTCTGACATTGTCCAGTTCTGAGCTAGGATTTTATCAATATGACTTGAACCTGGCGGCAACACCTGCTGGCCCTGAAAATCAAGTACATTTCCGTACTTACCTTGGTTCAACACAAAGTCAAACATGTCGTTTTATCAACTTCTGTAAATCTCGCGTCGAATATTTGTGCAAGGTAAGACCACGTCTATACATCTTTAACTTATACTCTTTAAATACAGTCGAACCCCTATTGAACCCCTATAGAACATCACAAAGCAATCTGCTTTCATCGCGGGGCTGTAAATTTAAAAGTTGTTTGGAAATCGCAACGGCAAAGAATCGATTATAGTGCAAACTTTCTCCATACTATTAATATTTTCTCCATACTATAAATATTTCATAAGTGGACCGTTCGCTTTGCCGATAAAATCAGCTCGTCTAGATTCGTAAAAGTAGCGGCTAAGTTCCCCATGTTTGCAGCACTCTTTTACAATTAACACGAGCGCGAGGATTAGTAAAGTCCCGCATAAAAGAACCAGTGGGTTAAGAAACACCAGCCTGAAATTTGGGCAATTAAACACCCAAAATACAAGAACCACTTCACGCTGACAATGAAACTGGTTCTTAAAACTTTTAGCTGAATTAGTAAGCAGGTACTAGGAAGAAAACAAAATACTGTAATCTTGCTAGCAGGAATTATGTCTTTCAACCACATCATGCATGCATTTACCTTATCGAAACAGCGATCAATTCACAACATAATTCAACTTTCAAAAATATACTCAAGAAACATATATCATGATGGCCGAGCTGACCGTTCGGGACGAGATGACTGTTCGAGACGAGCTTGGCGTGCCAGCGCGGCTGATTAATCACGTGACTTGCATAGGTCGCTTCGCCCGCGCCGGAAAAAAATGACCGTAGGGAAAACGGTCTTAGGAGAGGTCTCCTTTAATATAGGTTCAACTGTATAGTTCAACCCGCAGATATTCATGTTTCGCCGTTAAGTGAACTGTATTTATTATTTATGTTCCAAGGTTGACAACTCTGACTTCCATGTTGAACGTTCGATCACAGCAGCTTCAGCCTCAAGTGGTGGTACTGAAGTGAGTGTCGAGGTGATATATGAACCTAGTTGCCTTGGCAACTCCCGCGCTACATTACTGCTGACGTCACCAATGGGTGGAGATTACACCTTTCCTTTGTACGGTTATGCTGCTCCACCGAAACCACAAGGACCATACACCATCAAGGCTGGAGCCAGTGCTTCCATACCTTTCAAAAACGTGTCCCCCCAAGCCACACAGTTCACATTTCATGTTGATAACCCTGTGTTCAGTGTCAAACCAACAGAGACTATCCGGGCGAAGAAACTACACAATGTTGTCGTGACTTTTGATGGTAACCAAGGCAACGCCAAGACAACACGCATGGGGCGGTTGGTTATTGCCTCTGCTTCAAGTGCTAGTCTAACCCACAACATTGAGTGGGTTTATTATCTTAAAGGTGTTACCCCGTAGTCTTTTCTCTTTCAAAGTAACGTTGATTTGTACATGTTTAATCCTTGTATATTTCTTTATATTTTATTCCTTGTGTTTGGTAATTTTAGATGCCTGCAGTTATGAATATGATAACACATATTTCTAGTGTGCTTAAATATAATTTTACATTTCCAATAAGTATTATTTATCATTTTATTTACTGTATTTTTATGTTTTTATTTGACATTTACCAATAGCTTGTGGCATGCATAGGGGACTTGCATTGGAATATGTACAGTATTAATTTTCCACAGTCTCTCCAAATCGCTCGGAATAAGGAATTCCGCAATGATCCATATTTAGGAATGCTCTAATAGAACAATTGGACACAAATGCCAATACAAATATTGTAAACAACACACAAGATATCACACGTAAACACAAATGAAATTTTTAAGCAATATGGTCAGTGGAAGGCGATCAGAATTTTGAACCTCCCTAAATTGAAGCATTTTTTCAAAAAATTCCTTCAAAACCGTATAGTTAACGGCAGACAGACTATTGTTGTTTGGAGATACAGTCTGAACACTATACCTCAAATTCTTATTGCATATTTCAAATAATAGGCAAAGGATGTTTTAAAGGCGATGTATTTATTTTCATATTGTGTATAGGAGAGGTAATACAACATTTCTGACCAGTCCAGTTCGTGTGAAATTGGAAAAGGTAATAATTAACAGAATATATGGGCGTTTGGGTATAGCATTTTTAATTCCCTTAGGTTTATGGTGTTTTTAGCTTATATAAATTACGCCCGAAATCTATTGTATTATCTAATGTGGTCTGGTAGTCAGAAAAGACATTTGTGGCAACTATTTTGGTGTAATTATCTTACATTTAAGGCTAGTTTAACGCATAGCAATATACTTCCGGTTATTATTCGTATACGAGCAATGGATCAGTCAACTGCTTAATTGGGTACTCAAACCGAACAAGCGCTTAGTTGAAATCGAATAGTTAATGCGACACTGTACATCTATCTAGATCAGAACTCTCAGATAGAATTGTCTCCCCATCCCCATAGCTCTCGTACCGCCCATAAAGGATCACTCAGAGGGTAGTAAGTTTGGAGGTACCTACGAAAACGGGGTAGTCACTTGGACATAGAGCTATAACTTCGAGCACTTCGTTTATGTGGCAAGCTATCAGTTCGTGGATAGTAAATAAGATTGTAGGTGACCATTATACATTGCTTTTGGCATCAAACAACGCGCCACAGGTGATTGAACTGATATGGTCATCACCATGGTTATGCAAGTCTGCGGGTGCCTTTTGGATATATTTTTTATACAATTTATTCGAATCCTACGAACTCAACAGAAAGAAAAGAGAACATGCAATTCATATTTTTCTAAACTTATCAACAATTCTACCTCCGCTCTTGGGTCAAGCCAATGTTAATTGTATGCGCAAGCTATGCTAATAAGCTTTTCCGGATTAGACGATTGCCATCAAAATAGCATCGGTTAACACATCAGTTGACACTATATAAAAATGAAATAAGGAACAACTTAAATGCTTTTAAAACAGAACAAGGCTGAGAATAATTTGTTGAGAATAGCTAACAATGTGTTTGCTAGTAATTAAAGGGTTTAAATGTGATTAAGTCAAGTTTTGGACGGTTGACACTTTTTTATATAAATATATCTGATGTATTATAGTGATTTTTAAATAGAGTTGAGTGTCAATCGATACACTTCACACAATTTTACATGCTTTTGAATAACATATGGCTTTGAGACTGTTTGAGTTAGGCTGACAGAGAGTACCCTGTGTTCAACCCCCTCACGCCCAATTCGTTATATATTTTTCGTTTCGAAAATTTTTCGTTTTACCAGTAGGTCTATACTAAACAATTAGTCGTCTCGACCTCGTTGTCTAATTGTTAGTGCAAGTCTAGAAAAACCACAGCAATGTTAACTATGTGGAATATTTTTATTGCATCGAATAAGCACAGAACTTATTCTTAGGCATTGTGACGCTGGTAGTTTGGGATGTGAAGGAATGCTTGTGGGTGTTGTGGAGGTGTAATGGATCACTTGCATAATGAACAAAATTTTGATCTAGGCAAAGAGAAGCAAATCAATTACAAAAGACAGAAAGAACATCCTAAAATTAGTAAAACTCCAAAGTTTGGTTGTGAAATTTTGTAAAATACGGAAAATATAGCCTTGCGAAGTTGGCAAATTGTAACTAGAATAGTTATCATTTTCACGCCAGCTTTATATTTGTCTGTGCTGTCAGATGATAAATTATAAGAATGGAAATAGGAATAGTATAAATCGTTTTTGGCTTCTTGACGGCCTCTTGACGGCTTTTGACGGTTCTTGACGGCTTTTGACGGCTTTTGACGGTTTTTGACGGTAATTAGTAGGTCCGCGCCCAGAGGATACACTAAAATGTTAAATCTTGAATAAATTATGTCAGATTTATCTACCATCAACAACTATCACCTCCCCCTAGCACAGATTATTACGTCAGTGCGGAAGCCAAATTTACGCTTCGCAATTTAAATTAAACAAAAAATAAATTTTTTTCTGGTTTGGAAAGCTAGTATTTCAGAAAGTGTTCACCAAAGTCTACAAGAAAAATTATTTGGTAAGAAATTTTTGAAAATTAAATTAAAAAGACGGATACTCTTGTATTTGAACATTTCTTTTTGGGGATAAACTTTGGATATTGGATTTCGCTGCGTGCGCGCGACCGTTTAATTAGCGGCACGTGAGCAAACATCGTACGTCAGCGTATGCGTGCATCAATTATCTAATTAGAAAGACCAATAAAGAAAAATTAAAACACTAAAGCTCGTGCGCGCAGAAAGGAAATTAGAACAGAACATTTATAGACTGAAAAATTGAACAATCATATTATTGTATTGGCATTATCTCGCTTGGATTTGATCGTTTGTGACAGAAATCGAAGTTGAAACGACGATATACAAGACCAGGCATATAGTTGCGTTTCTGGTTTGGCTCAATTGTTTCTCTCGTCTTCTTTACTGGCGACAATGCTGACAATCAACGATCAAGTAATGCGTCTTCACAAATTTCAGATCATCCACAACCCATAAACAATGAACTTTCGTGCCGAAGTACACAAGTGTCGAGGAATCATCAAACATCCGGAATCATCGCCAGCTGATGAAGAAGTTCTTATTGAAGGAGAAATACCATTCGTTGAACCGGTAATGTTCTCTGCAATCGATGAGTCGACAATTGCTAAAGCAGCATTACACACGAATGGAGCAGCAGGTCCTTCTGGTCTCGATGCACATGGCTGGCGGAAAATACTCGTTTCCAAGAACTTTGGCATGGCAGCAACAGAGCTTCACAAAAGCCTGGCAGAAATGGCGCGTATTATGTGCACTAAAGAAATCAAGTTTGATCCAGATCGACCAACAGCCATCGAAGCCTATGTTGCATGCCGTTTGATCCCCCTGGATAAACATCCTGGGGTGAGACGCATTGGAGAAGTGTTGCGACGCTTCATTGGGAAGTCCATTATTTCAGTAATCAAACCGGAGATTCTCTCGAGCGCTGGATCTCTACAGCTATGTGCTGGTCTGCCATCTGGATACGAAGCCGCAAGTCATGTTATGCAGGAGATCTTCGAAGAGGAAGGTACAGGTGCCATATTTCTTGTCGATGCGTCGAATGCTTTCAACTCATTGAATCGCCAAGTCTTGCTTCACAACAGCCGTTACATCTGTCCCACGATGGCAACATATGTGAGGAATTGCTACGGCGCACCATCCAGATTGTTCATCACTGGCGGCAAAGAGATATCATCATCAGAAGGAACAACTCAGGGTGATCCATTCGCTATGGGCATCGTCCTCTTCTTTCATTCATCAAAGATGGCGATAATGATGGTAGTCCGGACAGAAATGAAGTGAAACACGCAGCATACGCAGATGATCTAAGTGGTGCCTGGAGTTCTCGAATGTTTGAGAGAATGGTGGAATAAAGTCCTTCGTTTTGGTCCCCTTCTTGTCTACTACCCAAAAGCGTCAAAGTCATGGCTTGTGGTTAAGGAAACGAAATTCGAAGCTGCGTAACAAATATTTGCGGATACTGAAATAAACGTGATGTCGGAACGGCACGAATACCTCGGGGGCTACATCGGAACGGGTGAGTCGCAAGAGAAATACGCACGAAGCCTTGTGGAGAAATGGGTACAGCAGCTCCAACAGCTCTCGAAAGTCGCGTTGTCTCAACCACAGGCTGCATATGCAGCATTCGTTTGCAGGATTCAAACATGACTTTGGTCCCCTGCTTAAACCAGTTGATGACATAATCAATGCCTCCTTTATACCTCCTTTATACCCTGCGATGGCAGGGCCGCAAGTTCAATTCCTGCCAGGGTCCTATAGTTGCATTTTTCGCAGCTGTTCCTGGTTAGGTCTAATAAACGTATAGAATTTGCACTCGATAATTTCCATCTACAAAAACTCTTCAACTATTATTCAATCGAGTGAGATGCCAACAAAATTTAATATTTTTCCCGATAGTTTCCTTTGGGAAATATATATGGACGAGCAGAGTCAACGTGTTTGTGGTCTCACTATCTGGTAAGTTATGTTTTCAATTCTTTATTTGTATACTGTCGTTTGTTTGATCATATACGAGCAAAGTTTCTTAATAAACGCGAAACCCGCGTATCTGTGGCCGCAAACTTGCCAAGGAGAAGTCGTCCGTCTCAGTTTTTGCGTATACACACAAGCAAATAAAACTTGTGTAGACTAAGGTTAAACCAAAAAAGTTTAAAACGACTTTATAACTCGTCAAAAAATATATTTTGAAACACTGAAACTTTTCCGAGCCGTAGTTTACAAACCCTTCACAAACACAACTAAATTAAAATATTATGAGTACAAGTCATGCATCACGAATATAATTTTAAATGAAAACAAAACATGAAAAAGCGGTTTTTCTTACCTGCAGCACATTGGCAGTTGCATGCATTGATGCGAATTTAAAAAGTTCATGCATTTTAAAAAACTTTGCTCGTGACCAAACAAACGACAGTATACAAATAAAGAATTGAAAACATAACAACTTACCAGATAGTGAGACCACAAACACGTTGACTCTGCTCGTCCATATATATTTCCGAAAGGAAACTATCGGGAAAAAGTTGATATCGCTGAATCGGGTGATTTTTAATAAGCTATATATTTCGCTAATTTGTGATTTTTGTGGCTTTCTTTTCTAATTTTAATCGAGTTTTAATGTGAATTCAAACATTTAGTGGGCTGCCTATGGTTCAACAGCCAAAGCCATAACAGGAAAGAATTGGTGACCTGAGAGCAGTGATGACTAAAGATCAACTTCGAGCAAACGATCTGGCTCAAATGAAAGGTGCGTCAAGTTGGTTGACATCTCTGCCGTTAAAGAAGTCGATTGCCGAGAAACGTGCAGTAACGAACAGTATCGTGACAAACTGGATTCGGACAAAATTATCGTTTGCTCTTCTGCGATCTGCCATCCTCTGCACCCGTGGATCTCGATCTCTGCGAAAAAGATTCGAAGTCGATCCAGGGAACATAGAGATTGCCTGTGCGTGGGGCAATATGATATAACTGGGATTGACATTTATGTGTTAAAGATGACAATAATTAACTGACTTATAACCATAAACCACGTTATTGACCGTCGAAACTCTAAATAATTCATATGACCTGTAAATATTGTTTTATTATTAAATACGTTTAGTGTTAAAAAAAATATTTTTACATGCATTTTGGGAAAGAACAACCAATAATATATCAACACAGGCTCCCTAAACACTTTCTTTTAGTAGTTACTGTGGAAAAATTGATTATGCCGTATCAACTCAAAGCTAAATTAATTAAAATGGCATACAATTCACAGTGTCAACCGAACACGTGTTTGAAGCTTCTTTTATGGTACCTTGGGGCACTTCGGGGTACCTTCGGATACCGTTATGGCACCTAGAGGTACCTGGAGTGTACGTTGGGGCACATTGGGGGTACTTTGGAGTACCTTGGGGCGCCTTTGTGGTACTTTGAATTACCTTTGGGAATTTTGAAGTACCTTTGTGTAACCTGGTGAACCTTTTTGGTACCTCGGGGAACCCTGGCGTTATGTTACCTTGGGGTACCTTTATTGTACTTTGGGGTTCCTTGAGGTACCTCGGGGTACCTTGGCATAGCTTGGGGTACGTTGGGGTACCTTTCTGTAATCTGTGGTACCTTTAGGGTCTCTTGGAGTTACTTTATGGTATCTTGGGGAACTTTCGGGATCTTTTATGGTACCTTTATGATACATTGAGTATACCTAGGCGTAGCTTTGGATATCTTGGGGTACTTTGCGGTACCTTGGAGTACATTGGGGTAGCTTCTTGTACCTTGGCGTACCTTGGAATACGTTTATGGTACCTTAGTGTAGCTTGGGATACATTTATGTTACATTGGGGTATCTTTATGGTACCGTGTGGTATCTTTATGGTACTTCGGGGTACCTTCGGGTACCATTACGGCACCTAGAGGTACCTTGACGGTACGTTAGGGCATCGTGGGGTAAATTAGTGTACTTTGGAGTACCTTGGGGCGCCTTTATGGTACCTTTGGGAACTTTGAGGTACCTTGGGGTAACCTGGTGTACCTTTTTGGTACCTCGGGGAACCCTGGGGTATTTTATGTTACCTTGGGGTACCTTTATTGTACTTTGAGGTTCCTTTTGAGGTACCTTGGGATAGCTTGGAGTACGTTGGGGTACCTTGGCGTAATCTGTGGTACCTTTATGGCACTTTAGGTATCTTGGAGTTATTTTATGGTATCTTAGGGAACTTTGGGGTATTTTCGGGATCCTTTTTGGTACCTTTATGATACGTTGAGTATACCTAGGCGTACCTTGAGGTAGCTTGGGGTACCTTGCGGTACTTTGGAGTACATTGGGGTACCTTCGGGTAACCTTTCTGGTACCTTGAGGTACCTTGGCGTACTTTGCGGTACCTTGGAGTACCTTGGGGTTGCTTGTTGTACCTTGGGGTACCTTGAAGTACGTTTATGGTACTTTAGTGTAGCTTGGGATACATTTACGTTACATTGGAATACCGTGGGGTATCTTTATGGTACCTCGATTGCCGAGAAACGTGCAGTAACGAACAGTATCGTGACAAACTGGATTCGGACAAAATTATCGTTTGCTCTTCTGCGATCTGCCATCCTCTGCACCCTTGGATCTCGATCTCTGCGAAAAAGATTCGAAGTCGATCCTGGGAACATAGAGATTGCCTGTGCGTGGGGCAATATAATATAACTAGGATTGACATTTATGTGTTAAACATGACAATAATTAACCCATAAACCACGTTATTGACCATCGAAACTCTAAATAATTCATATGACCTGTAAATATTGTTTTATTATTAAATACTTCCGGGTACCATTATTGCACCTACAGGTACCTTGAGGGTACGTTAGGGTATGTTGGGGGTACTTTGGAGTACTTTGGGGCGCCTTTGGTACTTTGAGGTACGTTTGGGAACTTTGAGGTATCTTGGTCCAACCTGGTGAACTTTTTTGGTACCTTTGAGTACGTCGGGGAACCCTGGGTTACTTTATGCTACCTCGGGGTGCCTTTTTTGTGCTATGGGTTCCCTTGAGGTACCTCCGGGTACTTTGGGGTACCTTTATGTTATCTTGGGCAACCTGGGGTATGTTTATTGTACCTTGGCTAAAGTGAAGCTCATTATATATGCGAAAATCACTTCCGGGGAACACGGAGTGATACAAATTTGTATAGAAATATATGGCGGACAACGCGAACGAACGTGAATTTTCGCAAATTTAAGACACTTCGCGATCTTGTACTAACCTCATCGTTCTACCATGGATAAAAGATGTTATGTTAATGCTTTTAAAACTAAAATTATCTAGATTGCTCTAAAATATCGGCATTTGTGTTCGTTCAAAGTTGTCCTAGCTGGAATAATATTTTATCGGCAGGATCATACGAGAAGCTAGACAATTTCTAGTTTGCTTTCGAAATATGGAGGCAGAATAAGATCTACTCTACTCAAAAATACCTTGAAAGTAAAGTAAATAATTTTGTTTTATCATATATGTTTAATCTTGTTCAACAAGAGGTTTTTAATTCCCCCAAACGACCAAGCCTTTACAAATATACTTTTCAGTCTGTTATAGATATTTGTACATGTTTAGTTGTTTACAGTACTTGTTTTCATTTATTATACTTAAAACTGGATGGCAACCCAAATATAGCCTTTATACACCACATATATTTACCATTTAATCCATGAATGTTGGATTGCCATGCCTGTAAGTCAATGGCCCACTCTTGCCCACTCATTAGGAATTGAAATAGGTCAAGTTTGGGATAGAGGATATTCAAAGTGAATACTCATAACTATTCATTTCTTAAGAAGGACCTTGGCCAATTACTGGAGAAACAGTCCCTTGAAATTTTTATCCCCCATTTACACGAACCCGGGTTGGAAGACCCTGTGGGGCTTCTTTTTATTGCATTCACATTATAACCCGGGTTGGCTGCAACACTGGAGTCTGGATATTTGTTTTCAACCCAGACCAGCTTGAACCAATCCTGGTTGACATTCAATTGAAGTTGTGTTCTTTTTCTGTTCATAACTCTTTCATTACACACTAATTTGCTGATACACATGTCGAACCTTTCTACCATCCACCTTGTCAGCCTGGTGTCCATGATCAGTTGTGCTGTTTTTACATTGTCAAGAAGCGAGCTGATATAACACAGTGACAGTACATCTTTGCAATCAGTAACCAGATTTGCATACATACAGCACCCAAACTGACAAAATACATGTAGTCTAGGACCTGTAAAGGAGTTTGTATGCATTTCATTTAGGACAGATTATCTCAACTGTTTTAGGGTAAAATGACCATGGCGGTCAACATGGCATATGTGCCAAAACCCGAATCCGGGGCGAAAGTCCTGAAAATGACCACGCCCAGAAACGGCACTGTCGGCATAGCTCTAAATCCTGAACCGCCAAAGCTACAGCCTTTCTGAATTGCTTATAGTGTTTAGAATGGTTGCTTTTATGAGTGGTCACTGGAGGGTGAAATTTGTCTAGGTATCATATTTTACAAGAAAA
Source organism: Trachythela sp. YZ-2020 (assembly GCA_016169945.1). Lineage (NCBI taxonomy): Eukaryota > Metazoa > Cnidaria > Anthozoa > Malacalcyonacea > Clavulariidae > Trachythela > Trachythela sp. YZ-2020. Next base: position 1,110,586 of record JADLSH010000292.1, on the reverse strand, counting down.
TGACTATGCACCATCCCAGGTCAACTGCTAATTATGCATCAAATTACTCATTCACCTGGCAAAGTCTATGTTTTCTTATTTCCCAAACATTTTTGTCATAGGATGAAAAAATATGCTTATTTTAATATAATTATTATAAATTTCATATAACCACATGACCATATAACCACATAACCACATAACCACATAACCACACAACCATTTAACCATATAACCACATAACCACATAACCACATAACCACATAACCATATACCCACATAACCAGACAACCAATAACCCACATAGCCATTAAACCATATAACCACATAAGCATATAAAGATATAACCATGGAATCACATAACCACTTAACCACATAACCCCATAACCATTAAACCATTAAACCATATAAGCATATAACCATATAACCACATAACCACATAACCATATAACCACATAACCACATAACCATTAAACCATATAACCACATAACCATTAAACCATTAAACCATATGACTATATAACCATATAATCATATAACCATATAGCCATATAATCATATAACAATATGACAATATAATCTTACAACCATATAACCATATAACCATATAACAATATAACCATATAACCATATAACCATATAACCATATAAACATACAATCATGTAACCATATAACAATATAACCATATAACCACATAACCACACAAAGATATAAATGACAATAAAGCGCATAACCATTAAACCAGATAACCACATAGCCATATAACGATATAACCATATTACCACATAACCATAAAAACCACGTTACCACATAACCACATAACCACATAACCATATAACCACATAATCATATAACCACATAAACACATAACCATTAAACCGCATAACCATGTAACAACATAACCACATAACCACATAACAACATAACAACATAACAACATAACAACATAACAACATAACAACATAACAACATAACAACATAACAACATAACCCCATAACCATATAGCCATATAACCATATAACCATATAACCACATAACCATATAACCATATAACCGTATAAGAACATAACCATATACCCATTAAATCATATAACCACACAACCACTAAACCACATAACCACATAAACACATAACCACATAACCATATAACCACATAAACACATAACCGTTAAACCACATAACCATGTGACAACATAATCACATAACCACATAATAAGATAACAACATGAAAACATAACCACATTACCACATAACAACATAACAACATAACAACATAACAACATAACAACATAACAACATAACAACATAACAACATAACAACATAACAACATAACAACATAACAACATAACAACATAACAACATAACAACATAACAACATAACAACATAACAACATAACAACATAACAACATAACCGGATAAACACAAAACCATATAACCACATAACCGCATAAACACAAAACCATATAACCATATAACCACATAATCATATAACCACATGACCATACAACCACATAACCACATAACCACACAACCATTTAACCATATAACCACATAACCACATAACCACATAACCATATAACCACATACCCCGGACAACCAATAACCCACATAGCCATTAAACCATATAACCACATAAGCATATAAAGACATAACCATGGAATCACATAACCACTTAACCACCTAACCCCATAACCATTAAACCATTAAACCATATAACCATATAACCACATAACCATATAACGACATAACCATTAAACCATATAATCACATAACCAGATAACCATATAACCATATAAACATATAATCATATAACCACATTACCACATAACCACATAACCACATAACCACACAACCATATAACCATATAACCACATAACCATTAAACCATATAACCACATAACCATGCATATAAAGACATAACCATGGAACCATATGACCACATGAACACATAACCACATAACCACAGAACCACATAACCATTAAACCATATAACCACATAACCATTAAACCATTAAACCATATAACTATATAACCATATAATCATATAACCATATAGCCATATAACCATATAATCATATAACAATATAACAATATAACCTTACAACCATATAACCATATAACAATATAACCATATAACCATATAACCATATAACCATATAACCATATAACCAAATAACCATATAAACATACAATCATGTAACCATATAACAATATAACCATATAACCACATAACCACATAACCACATAAAGACATAAATGACATTAAACCGCATAACCATTAAACCGGATAACCACATAGCCATAAAACGATTTAACCACATAACCACATAACCGCATAACCACATAACCACATAACCACATAACGATTAAACCATTAAACCATTAAAAAGCATAACCATATTACAATATAACCACATAACCACATAACCATTAAACCATATAACCACATAACCATATAACCGGATAAACGCAAAACCATATAACCACATAACCATATAACCGCATAAACACAAAACCATATAACCATTAAAGCATTAAACCATATAAGCACATTACCATATAACCACATAAACACATAAGCATTAAACCGCATAACAATGTAACAACATAACCACATAACCACATAACAACATAACAACATAACAACATAACAACATAACAACATAACAACATAACAACATAACAACATAACAACATAACAACATAACAACATAACAACATAACAACATAACAACATAACAACATAACAACATAACAACATAACAACAACATAACAACATAACAACATAACAACATAACAACATAACAACATAACAACATAACAACATAACAACATAACAACATAACAACATAACAACATAACAACATAACAACATAACAACATAACAACATAACAACATAACAACATAACAACATAACAACATAACAACATAACAACAAAAAAACAAAACAACATAACAACATAACAACATAACAACATATAACAACATAACAACATAACAACATAACAACATAACAACATAACAACATAACAACATAACAACATAACAACATAACAACATAACAACATAACAACATAACAACATAACAACATAACAACATAACAACATAACAACATAACAACATAACAACATAACAACATAACAACATAACAACATAACAACATAACAACATAACAACATAACACCATAACAACATAAGCCAACATAACCATAACAACATATACAACATAACATAACCATATAACCATAACAACATAACAACAAAACCACATAACCACATAACCACATAAACACATAACCACATAACCATATAACCATATAACCACATAAACACATAACCATTAAATCACATAATCATGTGACAACATAATCACATAACCACATAAAAAGATAACAACATAACAACATAACCACATTACCACATAACCCCATAACCATATAACCATATAACCATATAACCACCTAACCATATAACCATTAAACCATATAACCATATAACCACATAACCATATACCATATAATCATATAACCATATAACCATATAACCATATAACCATATAACCATATAACCATATAACCATATAACTATAAAACCATATAACCAAAAAACCATATAACCATATAAGAACATAACCATATGCCCATAAAACCATATAACCACACAACCACTAAACCACATATCCACTAGACCATATAACCGCATAACCACATAAACCATAACCATATAATCATTAAACCATATAACCACATAACCAGATAACCGCATAAACACAAAACCACATAACCATTAAACCATTAAACCATTAAACCATTAAACCATATAACCACATAACCATTACACCATATAACCACATAACAATTAGACCATATAACCAGACAACCAGATAACCATTAAACCATATAACCACGTAACCACACAACCTCATAACCATATAACCACATAACCATATAACCACATAACCACATAACCACATAACCACATAACCATATAACCACATAAACACATAACCATTAAACCACATAACCATGTAACAACATAACCACATAAACACATAACAACATAACAACATAACAACATAACAACATAACAACATAACAACATAACAACATAACAACATAACAACATAACAACATAACAACATAACAACATAACAACATAACAACATAACAACATAACAACATAACAACATAACAACATAACAACGTAACAACATAACAACATAACAACATAACAACATAACAACATAACAACATAACAACATAACAACATAACAACATAACAACATAACAAAATAACAACATAACAACATAACAACATAGCAACATAACAACATAACAACATAACAACATAACAACATAACAACATAACAACATAACAACATAACAACATAACAACATAACAACATAACAACATAACAACATAACAACATAACAACATAACAACATAACAACATAACAACATAACAACATAACCACATAACCATATAATCACATAACCATATAACCATATAACCGTGTAAGCAGATAACCATATACCCATTAAATCATATAACCACACAACCACTAAACCACATAACCACATAACCACATAAACACATAACCACATAGCCATATAACCACATAAACACATAACCATTAAACAACATAACCATGTGACAATATAATCACATAACCACATAAAAAGATAACAACATGAAAACATAACCACATTACCACATAACCCCATAACCATATAACCATTAAACCATATAACCATATAACCATATAACCATATAACCATATAACCATATAACCATATAACCATATAACCATATAACCATATAACCATATAACCATATAACCATATAACTATAAAACCATATAACCAAATAACCATATAACCATATAAGCACATAACCATATACCCATAAAACCATATAACCTCACAACCACTAAACCACATAACCACTAGACCATATAACCAGATAACCACATAACCATACAACCATATAACCACATAACGATGTACCCACATAAGCACATAACCACATAACAACATAACCACATAAAAACATAAAACATTAAACCATTAAACCATATAAACATATAACCATATAATCATATAACCATATAACCATATAACCATATAACCATATAATCATATAACCATATAACCATATAATCATATAACCATATAATCATATAAACATATAACCATTAAACCACATAACCACATAACCTCATAACCATATAACCAAATAACCATATAACCACAAAACCATATGACCACATAGCAACATAACCACATAACCACATAACCATTAAACAACATAACCATGTAACAACATAACCACATAACCACATAACAACATAACAACATAACAACATAACAACATAACAACATAACAACATAACAACATAACAACATAACAACATAACAACATAACAACATAACAACATAACAACATAACAACATAACAACATAACAACATAACAACATAACAACATAACAACATAACAATATAACAACATAACAACATAACAACATAACAACATAACAACATAACAACATAACAACATAACAACATAACAACATAACAACATAACAACATAACAACATAACAACATAACAACATAACAACATAACAACATAACAACATAACAACATAACAACATAACAACATAACAACATAACAACATAACAACATAACAACATAACAACATAACCATAACAACATAACAACATAACAACATATAACAACATAACAACATAACACATAACACAAAACCATATAACCACATAACCACATAAACACATAACCATATAACCATATAACCACATAACCATATAACCATATAACCATATAACCACATAACCACATAACCACATAACCACATAACCATTTAACCATATAACCACATAACCACATAACCACATAACCGCATAACCATATAACCATATAACCATATAACCATATAACCATATAACCATATAACCATATAACCATATAACCATAAGCATATAAAGACATAACCATATAATTAACCATTAAACCATTAAACCATATAACCATATAACCACATAACCATATAACGACATAACCATTAAACCATATAACCACATAACCATATAACCATATAACCACATAACCACATAACCAAATAACCACATAACCACATAACCACATAACCACATAACCACAAAACAACTTAACCATATAACCATATACCCACATACCCATTAAACCATATAACCACATAACCATGCATATAAAGACATAACAAGGGAACCACATAACCACATGAACACATAACCACATAACCACAGAACCACATAACCATTAAACCATATAACCACATAACCATTAAACCATTAAACCATATAACTATATAACCATATAATCATATAACCATATAGCCATATAACCATATAATCATATAACAATATAACAATATAACCTTACAACCATATAACCATATAACAATATAACCATATAACCATATAACCATATAACCATATAACCATATAACCATATAACCATATAACCATATAACCATATAACCAAATAACCATATAAACATACAATCATGTAACCATATAACAATATAACCATATAACCACATAACCACATAACCACATAAAGACATAAATGACATTAAACCGCATAACCATTAAACCGGATAACCACATAGCCATAAAACGATTTAACCACAGAACCACATAACCGCATAACCACATAACCACATAACCACATAACGATTAAACCATTAAACCATTAAAAAGCATAACCATATTACAATATAACCACATAACCATTAAACCATATAACCACATAACCATATAACCGGATAAACGCAAAACCATATAACCACATAACCATATAACCGCATAAACACAAAACCATATAACCATTAAAGCATTAAACCATATAAGCACATTACCATATAGCCACATAAACACATAAGCATTAAACCGCATTTAATGATTCAATTGCTCTTGGGAGAATACTACGACTAAAATCAAACACAAGTGATACGAATTTTTGTGTGGGAGAATGGGTCATGGGGGTGAAGTACTCCGGTTTAACATACTGTACTGTTGTAAAGCTGTGTACATCCCAAAAGACTCATTAAGGCCTTATGCTTTCCTCCTGTGGGGGATCTATAAGCCCCACTAGGAGAGACTGAATGCCCTATAGGGGTCATAATCCCCAATAGAGCCCTGCCAGAAGGGTAGCGACCCCCTCTAACATCAACCTGAACCACGAGGTCATAATCCCCTTGGCCAGTCCCTACGATTCGACTGATTATCTGTACATTAAGGTAACCTGAGTCTATGGGCCTGAAGGTGATCATTGGGAGCACTTCAACCCCGCATGACCATTTTATTTGTTACTACAAAGCATAAAATAAATTCAACAAAATACCAGTTCATATTTTACAAATAAGATTTTAATATGTCCTGAGGTACGATAGCAGTGCCCTCCAATGTTCGCATTGTTTCTAGGATATACCGTGACGTAGGTGCTTCCAGTGTTCTCTTTAGTACCAGTGCATATCCTCTGACTAGACGAGGTGGGTGGGTGGGTAAAAGTTTCGCAGCTTTGTAACCTGTAGTGTGCCTCGTTGGAACTTTAGAACAAAGTGATCTCTTGCGAGCATGCTTTATCTATTGTATTCATTTTCCTGGTTTATGATTGGTTACAATTATGTCAAATTAAGCAGGTAACATTCTGATTGGTTGTAGGAATTTTGTGTCATCTGCCGTGCACGTGCACAAATGATGAATACAAAGTAACCTTTGATATTTCAGACATGATATAAACCAGGTGACCTTTCATCACCATCAGCCGCATATTTTAGTTGTGATAACATGAAACTGTAATCAGACCCTGAGTTATATAGCATTGAAATTGCCATTTGCCAATTACCGTGAGCATTGCTCCATTAACTTAAATTTATATTTTTGCATATAAATTGGCTTTAATGATTCAATTGCTCTTGGGAGAATACTACGACTAAAATCAAACACAAGTGATACGAATTTTTGTGTGGGAGAATGGGTCATGGGGTGAAGTACTCCGGTTTAACATACTGTACTGTTGTAAAGCTGTGTACATCCCAAAAGACTCATTAAGGCCTTATGCTTTCCTCCTGTGGGGATCTATAAGCCCCACTAGGAGAGACTGAATGCCCTATAGGGTCATAATCCCCAATAGAGCCCTGCCAGAAGGGTAGCGACCCTCTAACATCAACCTGAACCACGAGGTCATAATCCCCTTGGCCAGTCCTACGATTCGACTGATTATCTGTACATTAAGGTAACCTGAGTCTATGGGCCTGAAGGTGATCATTGGGAGCACTTCAACCCCACAAATACACAAAGTGTATTCCCCATAGACGAAAAAAGCCCACACATAAATATGCAAATTGGCATGTATACATATAAATATGCATATATGTATATATATGCGCACACACATATATTCTTAGATATAATATTATTCTCTCTTTTGCAATAGAATTAAGTTTTGGCCAGCATGGCTGATACTCCTGATAACGTAGAAGTAGGTGTCTGGATATAACGTTCATAGCAGTCAGATGACCACCGTCCTAAGGTTTTAATAAGCCATGACGGTAATTTTGCTTCCGCTGCAGTCGTTGCTGCACCTATTCTATAGCTATGACCAGCATAATTCAAAGCCTCGAAGCCAGATTTAGTGAGCAGCTTCCTAGTTTCAGTGGTTAAATTTTGTTTTGTGAGAGGTTTACCTGATGCATGGATAAACAGAGGAGCAGTTGTGGGTGGTTGTAGTGACAGATAGTTTTGTAAAGCTTGTACTGGACAAATATCAGAATTAGTGGCCCCAACTGTTATAGTATGACCCAGGCGAAATGGGTCAGTCTTGGACTCCTTAATATGGACAGTCATGGAATCTGGACCTTTTGTGCCAAGTCTAGGTGCAAAGAGGACGCTATCTCGGGTAAGATGTATGTTCGGATTGAATTTACAGTTGCATGTTAACTCTCCAAGACGGAGAAACCCAAAAAAGGCTAATGTCATGGCTGCCCAGATCATCAGGGAAACAAAACTTGGTGTGTTGGGTATGCCAAGTAACATTCTAAAAAGCCGCAAATGGTGGATTGTGATTGGGAGGCGGACTCTAATTTTTTCGCCATGGGAGCGTTTAATTCCTCGTAACACAAGTTGCAGGCGTAACATTTTGTGCAAATTTAACTGGAAACCATGCCGAATGTGGTAGTGACGAACTGCTGCTAAATATGTTTTTATGGAAGGATATTTGATAGATTTTGCAAGAAATGCGACAAATTCTGTCAACAGCACTTCGTCAGCTGGTATACACTGGTCAATATTTTTTCTCTTGTATAACTGGATGAATGTTATAAAGCGTTTTTCTCCAGAACTATAAGTTTGTTGTGTTGCAGATGCTAGAGATAAATTTATATAATGTTGGATGTCCTCATTCAGAGAGTCATTACAGTTTCTGGAATTTGGCAGGGACTGGTATCTGCATCCGGAGCCAATTGTCGAAACCTCTGAAATTGAAAACGAGAAATTGCATCGGCTATGTCATTGTGTTTACCAGGAATATGCACAGCGTGGATGTATATATTGTGCCGCAAGGTTAGGAGTGTTAGATGACGCAGTAAGTCCATAACCCTGGGGATTCGGGAACGTTTAGTATTAATAATGGTCACCACAGCCTCATTATCGCAATGAAACCAAACCATGTGGTCCCGAAGGAGGTCACCCCAGATATGACATGCTACAACTATTGCAAAGAACTCCTGCCAAGATATACTTATACCAGGCTGGCCTAGTCTTTGATTTGGTTTCCATGCTCCCTGAAACCACTTCTTCCCAAAAATACCCCCAAACCCCAATGTGCCAGAGGCATCAGTATGTAGCACTAAAGTATCAGAGTCATGCCACTCTGAAGACAGAAAGAAATTTGCCCCATTCCAGTTGGAAATAAACTTCTTCCACATTTCAAGATCTTGGAAGAAACCAGAATTTAGCTTAATGTGGTGATGTGGTTTCTTGATGTTTCTAGTTAGAGCAATCATGCGTTGTAAGAAGGGCCGCCCAGGGGGCACTACTTTACATGCAAAGTTTAGGGTGCCTATTAAAGACTGCAATTCTTTTAGAGTACAGGACCGTCTATGTTGAAATTGCTCAAAGATGGCATGCAGCCTCTCAATTTTGTCTCGAGGTAGACTGGCTTTCATGTTTACAGTGTCTAATAGGATGCCTAAAAACTCAAGTACTTGCGAGGGCCTTGTGTTTTCCTGGAGCTATTGGGATCTTAATGCTTTCAAAGGTAGATAACATTTTTGTTAAACTTTGTTGACAAACCCCGTCCAAAGGTGGTGTAACTGCTGGGGGCTCAATGAGAAGGAAATCATCAAGAATATGACATACAAATGAGATGTTACAGTTATGGAGTAGGATCCATTCAAGTGCATCTGAAAGTCGGTTAAAGATGGATGGGGCACTCCGTAACCCAAATGGTAGAACCTTATCATAATAATACTTCCCCTCCCAGCACATGCCTAACAGCTCATAGTCATCTGGATGGATTGGGACTAGCCTAAAAGCCGATTCAATGTCGGTTTTAGCCAGGAAGCAGCCTGAGCCAAAACGCTGAATACCCTTGATAGCATCATCTATTGTGATATACTGGAGACTAAAATCTTCTTTCGAAATGCTATGATTTATGCTGGTTGAGCCTGATTTCGGATAAGACAAATGAAAAATTGTGCGGAATTTGCTTGAATTCTTTTAGGTACCAAGCCAATTGGTGAAACCTGAAAATTCTGAAAGGGGGGAGAGTCAAAAGGGCCAGCCAGGCGGCCAAGAGAAACTTCAGTTGCTAAATTCGAGGAAACAGTTTCCGGATTGGCAAAAGCAGTAGGCAAATTTTTTGAAAACCTGGGGGTGCGTTGCCCCTGAAAACCTATGTGCACACCATGAGTAAAAACGTTACAAAGCTCTGAAACAAAATTTTTGTCTGGATGACCAGACAGAGCTTCTTCTAGGTTGTGAACAGAAACAGGGGTAGGTAATGGTATTACTTCAGTCACGTTTTGATCTTGAAGTTTTGTGACCTCGTTTTGAGATTTGCTCATTATCCTCAGCTTGTGTGGATTTGAAGGAGGGGCAGAGATACCCTGGGTGTGGTTGATTGCACCTGTTACATAGGTGGCGGTATTGGCATGACTGCCGGGAACACAGACCCATTCGGTTGAATTCATGACAAGAGCCTCCTCGTTCGCCCCCTGAGGAAGCCCGGTTTTGGGGTCCATTGGCAAAATTGGATATTGTCGTGCAAGCATATCCGGTGCTGTGGTAAATATCATCAGCCAAAGTTGTTGATCAAGAATGGACCAGTCGAGACTAGGGTTAAGTGCGGCTTTACATCGGAATTTGTGGTCGTATATACACCAACCCAGGCCCCGGTGAGTTTGGGCAGCATGGCGTATCAAACTCATATATTGGATAAGTTCTTGGGCCCGACCGGGAAACTGATGGGTCATAACGCTCATATACGAGGTGTACGCGGTTGTCCACTGTTCAATATCGGTGATTCTAGCGGTTGGCTGAGATGCCTTTTGGCCTTAATCACCGTGTTCTCAAGCGTTAAGATTATGGGCTCATCGGATTGGTTGCCCATCGACATGTTTTTAGGTAGAAGTTTAGCTAAGTCAAAAACTCACCCGACTGGATTTGCTTGACGTATGTCGCAGGAACCTCGTGGAAGCCATTTCCGTAGGGAATTCGCTGTACTGTGGCGTTGGTCGACTGATTTGCAGTTAGTGTGGGAATATTGCCTTCGCGCACTTCGCGTTCGTCTAGGATGACTGGAATGCTGTTGGCCGCGTTGCTTCCACTAGCACAAGACGTCGAGTTTAACATTGCTTGGACGGCAGCCCGGGCTGCGTTGGACGCTATCTCGGCCGCAGCTTGTTCAATACAACGAGAGGCTATCGACTGAATTTGTGCCTGCTGCGCTTCTGAAAGAAGTTGTTGCGATTCCATAGGCAAGGTTAGTGATTCCGTAGGCGCTGGTTGCGAGTCTTCGTTTGTAGACACGCGTAAATTCACGTTAGTTGTGGCGTGGTGTTGTAAGCGAGCAACTAACGCATTTCGACGTCCATGTGTTGGTAGTCCTTTCTCGGCGCACTGTCTTCGAAGACTTGTAATGGTATTAACTACATTATGTCTGATGTTGGAAACGTTATTGCTTGACGCACTTCCTTCATTTGCATTTCGTATTCTTACGCGTCGAACTGGAGGCATAGCGATGAATTATTTATAAGCAATAGATGAATAAAAGTTTCGCAGCTTTGTAACCTGTAGTGTGCCTCGTTGGAACTTTAGAACAAAGTGATCTCTTGCGAGCATGCTTTATCTATTGTATTCATTTTCCTGGTTTATGATTGGTTACAATTATGTCAAATTAAGCAGGTAACATCCGCATAACAATGTAACAAAATAACAACATAACAACATAACAACATAACAACATAACAACATAACAACATAACAACATAACAACATAACAACATAACAACATAACAACATAACAACAATAACATAAACATAACAACATAACAACATAACAACATAACAACATAACAACATATCAACATAACAACATAACACAACAACATAAATATAACACATAACAACATAACAACATAACAATACAACATATATAACAACATAACAACATAACAACATAACAACATAACAACATAACAACATAACAACATAACAACATAACAACATAACAACATAACAACATAACAACATAACAACATAACAACATAACAACATAACAACATAACAACATAACAACATAACAACATAACAACATAACAACATAACAACATAACAACATAACAACATAACAACATAACAACATAACAACATAACAACATAACAACATAACAACACAACAACACAACAACACAACAAAACAACATAACAACATAACAACATAACAACATAACAACATAACAACATAACAACATAACAACATAACAACATAACAACATAACAACATAACAACATAACAACATAACAACATAACAACATAACAACATAACAACATAACAACATAACAACATAACAACATAACAACATAACAACATAACAACATAACAACATAACAACATAACAACATAACAACATAACAACATAACAACATAACAACATAACAACATAACAACATAACAACGTAACAACATAACAACATAACAACATAACAACATAACAACATAACAACATAACAACATAACAACATAACAACATAACAACATAACAACATAACAACATAACAACATAACAACATAACAACATAACAACATAACAACATAACAACATAACAACATAACAACATAACCACATAAACCCATAACCATATAGCCAAATAACCATATATCCACATAACCATATAACCATATAACCGTATAAGCACATAACCATATACCCATTAAATCATATAACCACGCAACCATTAAACCACATAACCACATAACCACATAAACACATAACCACATAACCATATAACCATATAACCACATAAACACATAACCATTAAATCACATAATCATGTGACAACATAATCACATAACCCCATAACCATATAACCATTAAACCATATAACCATATAACCACCTAACCATATAACCATTAAACCATATAACCATATAACCACATAACCATATACCATATAATCATATAACCATATAACCATATAACCATATAACCATATAACCATATAACCATATAACCATATAACCATATAACATATAACCACATAACCATAAAACCATATAACCATTAAACCATTAAACCATTAAACCATATAACCACATAACCATATAACCATTAAACCATAACCATATAAACACCATAACCATATAACCATTAAACCATATAACCACATAACCACATAACCACATAACAACATAACCATATAACCATTAAACCATATAACCACATAACCATAACAACATAACAACCATATAACCACATAAACATAACAACCATAACAACATAACAACATAACAACATAACAACATAACAACATAACAACATAACAACATAACAACATAACAACATAAAAACATAACAACATAACAACATAACAACATAACCATAACAACAACAACATAACAACATAACAACATAACAACATAACAACATAACAACATTAAACCAACATAACAACATAACAACGCCAACAACATAACAACATAACAACATAACAACATAACAACATAACAACATAACCAACATAACAACATAACAACATAACAACATAACATAACCATATAACAACATATAACAACATAACAACATATAACCATATAACCATATAACCATATATAACCAACATAACAACATAACCATATAACCACATATAACCATATAATAATATAACCACAATATAACAACATAACCACATAAACCATATATAACAAACATAACACATAAACCACATAAAACATAACCACATAACCACATAAACACATAACCACATAACCACATAACCACATAACCATTAAACCATATAACCACAAAACCATTAAACCATTAATCCATATAAACATATAACCATATAACCATATAACCATATAACCAGATAATCATATAACAATATGACAATATAACCTTACAACCATATAACCATATAACCATATAACAATATAACCATATAACCATATAACCATACAACCATATAAACATACAATCATGTAACCATATAACAATATAACCATATAACCACATAACCACATAGCCACATAAAGACATAAATGACATTAAAGCGCATAACCATTAAACCAGATAACCACATAGCCATATAACGATATAACCATATTACCACATAACCATAAAAACCACGTTACCACATAACCACATAACCACATAACCACATAACCACATAACCACATAACCACTAAACCATATAACCACATAATCATATAACCACATAAACACATAACCATTAAACCGCATAACCATGTAACAACATAACCACATAACAACATAACAACATAACAACATAACAACATAACAACATAACAACATAACAACATAACAACATAACAACATAACAACATAACAACATAACAACATAACAACATAACAACATAACAACATAACAACATAACAACATAACAACATAACAACATAACAACATAACAACATAACAACATAACAACATAACAACATAACAACATAACAACATAACAACATAACAACATAACAACATAACCATATCATAATAACATAACTACATAACAACATAACAACATAACAACATAACAACATAACAACATAACAACATAACAACATAACAACATAACAACATAACAACATAACAACATAACAACATAATAACACATAACAACATAACAACATAACAACATAACAACATAACAACATAACAACATAACAACATAACAACATAACAACATAACAACGTAACAACATAACAACATAACAACATAACAACATAACAACATAACAACATAACAACATAACAACATAACAACATAACAACATAACAACATAACAACATAACAACATAACAACATAACAACATAACAACATAACAACATAACAACATAACAACATAACAACATAACAACATAACAACATAACAACATAACAACATAACAACATAACAACATAACAACATAACAACATAACAACATAACAACAAAACAACAACATAACAACATAACAACATAACAACATAACAACATAACAACATAACAACATAACAACATAACAACATAACAACATAACAACATAACAACATAACAACATAACAACATAACAACGTAACAACATAACAACATAACAACATAACAACATAACAACATAACAACATAACAACATAACAACATAACAACATAACAACATAACAACATAACAACATAACAACATAACAACATAACAACATAACAACATAACAACATAACAACATAACAACATAACAACATAACAACATAACAACATAACAACATAACAACATAACAACATAACAACATAACAACATAACAACATAACAACATAAAAACATAAAACATAACAACATAACAACATAACAACATAACAACATAACAACATAACAACATAACGCCAATATAACCTAATAACCTAATAACCATATAACCATATAACCATATAACCATATAACCATATAACCATATAACCATATAACCATATAACCATATAACCATATAACCACATAACCATATAACCATATAACCATATAACCATATAACCATATAACCATATAACCATATAACCACATAAACATATTACCATATAAGCACATAACCATATACCCATTAAACGATATAACCACACAAGCATTAAACTACATAACCATTAGACCATATAACCACATAAAGATATAACCCCATAACCATATAAGCATTAAACCATATAACCACATAACCACATAACCGCATAAACACAAAACCATATAACCATATAACCACATAACTGCATAAACACAAAAACAATACAACCATATAACCGCATAACCACACAACCATTTAACCATATAACCACATAACCAAATAACAACATAACCATATAACGACATAACCCGATAGGCAATAAACCACATAACCATTAAACCATATAACAACATAAGCATATAAAGACATCACCATGGAATCACATAACCACATAACCACATAACCCCATAACCATTAAACCATTCAACCATATAAGCATATAGCCATATAACCATATAACCACATAACCATATAACCACATAACCATTAAACCATATAACCACATAAACATACATATAACCATATAACCATATAACCATATAACCAAATAATCATATAACCACATGACCATATAAACACATAACCACATAACCACATAACCACACAACCATATAACACTATAACCACATAACCACATAACCATATAACATAACATAAACCACATAACCATAAACATATAACAACATAACCATATAAACATACATAACATAACCACATAACCACATAAATAACATAAACCACATAACCATAAACATAACAACATAACCACATAACAACATAACAACATAACAACATAACCCATAAACAACATAACAACATAACACATAACATATAACAACATAACAACATAACAACATAACAACATAACAACATAACAACATAACAACATAACAACATAACAACATAACAATAACATATAACAACATAACATAACAACATATAACAACATAACAACATAACAACATAACAACATAACAACATAACAACATAACATAACAACATATAACAACATAACAACATAACAACATAACAACATAACAACATAACAACATAACAAATATAACATAACAACATAACAACATAACAACATAACAACATAACAACATAACATAACAACATAACAACATAACAACATAACAACATAACAACAACATAACAACATAACAACATAACAAATATAACAACATAACAACATAACAACATAACAACATAACAACATAACAACATAACAACATAACAACATAACAACATAACAACATAACAACATAACAACATAACAACATAACAAAATAACAACATAACAACATAACAACATAACAACATAACAACATAACAACATAACAACATAACAACATAACAACATAACAACATAACAACATAACAACATAAAAACATAACAACATAAAAACATAACAACATAACATCATAACAACATAACAACATAACAACATAACAACATAACAAATATAACAACATAATAACATAACAACATAAATAAATATAACATAAATATAACAACATAACAACATAACAACATAACAAAATAACAACATAACAACATAACAACATAACAACATAACAACATAACAACATAACAACATAACAACATAACAACATAACAACATAACAACATAACAACATAACAACATAACAACATAACAACATAACAACATAACAACATAACAACATAACAACATAACAACATAACAACATAACAACATAACAACATAACAACATAACAACATAACGCCAATATAACCTAATAACCTAATAACCATATAACCATATAACCATATAACCATATAACCATATAACCATATAACCATATAACCATATAACCATATAACCATATAACCACATAACCATATAACCATATAACCATATAACCATATAACCATATAACCATATAACCATATAACCACATAAACATATTACCATATAAGCACATAACCATATACCCATTAAACGATATAACCACACAAGCATTAAACTACATAACCATTAGACCATATAACCACATAAAGATATAACCCCATAACCATATAAGCATTAAACCATATAACCACATAACCACATAACCGCATAAACACAAAACCATATAACCATATAACCACATAACTGCATAAACACAAAACAATATAACCATATAACCGCATAACCACACAACCATTTAACCATATAACCACATAACCAAATAACAACATAACCATATAACGACATAACCCGATAGGCAATAAACCACATAACCATTAAACCATATAACAACATAAGCATATAAAGACATCACCATGGAATCACATAACCACATAACCACATAACCCCATAACCATTAAACCATTAAACCATATAAGCATATAGCCATATAACCATATAACCACATAACCATATAACCACATAACCATTAAACCATATAACCACATAACCAGATAACCATATAACCATATAACCAAATAATCATATAACCACATGACCATATAAACACATAACCACATAACCACATAACCACACAACCATATAACCATATAACCACATAACCATTAAAACATATAACCACATAACCATGCATATAAAGATATAACCATGGAACCACATAACCACATGAACACATAACCACATAACCACATAACCATTAAACCATATAACCACATAACCATTAAACCATTAAACCATTAAACCATTAAACCATTAAACCATTAAACCATTAATCCATATAATTATATAACCATATAATCATATAACCATATAGCCATATAACCATATAATCATTTAACAATATAACAATATAACAATATAACCTTACAACCATATAACCATATAACCATATAACCATATAACCATATAACCATATAACCATACAAACATACAATCATATAATCATATAACAATATAACCATATAACCATATAAACATTAAACCACAAAACCATTAAAGCATATAGCCATATCACCACATAACCACATAACGATATAACCATATAAGCCCATAACCACATTACCATATAACCACATAACCACATAACCATATAACCATATAACCACATAACCACATAACCACATAATCATTAAACCACATAACCATTAAACCAGATAACCACATAGCGATATAACAACATAACCATATAACCACATAACCATATAACCACATAACGATGTAACCACATAACCACATAACCACATAACAACATAACCACATAAAAACATAAACCATTAAACCATTAAACCATATAAACATATTACCATATAATCATATAACCATATAACCATATAACCACATAACCATATAACCGTATAACGATATAACCATATAACCATATAACCATATAACCATATAACCATATAACCATATAACCATATAACCATATAACCATATAACCATATAACCATATAACCATATAACCATATAACCATATAACCATATAAACATATAACCATATAACCATATAACCATATAACCATATAACCATATAACCATATAACCATATAACCGTATAATCATATAACCATATAACCATATAACCATATAACCATATAACCATATAACCATTAGACCATGTAACAATATAACCACATAAACATATAACCATTAAACCACATAACCACATAACCTCATAACCTCATAAACATATAACCAAATAACCATATAACCACAAAACCATATAACCACATAACCACATAACCATATAACCCCATGAACATACAACCTTATAACCATATAACCATATAACCATATAACCATATAACCATATAACCATATAACCATATAACCATATAACCATATAACCATATAACCATATAACCATATAACCATATAACCATATAACCATATAACCATATAACCATATAACCATATAACCATATAACCATATAACCATATAACCATATAACCATATAACCATATAGCTATATAACCATAGAACCATAGAACCACATAACCATATTACCATATAAGCACATAACCATATACCCATTAAATCATATAACCACACAACCACTAAACTACATAACCATTAGACCATATAACCACATAACCCCATAACCATATAACCATTAAACCATATAACCACATAAACACTTAACCGCATAAACACAAAACCATATAACCATATAACCACATTACCGCATAAACACAAAACCATATGACCATATAACCACATAATCATATAACCACATGACCATATAACCACCTAACCACATAACCACACAACCATTTAACCATATAACCACATAACCATTAAACCATATAACCACATAACCATGCACATAAAGACACAACCATGGAACCACATAACCACATGAACACAT
This sequence comes from Trachythela sp. YZ-2020, assembly GCA_016169945.1. NCBI lineage: Eukaryota > Metazoa > Cnidaria > Anthozoa > Malacalcyonacea > Clavulariidae > Trachythela > Trachythela sp. YZ-2020. The sequence goes on along the minus strand of JADLSH010000292.1, from coordinate 1,089,974 downwards.
AACCACATAACCACATAACCATTAAACCATATAACCACATAATCATTAATCCATTAAACCATATAACTATATAACCATATAACCATATAACCATATAACCATATAACCATATAACCATATAACCATATAACCATATAATCATATAACCATATAACCATATAACCATATAACCATATAACCATTAGACCATGTAACAATATAACCACATAAACATATAACCATTAAACCACATAACCACATAACCTCATAACCTCATAAACATATAACCAAATAACCATATAACCACAAAACCATATAACCACATAACCACATAACCATATAACCCCATGAACATACAACCTTATAACCATATAACCATATAACCATATAACCATATAACCATATAACCATATAACCATATAACCATATAACCATATAACCATATAACCATATAACCATATAACCATATAACCATATAACCATATAACCATATAACCATATAACCATATAACCATATAACCATATAACCATATAACCATATAACCATAGAACCATAGAACCACATAACCATATTACCATATAAGCACATAGCCATATACCCATTAAACCATATAACCACACAACCACTAAACTACATAACCATTAGACCATATAACCACATAACCCCATAACCATATAACCATTAAACCATATAACCACATAAACACATAACCGCATAAACACAAAACCATATAACCATATAACCACATTACCGCATAAACACAAAACCATATAACCATATAACCACATAATCATATAACCACATGACCATATAACCACATAACCACATAACCACATAACCACATAACCATATAACCATATAACCACATAACCACATAACCATATAACCACATAACCGCATAAACACAAAACCATATAACCATATAACCACATAATCACATAACCACATGACCATATAACCACATAACCACATAACCATATAACTATATAAACATATAACCATATAACCATAGAACCATAGAACCACATAACCATATTACCATATAAGCACATAACCATATACCCATTAAACCATATAACCACACAACCACTAAACTACATAACCATTAGACCATATAACCACATAACCACATAACCCCATAACAATATAACCATTAAACCATATAACCACATAAACACATAACCGCATAACCGCATAAACACAAAACCATATAACCATATAAACACATAACCGGATAAACACAAAACCATATAACCATATAACCACATAATCATATAACCACATGACCATATAACCACCTAACCACATAACCATTAAACCATATAACCACATAATCATTATTCCATTAAACCATATAACTATATAACCATATAATCATATAACCATATAGCCATATAACGATATAATCATATAACAATATAACAATATAACAATATAATCTTACAACCATATAACCATATAACAATATAACCATATAATCATATAACCATATAACCATATAACCATATGACCATATAACCATATAACCATATAACCATATAACCATATAACCATATAACCATATAACCACATAACCACATAAACATTAAACCACATAACCATTAAACCAGATAACCACATAACCATATAACCATATAACCATATAACCACATAACCATAAAAACCACATTACCACATAACCACATAACCACATAACCACATAACCACATAACCACATAACCATTAAACCATATAACCACATAACCATATAACCACATAACCACATAAACACATAATCACATAACCACATAACAACATAACAAATATAACCATATAACAACATAACAACATAACAACATAACAACATAACAACATAACAACATAACAACATAACAACATAAATAACATATAACAATATAACAACATAACAAATATAACAACATAACCATATAACAACATAACAACAGTATAACATATAACAACATAACAACAGTATAACATATAACAACATAACAACATAACAACATAACAACATAACAACATAACAACATAACAACATAACAACATAACAACATAACAACATAACAACATAACAACATAACAACATAACAACATAACAACATAACAACATAACAACATAACAACATAACAACATATGTTGTTATGTTGTTATGTTGTTATGTTGTTATGTTGTTATGTTGTTATGTTGTTATGTTGTTATGTTGTTATGTTGTTATGTTGTTATGTTGTTATGTTGTTATGTTGTTATGTTGTTATGTTGTTATGTGGTTATGTTGTTACATGGTTATGTGGTTTAATGGTTATGTGTTTATGTGGTTATATGGTTATGTGGTTATGTGGTTTAATGGTTATATGTTTATGTGGTTATATGGTTACATGGTCTAATGGTTATATGGTTATATGGTTTAATGGTTATCTGGTTATATGGTTTAATGGTTTAATGGTTTAATCTATATCTCGTGGAGGAGGTGTTGCTTTATACATAGCTGATTATTTATCCTTTGTAAGGCGTTTAGATTTAGAATCTCCGCATAGTGAGATATTGTGGGCTGAAGTTACGGCTGGTCGAGTGAAACTGCTTTAATATATATTAATGATCTTCCGACCAATATTTCTTCAACATGTTTCTTATTTGCTGATGACTCTCTTTTGATGGATGAAGTTATTACACCAGTAGACACATCAAATAAACTTAATGGCGATCTCAATGTCATTTCAGATTGGGCTAGTCGGTGGCTAATTACCATGAATCCTAAAAAGACAGAAAATATAATTTTTTCTTGTAAATTGGTGAAGCCGCTTCATCCAACTCTCACTTTTAATAACGAACCAATTAATACTGTTTCCCAACACGATCACCTAGGTGTTACCCTTACTCATAATCTTTCGTGGCGTCCTCATGTTTTAAAGATTCATCAAAAAGCTTCAAAGAAACTAAACATGTTAAAACCTTTAAAATTGAAATTGCAAAGGAAAACACTAGAAATTCTATACAAATCACTTGTTCGTTCGTGTCTTGAATATGCTGACATTGTGTGGGATGGGTGTTGTGAAGCTGACCGAGACTTATTAGAGAGTTTGCAATTTGAAGCGGCACGATTAGTAACAGGGGCCTTGAAAGGAACTCAGAGGAAAAATCTTCTGAAAGAAACTGCATGGATTTCTTTGAAAGAGAGAAGGAATAATCATAAATTAACTATGATATATAAATTAATCAATAATTTAGTTCCTTTGTATTTGGCTGAACTATGTCCTAAATATGTAAAATCTAGAACAAATTATGATTTGCGTGCTAATGATGATCTAATTGTTCCCTTTTCTCGAACAAAGCGCTTCAAGAACTCATTTCTTATTTCTTCTATCAATCTCTGGAATAATTTGCCTCAAAGTATTCGTTCCAGTCTTTCTCTCGATTGTTTTAAAAATAATGTATTAAGACACCTTGCTGTTTCAAGTTGTAATCCTTTGTATTATGACGGTGATCGTTTACCGTCTATTTTTCATACCCGTTTTAGATTGTCAAACAGCACATTAAACCATGATCTGTTTTTAAAAATGTGTGTTTCCAATCCTTCTTGTTCATGTGGGTATCCAAATGAGACTACCGCCCACTTCTTTTTTGACTGTGACCGATATGCTGCTCCTCGTGTTAACCTGCTTACCTCTGCTGCTCTCTTGCTTGGCACCAGTTGGTTAAATGCAACTAGAAAAACTCGTCTTATGTGGCTGCTTAACGGAAATATCTCCGTTTTTTCCTTTTTAGTTAATAAACGTTTATTCACTAGTGTTCAGCGTTTTATAGTTGAATCGGGTCGTTTTACATGAGGCTGCATTTAATCTTTTTAGGTGCCAACTGTAATTAATTAACTAGTTTTTTTTGTTGTTGTTGTTGTCTGTGTGTCTTTTTTAACTTTGTCTATTTTTCTCTGTCTCCTTTTAAATTAATTAATTGTCTATTGTTATGTAAATAATTTAGCGAAAGCTCCCTAGATAAGCTCTAACGCTTTTGGAGCAATTGCTTATAATTTTTATTAAAAATATTGTTTATACAAAAAAAACCCAAAAAACATAACAACATAACAACATAACAACATAACAACATGACCACATAACCACATAACCACATAACCCCATAACCATATAACCTAATAGCCATATAACCATATCACCATATAACCATATAACCATATGACCATATAACAATAGAACCACATTACAACATAACCACATAACCCCATTACCATATAAACATTAAACCATATAACCACATAAAAACATAAGCGCATAAACACAAAAACCTTATAACCATATAACCACATAACCGCATAAACACAAAACCATATAACCATATAACCATATAATCATATAACCACATGACCATATAACCACATAACCACATAACCACATAACCACACAACCATTTAACCATATAACCACATAACCACATAACCACATAACCACATAACCACGTAACCACATAACCACATAACCATATAACCACATAACCAGACAACCAATATCCCACATAGCCATTAAACCATATAACCACATAAGAATATAAAGACATAACCATGGAATCACATAGCCACTTAACCACATAACCCCATAACCATTAAACCATTAAACCATTAAACCATTAAACCATATAACCATATAACCATATAACCATATAACCATATAACCATATAACCACATAACCATATAACCACATAACAATTAAACCATATAACCACATAACCATGCATATAAAGACATAACCATGGAACCACATAACCACATGAACACATAACCACATAACCACAGAACCACATAACCATTAAACCACATAACCACATAACCATTAAACCATTAAACCATATAACCATATAATCATATAACCATATAGCCATATAACCATATATTCATATAACAATATAACAATATAACCTTACAACCATATAACCATATAACAATATAACTATATAAACATATAACCATATAACCATATAAACATACAATCATGTAACCATATAACAATATAACCATATAACCACATAACCACATAACCACATAAAGACATAAATGACATTAAACCGTATAACCATTAAACTAGATAACCACATAGCCATATAACGATATAACCATATAACCACATAACCATAAAAACCACGTTACCACATAACCACATAACCACATAACCACATATCCACATAACCACATAACCACATAACCACATAACCACATAACCACATAACCACATAACCACATAACCACATAACCATTAAACCATATAACCACATAACCATATAACCGCATAAACACAAAACCATATAACCATTAAACCATATAAGCACATAACCACTAAACTACATAACCATTAGACCATATAACCTCATAACCCCATAACAATATAACCATTAAGCCATATAACCACATAAACACATAACCGCATAAACACAAAACCATATAACCATATAACCAAATAACCGCATAAACACAAAACCATATAACCATATAACCACATAATCATATAACCACATGACCATATAACCACCTAACCACATAACCACAACCATTTAACCATATAACCACATAACCATTAAACCATATAACCACATAATCATTAATCCATTAAACCATATAACTATATAACCATATAATCATATAACCATATAGCCATATAACCATATAATCATATAACAATATAACAATATCACAATATAACCTTACTACCATATAACCATATAAAAATATAACCATATAACCATATAACCATACAACCATATAACCATATAACCTTATAACCATATAACCATATAACCATATAACCATATAACCATATAACCATATAACCATATAACCATATAAACATACAATCAAATAACCATATAAAAATATAACCATATAACCATATAAACATTAAACCACACAACCATTAAAGCATATAGCCATATCACCACATAACCATATAAGCCGATAACCACATTACCATATAACCACATAACCACATAACCATATAACCATATAACCATATAACCATATAACCATATAACCACATAAACACATAATCATTAAAACACATAACCATTAAACCAGATAACCATATAGCGATATAACAACATAACCACATAACCACATAACCGCATAACCACATAAGGATGTACCCACATAACCACATAACCACATAACCACATAACAACATAACCACATAACCACATAAAAACATAAAACATTAAACCATTAAACCATATAAACATATAACCATATAATCATATAACCATATAACCATATAATCATATAACCATGCATATAACCATATAACCATATAACCATATAACCATTTAACCATATAACCATTAAACCTTTAAACCATTAAACCATATAACCAGATAACCATTAAACCACATAACCATATATCCATTAGACCATGTAACCATATAACCACATAAACATATAACCATTAAACCACATAACCACATAGCCTCATACCATATAACCAAATAACCATATAACCACAAAACCATATGACCACATAATAACATAACCACATAACCACATAACCCTATAACCACATAAACACATAACCATTAAACCACATAACCACATAACAACAACATAACAACATAACAACATAACAACATAACAACATAACAACATAACAACATAACAACATAACAACATAACAACATAACAACATAACAACATAACAACATAACAACATAACAACATAACAACATAACAACATAACAACATAACATAACAACATAACAACATAACAACATAACAACATAACATAACAACATAACAACATAACAACATAACAACATAACAACATAACAACATAACAACATAACAACATAACAACATAACAACATAACAACATAACAACATGACCACATATCCCCATAACCATATAACCTAATAGCCATATAACCATATATAACCATATAACCATATAACCATATAACCATATAACCATATAACCATATAACCATATAACCATATAACCATAGAACCACATAACCACATAACCACATAACCCCATTACCATATAAACATTAAACCACATAAAAACCTAAGCGCATAAACACAAAACCATATATCCACATAACCACATAAACACAAAACCATATAACCATATAACCACATAATCATATAACCACATGACCATATAACCACATAACCACATAACCACATAACCACACAAACATTTAACCATATAACCACATAACCACATAACCACATAACCACATAACCACATAACCACATAACCACATAACCACATAACCACATAACCATATAACCACATAACCAGACAACCAATAACCACATAGCCATTAAACCATATAACCACAAAAGTATATAAAGACATGACAATGGAATCACATAACCACTTAACCACATAACCCCATAACCATTAAACCATTAAACCATATAAGCATATAACCACATAACCACATAACCACATAACCATTAAACCATATAACCACATAACCATATAACCGCATAAACACAAAACCATATAACCATTAAACCATATAAGCACATAACCACTAAACTACATAACCATTAGACCATATAACCACATAACCCCATAACCATATAACCATTAAACCATATAACCACATAAACACATAAGCGCATAAACACAAAACCATATAACCATATAAACATATAACCATATAATCATATAACCATATAACCACATAAACACATAAGCGCATAACCATATAACCATATTATCATATAATCATATAACCATATAACCATATAACCATATAACCATTAAACCATATAACCACATAACCATTAAACCATTAAACCATTAAACGATATAATTATATAACGATATAATCATATAACCATATAGCCATATAACCATATAATCATATAACAATATAACAATATAACAATATAACCTTACAACCATATAACCATATAAAAATATAACCATATAACCATATAACCATACAACCATATAACCATATAACCATATAACCATATAACCATATAACCATATAACCATATAACCATATAACCATATAACCATATAACCATATAACCATATAAACATACAATCATATAACCATATAAAAATATAACCATATAACCATATAAACATTAAACCACACAACCATTAAAGCATATAGCCGTATCACCACATAACCATATAAGCCGATAACCACATTACCATATAACCACATAACCACATAACCATATAACCATATAACCATATAACCACATAACCACATAATCATTAAACCACATAACCATTAAATCAGATAACCACATAGCGATATAACAACATAACCACATAACCACATAACCATATAACCACATAACGGCGTACCCACATAACCACGTAACCACATAACAACATAACAACATAACCACATAACCACATAAAAACATAAAACATTAAACCATTAAACCATATAAACATATAACCATATAATCATATAACCATATAACCATATAACCATATAACCATATAACCATAAATAATCATATAACCATATAACCATATAACCATATAACCATATAACCATATAACCATTAAACCATATAACCATATAACCATATAACCATATAACCACATAACCATATAACCATATAACCATATAACCATATAACCACATAAACATATAACCATTAAACCACATAACCACATAACCTCATACCATATAACCAAATAACCATATAACCACAAAACCATATGACCACATAATAACATAACCACATAACCACATAACCATATAACCACATAAACACATAACCATTAAACCACATAACCATGTAACAACATAACCACATAACAACATAACAACATAACAACATAACAACATAACAACATATAACCACATAACAACATAACAACATAACCACATAACAACATAACCACATAACAACATAACAACATAACAACATAACAACATAACAACATAACAACATAACAAGATAACAACATAACAAGATAACAACATAACAAGATAACAAGATAACAACATAACAAGATAACAACATAACAAGATAACAACATATAACCATATAACCATATAACCATATAACCATATAACCATATAACCATATAACCATATAACCATATAACCATATAACCATATAACCATAGAACCACATAACCACATAACCACATAACCCCATTACCATATAAACATTAAACCACATAAAAACCTAAGCGCATAAACACAAAACCATATATCCACATAACCACATAAACACAAAACCATATAACCATATAACCACATAATCATATAACCACATGACCATATAACCACATAACCACATAACCACATAACCACATAACCACACAAACATTTAACCATATAACCACATAACCACATAACCACATAACCACATAACCACATAACCACATAACCACATAACCACATAACCACATAACCATATAACCACATAACATAACCAATAACCACATAGCCATTAAACCATATAACCACAAAAGTATATAAAGACATGACAATGGAATCACATAACCACTTAACCACATAACCCCATAACCATTAAACCATTAAACCATATAAGCATATAACCATATAACCATATAACCATGTAACCACATAACCATATAACCACATAACCATTAAACCATATAACCACATAACCATGCATATAAAGACATAACCATGGAACCACATAACCACATAACCACATAACCACATAACCACATAACCACATAACCACATAACCATTAAACCATATAACCACATAACCATTAAACCATTAAACCATATAACTATATAACCATATAATCATATAACCATATAGCCATATAACCATATAATCATATAACAATATAACAATATAACCTTACAACCATATAACCATATAACAATATAACCATATAACCATATAACCATATAACCATATAACCATATAACCATATAACCATATAACCACATAACCACATAACCACATAACCACATAACCATTAAACCATATAACCACATAACCATATAACCACATAACCACATAGCCATATAACAACATAAACATGTAACCACCTAACCACATAACCACATAACAACATAACGACATAAACACATAACCAACATAACAACATAACCATACATAACAACATAACAACATAACAACCATATAACCACATAACCACATAACCATATAACCATATAACAACATAACCATATAACAACATAACAACATAACAACATAACAACATAACAACATAACAACATAACAACATAACAACATAACAACATAACAACATAACAACATAACAACATAACCATATAAGCATATAACCATATAACCATATAACCACATAACCATATAACCATGTAACCACATAACCATATAACAACATAACCATATAATCACATAATCACATAACCACACAACCATATAACCATATAACCACATAACCACATAACCGCATAAACACAAAACCATATAAACATATAACCACATAACCACATAACCATATAACCACATAACCATGTGACAATATAATCACATAACCACATAACACATAACCACATAACAACATAACCACATTACCACATAACCACATAACCATATAACCATTAAACCATATAACCATATAACCATATAACCATATAACCATATAACCATATAACCATATAACCATATAACCATATAACCATATAACCATATAACCATATAACCATATAACCATATAACCACATAACCATATAACCATATAACCATATAACCATATAACTATAAAACCGTATAACCACATAACCATATAACCATATAAGCACATAACCATATACATAACAACATAACAACATATAACAACATAACCACATAAACCACATAACATAGACCATATAACCAGATAACCACATAACCATACAACCATATAACCACATAACGATGTAACAACATAACACATAACCACATAGCAACATAACCACATAACCACATGAAAACATAAACCATTAAACCATATAAACATATAACCATATAATCATATAACCATATAACCATATAACCATATAATCATATAACCATATAACCATATAATCATATAACCATATAATCATATAAACATATAACCATATAACCACATAACCACATAACCATATAACCATATAACCATATAACCATATAACCATATAACCATAGAACCACATAACCACATAACCACATAACCCCATTACCATATAAACATTAAACCACATAAAAACATAAGCGCATAAACACAAAACCATATATCCACATAACCACATAAACACAAAACCATATAACCATATAACCACATAATCATATAACCACATGACCATATAACCACATAACCACATAACCACATAACCACATAACCACACAAACATTTAACCATATAACCACATAACCACATAACCACATAACCACATAACCACATAACCACATAACCACATAACCACATAACCATATAACCACATAACCAGACAACCAATAACCACATAGCCATTAAACCATATAACCACAAAAGTATATAAAGACATGACAATGGAATCACATAACCACTTAACCACATAACCCCATAACCATTAAACCATTAAACCATATAAGCATATAACCATATAACCATATAACCATGTAACCACATAACCATATAACCACATAACCATTAAACCATATAACCACATAACCATGCATATAAAGACATAACCATGGAACCACATAACCACATGTACACATAACCACATAGCCACAGAACCACATAACCATTAAACCATATAACCACATAACCATTAAACCATTAAACCATATAGCTATATAACCATATAATCATATAACCATATAGCCATATAACCATATAATCATATAACAATATAACAATATAACCTTACAACCATATAACCATATAACAATATAACCATATAACCATATAACCATATAACCATATAACCATATAACCATATAAACATACAATCATGTAACCATATAACAATATAACCATATAACCACATAACCACATAAAGACATAAATGACATTAAACCGCATAACCATTAAACCAGATAACCACATAGCCATATAACGATATGACCATATAACCACATAACCATAAAAACCACGTTACCACATAACCACATAACCACATAACCACATAACCACATAACCACATAACCATTAAACCATATAAGCACATAAACATATAACCACATAAACACATAACCATTAACAACATAACCACATAACCACATAACAACATAACAACATAACAACATAACAACATAACAACATAACAACATAACAACATAACAACATAACAACATAACAACATAACAACATAACAACATAACAACATAACAACATAACAACATAACAACATAACAACATAACAACATAACAACATAACAACATAACAACATAACAACATAACAACATAAAAACATAACAACATAACAACATAACAACATAACAACATAGCCATATAGCCATATAACCATATAACCACATAACCATATAACCATATAACCGTGTAAGCAGATAACCATATACCCATTAAATCATATAACCACACAACCACTAAACCACATAACCACATAACCACATAAACACATAACCACATAGCCATATAACCACATAAACACATAACCATTAAACAACATAACCATGTGACAATATAATCACATAACCACATAAAAAGATAACAACATGAAAACATAACCACATTACCACATAACCCCATAACCATATAACCATTAAACCATATAACCATATAACCATATAACCATATAACCATATAACCATATAACCATATAACCATATAACCATATAACCATATAACCATATAACCATATAACCATATAACCATATAACCATATAACCATATAACCATATAACCATATAACCATATAACTATAAAACCATATAACCAAATAACCATATAACCATATAAGCACATAACCATATACCCATAAAACCATAAAACCATATAACCTCACAACCACTAAACCACATAACCACTAGACCATATAACCAGATAACCACATAACCATACAACCATATAACCACATAACGATGTACCCACATAAGCACATAACCACATAACAACATAACCACATAAAAACATAAAACATTAAACCATTAAACCATATAAACATATAACCATATAATCATATAACCATATAACCATATAACCATATAATCATATAACCATATAACCATATAATCATATAACCATATAATCATATAAACATATAACCATTAAACCACATAACCACATAACCTCATAACCATATAACCATATAACCATATAACCATATAACCATAGAACCACATAACCACATAACCACATAACCCCATTACCATATAAACATTAAACCACATAAAAACCTAAGCGCATAAACACAAAACCATATATCCACATAACCACATAAACACAAAACCATATAACCATATAACCACATAATCATATAACCACATGACCATATAACCACATAACCACATAACCACATAACCACACAAACATTTAACCATATAACCACATAACCACATAACCACATAACCACATAACCACATAACCACATAACCACATAACCATATAACCATATAACCACATAACCAGACAACCAATAACCACATAGCCATTAAACCATATAACCACAAAAGTATATAAAGACATGACAATGGAATCACATAACCACTTAACCACATAACCCCATAACCATTAAACCATTAAACCATATAAGCATATAACCATATAACCATATAACCATGTAACCACATAACCATATAACCACATAACCATTAAACCATATAACCACATAACCATGCATATAAAGACATAACCATGGAACCACATAACCACATGTACACATAACCACATAGCCACAGAACCACATAACCATTAAACCATATAACCACATAACCATTAAACCATTAAACCATATAGCTATATAACCATATAATCATATAACCATATAGCCATATAACCATATAATCATATAACAATATAACAATATAACCTTACAACCATATAACCATATAACAATATAACCATATAACCATATAACCATATAACCATATAACCATATAACCATATAAACATACAATCATGTAACCATATAACAATATAACCATATAACCACATAACCACATAAAGACATAAATGACATTAAACCGCATAACCATTAAACCAGATAACCACATAGCCATATAACGATATGACCATATAACCACATAACCATAAAAACCACGTTACCACATAACCACATAACCACATAACCACATAACCACATAACCATTAAACCATATAAGCACATAAACATATAACCACATAAACACATAACCATTAAATCGCATAACCATGTAACAACATAACCACATAACCACATAACAACATAACAACATAACAACATAACAACATAACAACATAACAACATAACAACATAACAACATAACAACATAACAACATAACAACATAACAACATAACAACATAACAACATAACAACATAACAACATAACAACATAACAACATAACAACATAACAACATAACAACATAACAACATAACAACATAACAACATAAAAACATAACAACATAACAACATAACAACATAACAACATAGCCATATAGCCATATAACCATATAACCACATAACCATATAACCATATAACCGTGTAAGCAGATAACCATATACCCATTAAATCATATAACCACACAACCACTAAACCACATAACCACATAACCACATAAACACATAACCACATAGCCATATAACCACATAAACACATAACCATTAAACAACATAACCATGTGACAATATAATCACATAACCACATAAAAAGATAACAACATGAAAACATAACCACATTACCACATAACCCCATAACCATATAACCATTAAACCATATAACCATATAACCATATAACCATATAACCATATAACCATATAACCATATAACCATATAACCATATAACCATATAACCATATAACCATATAACCATATAACCATATAACCATATAACCATATAACCATATAACCATATAACCATATAATTATAAAACCATATAACCAAATAACCATATAACCATATAAGCACATAACCATATACCCATAAAACCATATAACCTCACAACCACTAAACCACATAACCACTAGACCATATAACCAGATAACCACATAACCATACAACCATATAACCACATAACGATGTACCCACATAAGCACATAACCACATAACAACATAACCACATAAAAACATAAAACATTAAACCATTAAACCATATAAACATATAACCATATAATCATATAACCATATAACCATATAACCATATAATCATATAACCATATAACCATATAATCATATAACCATATAATCATATAAACATATAACCACATAACCACATAACCTCATAACCATATAACCAAATAACCATATAACCACAAAACCATATGACCACATAGCAACATAACCACATAACCACATAACCATTAAACAACATAACCATGTAACAACATAACCACATAACCACATAACAACATAACAACATAACAACATAACAACATAACAACATAACAACATAACAACATAACAACATAACAACATAACAACATAACAACATAACAACATAACAACATAACAACATAACAACATAACAACATAACAACATAACAACATAACAACATAACAACATAACAACATAACAACATAACAACATAACAACATAACAACATAACAACATAACAACATAACAACATAACAACATAACAACATAACAACATAACAACATAACAACATAACAACATAACAACATAACAACATAACAACATAACAACATAACAACATAACAACATAACAACATAACAACATAACAACATAACAACATAACAACATAACAACATAACAACATAACAACATAACAACATGACCACATAACCACATAACCCCATAACCATATAACCTAATAGCCATATAACCATATAACCATATAACCATATAACCATATAACATATAACCATATAACCATATAACCATATAACCATAGAACCACATAACCACATAACCACATAACCCCATTACCATATAAACATTAAACCATATAACCACATAAAAACATAAGCGCATAAACACAAAACCATATAACCATATAACCACATAATCATATAACCACATGACCATATAACCACATAACCACATAACCACATAACCACACAACCATTTAACCATATAACCACATAACCACATAACCACATAACCACATAACCATATACCCACATAACCAGACAACCAATAACCCACATAGCCATTAAACCATATAACCACCTAAGCATATAAAGATATAACCATGGAATCACATAACCACTTAACCACATAACCCCATAACCATTAAACCATTAAACCATATAAGCATATAACCATATAACCATATAACCATATAACCATATAACCATATAACCATATAACCATATAACCACATAACCATATAACCACATAACCATTAAACCATATAACCACATAACCATGCATATAAAGACATAACCATGGAACCACATAACCACATGAACACATAACCACATAACCACAGAACCACATAACCATTAAACCATATAACCACATAACCATTAAACCATTAAACCATATGACTATATAACGATATAATCATATAACCATATAGCCATGTAATCATATAACAATATGACAATATAACCTTACAACCATATAACCATATAACCATATAACAATATAACCATATAACCATATAACCATACAACCATATAAACATACAATCATGTAACCATATAACAATATAACCATATAACCACATAACCACATAGCCACATAAAGACATAAATGACATTAAAGCGCATAACCATTAAACCAGATAACCACATAGCCATATAACGATATAACCATATTACCACATAACCATAAAAACTACGTTACCACATAACCACATAACCACATAACCACATAACCACTAAACCATATAACCACATAATCATATAACATAACAACATAACCACATAACCACATAACAACATAACAACATAACAACATAACAACATAACAACATAACAACATAACAACATAACAACATAACAACATAACAACATAACAACATAACAACATAACAACATAACAACATAACAACATAACAAAATAACAACATAACAACATAACAACATAACAACATAACAACATAACAACATAACAACATAACAACATAACAACATAACAACATAAACATATAACCATATAAACACATAACCATTAAACCATATAACCACATAACCATATAACCATATAACCACATAACAAGATAACCACATAACCAAAAAATATATAACGATATAACCTCATAACCACATACCCATATAACCACATAACATAACACATAACCATAACATATAACACATAAACAACATAACAACATAACAACCATAACAACATAACAACATAACCACATAACAAACTAACAACATAACAACATAACAACATAACAACATAACAACATAACAACATAACAACATAACAACATAACAACATAACAACATAACAACATAACAACATAACACATAACAACATAACAACATAACAACATAACAACATAACAACATAACAACATAACAACATAACAACATAACAACATAACAACATAACAACATAACAACATAACAACATAACAACATAACAACATAACAACATAACAACATAACAACATAACAACATAACAACATAACAACATATCAAGATAACAACATAACAACATAACAACATAACAACATAACAACATAACAACATAACATAACAACATAACAACATAACAACATAACAACATAACAACATAACAACATAACAACATAACAACATAACAACATAACAACATAACAACATAACAACATAACAACATAACAACATAACAACATAACAACATAACAACATAACAACATAACAACATAACAACATAACAACATAACAAAATAACAACATAACAACATAACAACATAACAACATAACAACATAACAACATAACAACATAACAACATAACAACATAACAACATAACAACATAACAACATAACAACATAACAACATAACAACATAACAACATAACAACATAACAACATAAAAACATAACAACATAACAACATAACAACATAACAACATAACAACATAACAACATAACAACATAACAACATAACAACATAACAACATAACAACATAACAACATAACAACATAACAACATAACAACATAACAACATAACAACATAACAACATAACAACATAACAACATAACAACATAACAACATAACAACATAATAACATAACAACATAACAACATAACAACATAACAACATAACAACATAACAAACATAACAACATAACAACATAACAACATAACAACATAACAACATAACAACATAACAACATAACAACATATCAACATAACAACATAACAACATAACAACATAACAACATAACAACATAACAACATAACAACATAACAAAATAACATAATATAACAACATAACAACATAACAACATAACAACATAACAACATAACAACATAACAACATAACAACATAACAACATAACAACATAACAACATAACAACATAACAACATAACAACATAACAACATAACAACATAACAACATAACAACATAACAACATAACAACATAACAACATAACAAAATAACAACATAACAACATAACAACATAACAACATAACAACATAACAACATAACAACATAACAACATAACAACATAACAACATAACAACATAACAACATAACAACATAACAACATAACAACATAACAACATAACAACATAACAACATAACAATATAACAACATAACAACATAACAACATAACAACATAACAACATAACAACATAACAACATAACAACATAACAACATAACAACATAACAACATAACAACATAACAACATAACAACATAACAACATAACAACATAACAACATAACAACATAACAACATAACAAAATAACAACATAACAACATAACAACATAACAACATAACAACATAACAACATAACAACATAACAACATAACAACATAACAACATAACAACATAACAACATAACAACATAACAACATAACAACATAACAACATAACAACATAACAACATAACAACAACATAACAACATAACAACATAACAACATAACAACATAACAACATAACAACATAACAACATAACAACATAACAACATAACAACATAACAACATAACAACATAACAACATAACAACATAACAACATAACAACATAACAACATACAAAATAACAACATAACAACATAACAACATAACAACAACATAACAACATAACAACATAACAACATAACAACATAACAACATAACATAACAACATAACAACATAACAAATATAACAACATAACAACATAACAACATAACAACATAACAACATAACAACATAACAACATAACAACATAACAACATATAACAACATAACAACATAACAACATAACAACATAACAACATAACAACATAACAACATAACAACATAACAACATAACAAAATAACAACATAACAACATAACAACATAACAACATAACAACATAACAACATAACAACATAACAACAAAACAACATAACAACATAACAACATAACAACATAACAACATAACAACATAACAACATAAAAAAAGAAAAACATAACAAAATAACAACATATAACATAACAACATAACAACATAACAACATAACAACATAACAACATAACAACATAACAACATAACAACATAACAACATAACAACATAACAACATAACAACATAACAACATAACAACATAACAACATAACAACATAACAACATAACAACATAACAACATAACAACATAACAACATAACAACATAACAACATAACAACATAACAACATAACAACATAACAACATAACAACATAACAACATAACAAAATAACAACATAACAACATAACAACATAACAACATAACAACATAACAACATAACAACATAACAACATAACAACATAACAACATAACAACATAACAACATAACAACATAACAACATAACAATATAACAACATAACAACATAACAACATAACAACATAACAACATAACAACATAACAACATAACAACATAACAACATAACAACATAACAACATAACAACATAACAACATAACAACATAACAACATAACAACATAACAACATAACAACATAACAACATAACCACATAACCACATAACCATATAACCATTAAACCACATAACCATATAACCATCTAAACATATAACCATATAACCGTATAAGCACATAACCATATACCCATTAAACCATATAACCACACAACCACTAAACCACATAACCATTGCACAATATAACCACATAACTACATAACCATTAAACCAAATAAACATTAAACCAGATAACCACATAGCCATATAACGACATAATCGTATAACCATGTAACCATATAACCACACAACCACATAACCATTAAAACATATAACCACATAACCACATAAGTATTTAAATCTACATTAATATTAAATAAATTAAGTTCCTATTTAGGTAATACTAAGATTAGTTCTTCAACCTCAGTATTTTAAGAGTACATTGATCTTTCTGGTGGTCTTCTACTTCGTTGAGGATAACGGCGGTTCTTTCCGACACTTCCTTGAGCTGGAGGCGAGGGAGTATCTTCCGGACTTACAGCAGGTTCCTCAGGAAGCTGTAGTCGCTCGTGATCCAATTGCAATGGAACAGACACCGGAGAGTCTCTTTCTTGAGGTGCAGGTCTGTTCTCGTGCGGAACTGATACAACCGGATCTTCTTCGGAATCTGGCATATTTCCAAAATTTCCTATCCAATCATCGGCATCTTTCTCTCGCTCGTACTGTATTGGATTCTCGGTTGACGCTACCAGTTGATCCATATGGCACATTCGGGTCTCCCCTTGAACTCGTACTTGAAATGTTCGTGGACTCAGTTTCTTCACGATGGTCCCCAGGACCCATTTCTCTCTCCCTCCACGGTAATTTCGAACTCGCACCGTTTGGTTGGTATCAAATGTTCTTGGAACTCGATTCTGTGCCTGATATTTCAATTGGTTGTCTTGTTGTGCTTCCACTCGTTGTCTCAAATTCGGTTTTAATAAGCTAAACGTGTTCCGTAATGGTCTCTTCAGAAACAACTCTGCAGGTGATTGTCTCGTCACGGTGTGTGGTGTGCAACGATATTTCAGTAAGAAGCTGGACAATCGATGTTGGACACCATTGGCACTTTTGGCGTCCAGCACTTGCTTGCGTAACGCTTGCTTGACTACTTGAACTGCTCTTTCTGCTGCTCCATTAGATGCTGGGTGGTACGGTGGACTAACTATATGTCTTATTCCATTTGCTTCAGTAAACCGTTGAAACTCTTTACTGACAAACCCTGGACCGTTGTCTGAAACAATGACTTCAGGTAATCCGTAGGAAGAAAACAAATTCCGAAGGATGCAATCGTCTTGGACGCGGTCATCAATCTCGTAGGTATGACTTCGATCCATTTTGAATGGCTGTCAATCACAATCAAGTAGAAATTCTTCTCAAACTCGAAATGATCTATGTGAATTCTTTTCCACGGTTCACTCGGCCAATTCCACGGATGTATCGGCGCCGCCGGCGGGGTTTTAACATTTGCTTGGCAGGCGTTGCAGGCACGAACCTTGGTCTCGATCTCCTGGTCCAAATTGGGCCACCATAAATAACTTCGAGCCAACGCTTTCATGCGACAAATGCCAGGATGTTGGTCATGCAAATCTTCCAAAATCCTCTTCCGATGGGTAGGAGGAATCACCACCCGTCGTCCCCAAAGGATACATCCCTGGTCCGCTGACAATTCGTTTCGACGCACAAAATATGGTTTTAGACTTTCATCTGGTACCACGTTTGGCCATCCATTCATGATATATTCCAAAGCTCGTGACAATATTGGATCACGACTGGTATCTTCGCTTATCTGCTTTGCTGTCACTGGTAACTCATCAAAATAGGACAACTGGAAAACTTCGGCTTCTTCTCCAATTGAAGGTGATCCACTCTTCAAAGGCAGACGGGGTAGTGCATCAGCGTTCGCATGTTGACTTGAACTTCTAAATTTTATCTCATACTGGTATGCGGATAAAATTATGGCCCAACGCTGTAATCGTGCTGCCTCCAAGGTTGGCACCCCCGTCCTAGGCCCAAAAATCGTTACCAGAGGCTGGTGGTCAGTTTCTAACGTGAACTTGCACCCGTAAAGATATTGATGGAACTTCTTTACCCCAAAGATTATCGCCAATGCTTCTTTCTGTAACTGGGAATAATTCTTTTCACTAGCATTCAAGGTACGAGATGGAAACGCGATTGGCCTCTCACTACCGTCCTGCAATACATGGGAGAGCACTGCACCCACGCCATCTGTTGAAGCATCCGTAGCTAACTTCATTGGTTTACTAGAATCAAAATGTGCCAAGAATGAACTGTCAACCAGTTTCTGCTTACTCTGCTGAAACGCTTTTTCGCATGCTGGAGTCCAATTCCAGGGTTGATTCTGTTGCAACAGTTTGTAGAGAGGCTGCAGGGTCGTAGACAATTTTGGAATAAACTTGGCGTATTAATTTAATAATCCCAAATACGATTTCAGTTGACTTACATCGATGGGAACGGGAGCATTTCGAACAGCTGCCACTTTCTCGGGTAGGGGATGAATTCCCTCCTTATCTACGCCATGTCCCAAATACTCTACACGTACGGTTGAAGAAAAACACACTTGGACTTCCTTAACTTAATTCCGTGCTGCTCTAGTCGTCTTAAAACTTCGTCTAGAAGTTTCAAGTGTTCAGAAGTGGACTTCTCATTCACCAAAATATCATCCAGTCGGCACCGGACTCGCTCCAGTCCCCGAAGGATGTGCTCTAACACCGCCTGAAAAATGGCTGGGGCAGACGATACCCCAAACGGCAATCTCGTATAACGATACAAACCCCTATGTGTATTAATGGTAAGTAACTCTTGTGCGTGTTCGTCTAACTCCAATTGCTGGTACGCATGCGCTAAATCTAATTTCGTAAACACCGTCCCTCCTGTTAGCGTAGCGAAAATCTCTTCCGCCGCGGGTAGGGGGTGTTGGGGAACTTCCAGGCAAGGATTAACAGTCACTTTGTAATCTCCGCACAATCTAACCGATTTATCAGCTTTCGGTACTACGACAACTGGCGTAGCCCATTCACTATGATCTACTTTATAGATAATCCCCTCGGCTTCTAAGCGATCCAGTTCCTTATCTACAGTTGTTTTTAAAGCAAACGGTACTGTTCGAGCTTTACAAAATTTCGGTTGGACATTCTCTTTCAAATGAATCTGGGCTTTAAAATCTTTAACAGTCCCATACCCTTCAGAGAACAAACTAGAATACTTATCCAATACCTCGGTCACGGAACCTGGTACCGATTCAGACTTTACTGCGAAAATTCTCGACCCAACAAAGCAGGGTTATTTCCCTTAACAATAAACGCTGTCAATTTCGCGCTTTGTCCCTCATATTGGACAGGTAATTGTACTTCCCAAAGTACTGGAAGGCGCTCCCCAGAGTACGTTTTCAACACGACTTTAGATTCGCTCAATGGTAAATGACTCAATTTAGTCTCATACAACTCTTGAGGAATAATTGATACAGCCGCCCCCGTATCAATTTCCATGACAATGTTCTCATTGTCAACCCGTATATTAGCTTGATATTTCCTGATTTCAGGCATTGTATAAACTCCATATAACCCTAGCTCTTCCTCTGCCGGATTTCTATCATTCGAATCATCCTGATCGACATACTTCGTTTTAAACACCTTCTTATTAATATGTTTTGCTCGACACACTCTAGCGATATGTCCTTTCTTCGAACAATTATAACATTTTTCATCTTTGAATTTGCATAAATTTGGTGCATGACTTCCCGCACATCGAAAACATTTTAACCCTGTACTTTTAGTCCCAGTTTGAGACCCTTGAATTTTATTTCGATCATGATTTCGATCGGTAAATTGACCTCTCCCTTTTCTCGCCGTTTCTCGCGAGACATTTTTTACTTCCGAGCCGCTAAACGGTTTAAATTCTTGAGTGTTTTTGTCGGCAATTTCCATGGCCAGAGCTAATTCGTTAGCTCGCTTAAATGTTAAATCAACAACCGACAAAAGTTTTTTCTGAATTGCCCGGTCCTTTAATCCACACACGAACCGATCTCTCAATGATTCGCTTAGGAAAGAGCCAAAGTCACACCTAGATGCTAACATCCTGAGTTCTACAATATATTGTGCAATAGACTCACCTTGCTTCTGATATCGACCATGAAATTTAAATCGCTCGGCGATTACCGACGGTTTAGGACTGAAATGATTCTTTAGGATTCTAACCAACTCTGCCAAATCCTTTGAACTCGGCCGTTCTGGAGCCAATAAACTCTTCAACAACCCGTATGTCGAAGCCCCCATCACTGTAAGCAAAACCGCTACTTGCTTGTCTTCAGCGATTGTATTAGCTTCAAAGAACTGTTCTACACGCTCGATATAACATTCAAACTCTTCCTTGCTTTCGACATATTCTCCAATCTGACCGATGGTCGCCATTTCACACAAGTCCCTCGTGTATTCCGTTAGACGAATCCCATCCTCGTCGCCACTGTAATATTCTTATAATATACTTCAATACCAACTAATCACTAACTACAAGAGTCAACCCAAACGGGTATTTATATACCAACTACCTAATTACAAATTCATATTTAGATTACCATATTACACGCATAACCACATAACCATTAAACAATTAAACCATATAAACATATAACCATATAACCATATAACCATATAACCATATAACCATATAACCATATAACCATATAACCATATAACCATATAACCATATAACCATATAACCATATAACCATATAACCATATAACCATATAACCATATAACCATATAACCATATAACCATATAACCATATAACCATATAACCATATAACCATATAACCATATAACCATATAACCATATAACCATATAACCATATAACCATATATAACCATATAACCATATAACCATATAACCATATAACCATATAACCATATAACCATATAACCATATAACCATATAACCATATAACCATATAACCATATAACCATATAACCATATAACCATATAACCATATAACCATATAACCATATAACCATATAACCATATAACCATATAACCATATAACCATATAACCATATAACCATATAACCATATAAAAATATAACCATATAACCATATAAACATTAAACCACATAACCACAAAACCATTAAACCATATAGCCATATCACCACATAACCATATAAGCCCATAACCACATTACCATATAACCACATAACCACATAAACATATAACCATTTAACCACATAACCACATAACCACATAACGACATAAATGACATTAAACCGCATAACCATTAAACCAGATAACCACATAGCTATATAACGACATAACCATAAAAACCACATTACCACATACCACAAAACTACATATCCATTAAACCATTAAACCATATAACAACATAACCACATAACCATAAAATCACATAACCATGTAACCACCAAACCACCTAACCACATAACCATTAAACCATATAACCACATAACCATATAACCATTAAAACATTAAACCATATAAGCATATAACCATATAACCATATAACCATATAACCATATAACCACATAACCATATAACCACATAAACATATAACAAGATAACCACAGAACCATATAACCATATAACCAAATAATCACATAACCACATAACCACATAACCAGATAACCATTAAACCACATAACCATTAAACCATATAACCACATAACCATATAACCATATAACCATTAAACCACATAACCACAAAACCATTAAAACATATAACCATATAACCACATAACCACATAATCATATAAGCCCATAACCACATAACCATATAACCACATAACCATATAACCATATTACCACATAACCACATAACCACATAACCACATAACCATTAAACCACATAAATATTAAACCAGATAACCACATAGACATATAACGACATAACCATGTAACCACATAACCATATAAACCACATAACCATATAACCACATAACCACCTAACCATGGACAAAACCATTAAACCATATAACCACATAACCACATAATCATATAACCATATAACCACATAACCATGTAACCACCTAACCACCTAACCACATAACCACATAACCACATAACCACATAACCACATAACCACATAACCACATAACCACATAACCACATAACCACATAACAACATAACCACATAACCACATAACCCCATAACCCCATAAACCCATAACCAAATAACCACATAACGACATAACCGCATAAACACAAAACAATATAACCATTAAACCATTAAACCATTAAACCATATAAGCATATAACCATATAACCATATAACCATATAACCACATAATCATGTGACCACATAATCCACATAATCATTAAACCACATAACCATTAAACCAGATAAACACATAGCGATATAACAACATAACCATATAACCACATAACCATATAACCACATAACGATGTACCCACATAACCACATAACCACATAACAACATAACCACATAACCACATAAAAACATAAACCATTAAACCATTAAACCATATAAACATATAACCATATAACCACATAACCATATAACCGTATAACGATATAACCATATAACCATATAACCATATAATCATATAACCATATAACATATAACGATATAATCATATAACCATATAACCATATAACCATATAACCATATAACCATGCATATAACCATATAACCATATAACCAATAAACCATATAACCATATAACCATTAGACCATGTAACCATATAGCCACATAAACATATAACCATTAAACCACATAACCACATAACCTCATAACCATATAACCAAATAACCATATAACCACAAAACCATATAACCACATAACCACATAACCACATAACCACATAACCAGTGAACCATATGACCACATAAACACATAACCATTAAACAACATAACAACATAACAACATAACAACATAACAACATAACAACATAACAACATAACAACATAACAACATAACAACATAACAACATAACAACATAACAACATAACAACATAACAACATAACAACATAACAACATAACAACATAACAACATAACAACATAACAACATAACAACATAACAATATAACAACATAACAATATAACATAACATAACAACATAACAACAGACAAATATAACAACATAACAACATAACAACATAACAACATAACAACATAACAACATAACAACATAACAACATAACAACATAACAACATAACAACATAACAACATAACAACATAACAACATAACAACATAACAACATAACAACATAACAACATAACAACATAACAACATAACAACATAACAACATAACAACATAACAACATAACAACATAACAACATAACAACATAACAACATAACCATATAACAACATAACAACATAACAACAAAACCACATAACCACATAACACATAACACATAACACATAACACATAACACATAACACATAACATAACAACAACAACATAACAACATAACAACATAACAACATAACAACTTAACAACTTAACAACATAACAACATAACAACATAACAACATAACAACATAACAACATAACAACATAACAACATAACCATATAGCCATATAACCATATAACCACATAACCATATAACCATTAAACCATATAACCACATAACCATATAACCATTAAAACATTAAACCATATAAGCATATAACCATATAACCATATAACCATATAACCATATAACCACATAACCATATAACCACATAAACATATAACAAGATAACCACAGAACCGTATAACCATATAACCAAATAATCACATAACCACATAACCACATAACCAGATAACCACATAACCACATAACCATATAACCATATAACCCATAACCACATAACCATATAATCATTAAACCACATAACCACAAAACCAATAAATCACATAACCACATGACCACATAACCACATAACCACATAAGCCATAACCACATAAACATATAACCATATAACCATATAACCATATAACCATATAACCACATAACCACATAACCACATAACCATTAAACCACATAAATATTAAACCACATAACCACATAGACATATAACAACATAACCATATAACAACATAACCATATAAACCACATAACCATATAACCACATAACCATAACCTAACCATGATAACCATTAAACCATATAACCACATAACCACATAACCATATAACCATATAACCACATAACCATGTAACCACATAACCACCTAACCACATAACCACATAACCACATAACCACATAACCACATAACCACATAACCACATAACCACATAACCACATAACCACATAACCACATAACCACATAAACCATAACCATATAACCACATAACCACATAACCACATAACACAAAACCATATAACCATTAAACCATTAAACCATTAAACCATATAACCATATAACCATATAACCATATAACCATATAACCACATAACCACATAACCACATAACAACATAACCACATAAACACTAAACCATATAACCACATAACCAAATAAAACATAACATAACCATATAACCACATAACCATATAACCACATAACCATGTAACCACATAACCACATAACCACATAACAACATAACCACATAACCGCATAAACACAACACCATATAACCATTAACCCATTAAACCATATAACCATATAACCATATAACCACATAACCATATAACCGCATAAACACAAAACCATATAATCATTAAACCATTAAACCATATAAGCACATAACCATATAACCACATAAACACATAACCATTAAACCATATAACAATATAGCCACATAACCACATAACCACATAACAACATAACAACATAACAACATATAACATAACAAATATAACAAATATAACAACATAACAACATAACAACATAAATATAACAACATAACAACATAACAACATAACAAATATAACAAATATAACAACATAACAAATATAACAACATAACAACATAACAACATAACCATAACAAATAACATAACAACATAACAAATATAACAAATATAACAAATATAACAAATATAACATAACAACATAACAACATAACAAATATAAATAACATAACAAATATAACAAATATAACAACATAACAACATAAAAACATAACAACATAACAACATAAATAAATATAACAAATATAACAAATATAACAACATAACAACATAACAACATAACAAATATAACAACATAACAACATAACAACATAACAAATATAACATAAATAAATATAACAAATATAACAACATATAACAAATATAACAAATATAACAACATATAACAAATATAACAACATAACAACATAACAACATAACAAATATAACAACAACATAACAAATATAACAACATAACAAATATAACAAATATAACAACATAACAACATAAATAACATATAAATATAACAACATAACAACATAACATATAACAACATAACAACATAACAACATAAATAACATATAATAAATATAACATAAATATAACAAATATAACAACATAACATAACATAACATAAATATAACAAATATAAATAAATATAACAAATATAACAACATAACAACATAACAACATAACTACATAACAACATAACAAATATAACAACATAACAACATAACAACATAACAACATAAATAAATATAACAAATATAAATAAATATAACATAACAACATAACAACATATAACAAATATAAATAAATATAACATAACATATAACAAATATAAATATAACAACATAAATAACATAACAACATAACAAATATAACAACATAACAAATATAAATAAATATAACAACATAACAAATATAACAACATAACAAATATAACAACATAACAAATATAAATAAATATAACAAATATAAATAAATATAACAACATAACAACATAACAACATAACAACATAACCATTAAATATAAATAAATATAAATATAACAACATAACAAATATAAATAACATAACAACATAAACATAACAACATAACAACATATATAACAACATAACAACATAACAACATAACAACATAACAACATAACAACATAACAACATAACAACATAACAACATAACAACATAACAACATAACAACATAACAACATAACCACATAACCCCATAACCATATATCCATTAAACCATATAACCATATAACCATATACCCTTTGAACCATATAACCACACAACAATTAACCACATAACCATTAGACCATATAACCACATAACCACATAATCACATAACCCCATAACCATATAACCATTAAACCATGTAACCACATAACCGCATAAAAACAAAACAATATAACCACTAAACCATTAAACCATTAAACCATATAAGCATATGACCATATAACCACATAACCATATAACCATATAACCATCAAACCAGATAACCACATAGCCATATAACGAAATCATCGTATAACCGTATAACCATATAACTACATAACCACATAACCATTAAAACAAATAACCAAATAACCATATAACCACATAACCATGTAACAACATAACCACATAACCACATGACCACATAATATGTAACGATATAACCACATAACCATATAACTACATAACCATGTAACCATTAAACCATATAACCACATAAACACATAACCATATAACTATATAACTATATAACCATGCATATAGCCCTTAACCATATAAACATTAAACCACATAACAACAAAACCACCTAACCATTAAACCATATAACCATATATTCATATAAGCCCATAACCACATAACCATATAACAACATAACCACATAACCACATAAACCATAACCATATAATCATTAAACCATATAACCACATAACCGTATAACCACATAAACACAAAACCATATAACCTTTAAACCATTAAACCATTAAACTATATATCCATATAACCATATAACAATATAACCATATAAACATTAAACCACATAACCACAAAACCATTATACCATATAGCCATATCAACACAAAACCACATAATCATATAAGCCCATAACCACATTACCATATAACCACATAACCACATAACCATATAACCATTAAACCACATAACCACAAAACCATTAAAACATATAACCATATAACCATATAACCATATAACCATATAACCACATAATCATATAAGCCCATAACCACATAACCATATAACCACATAACCATATAACAACATAACCACATAACCACATAACCATGTAACAATATAACCACATAACCACATAGCAACACAACCACATAAACACTTAATCACATAACCATTAAACAATTAAACGATATAACCATATAACCATATAACCATATAACCATATAACAATATAACCTATATAACCATATAACCATATAACCATATAACAATATAAACATATAACCATATAAACATTAAAAGACATAACCACATAACCACATAACCACATAGCCATTAAACCATATAACCACATAACCATATAACCGTATAACCATATAAACAGATAAACATATAACAAGATAACCACAGAACCATATAACCATATAACCAAATAATCACATAACCACATAACCAGATAACCATTAAACCACATAACCATTAAACCATATAACCACATAACCATATAACCATATAACCATTAAACCACATAACCACAAAACCATTAAAACATATAACCATATAACCACATAACCATATAAGCCCATAACCACATAACCATATAACCGCATAAGCATATAACCATATTGCCACATAACCGCATAACCATTAAGCCACATAACCATTAAACCAGATAAACACATAGCCATATAACGACATAACCATGTAACCACATAACCATATAAACCACATAGCCACATAACCATATAACCACATAACCATTAAACCATATACTCACATAACCACATAACCGCATAAAGACAAACCATATAACCATTAAACCATTAAACCATACAAGCAAATAACCATATAACCACATAACCATATAGCCATATAACCATATAATCATATAACGATATAACAATATAACCATATAACCATATAACCATATAACCATATAACCATATAACCATATAACCATATAACCATATAATCTTATAACCATATGACCATATAAACATACAATCATATAACCATATAAAAATATAACCATATAACCATATAAACATTAAACCACAAAACCATTAAAGCATATAGCCATATCACCACATAACCACATAACCATATAAGCCCATAACCACATTACCATATAACCACATAACCACATAACCACATAACCACGTAACCACATCACCATTAAACCATATAAAAACATAACCATTATACCATTAAACCATATAACCATATAACCATATAACTATATAACCACATAACCATATAACCACATAACCATATAACCACATAGCAACATAACCACACAACAATATAACCATATAACCAAATAATCACATAACCACATAACCATATAACCATATAACCAGATAACCAGATAACCAGATAACCAGATAACCATTAAACTACATAAACATTAAACGATATAACCACAACACCATATAACCATATAAACATATAACCATATAACCATATAAACCTCATAACCACATAACCATATAACCACATTACCACATAACTATTAAACCATATAACCACATAACCATATAACCACATTACCACATAACTATTAAACCATATAACCACCTAACCACATAACCACATAACCACATAACCACATAACCACATTACGACATAACTATTAAACCATATAACCACCTAACCACCTAACCACATAACCATATAACCACATAACAACATAACCACATAACCACATAACCACATAACCACATAACCATATAACCATTAAACCATATAACCACATAACCACATAACCATTATACCATTAAACCATATAACCATATAACCATATAACTATATAACCACATAACCATATAACCACATAACTATATAACCACATAGCAACATAACCACACAACAATATAACCATATAACCAAATAATCACATAACCACATAACCATATAACCATATAACCAGATAACCAGATAACCAGATAACCAGATAACCATTAAACTACATAAACATTAAACCATATAACCACAAAACCATATAACCATATAACCATATAACCATATAACCATATAACCATATAACCATATAACTATATAACCACATAGCCATATAACCATATAACTAAATAACCACATAGCAACATAACCACACAACAATATAACCAAATAATCACATAACCACATAACCATATAGCCAGATAACCAGATAACCATTAAACTACATAAACATTAAACCATATAACCACAAAACCATATAACCATATAACCATATAACCATATAACCATATAACCATATAACCATATTACCACATAACCACATAACCATTAAACCACATAAACATTAAACCAGATAGCCACATAGCCATATAACGACATAACCATGTAACCACATAACCATATAAAGCTCATAGCCACATAACCATATAACCACATTACCACATAAATATTAAACCATATAACCACATAACCAAATAACCATATAACCACATTACGACATAACTATTAAACCATATAACCACCTAACCACCTAACCACATAACCACATAACCACATAACCACATAACCACATAACCACATTACGACATAACTATTAAACCATATAACCATATAACCACATAACCACATAACAACATAACCACATAACCACATAACCACATAAAAATATAACCATTAAACCATATAACCACATAACCACATAACCACATAACCACATAACCGCAAAAACACAAAACCATATAACCATTAAACCATATAAGCATATAACCATATAACCATATAACCACATAATCATATAACCACATGACCATATAACCACATAATCACATAATCTCACAACCATATAAACATATAACCACATAACCACATACCCATATAACCATATAACCACATAACCACATAACCTGATAACCATTAAACAACATAACCATTAAACCATATAACCACATAACCATATAAATACATAACCATGGAACCACATAACCAGATAATCACATAAACACATAAACACATAACCACATAACCATTAAACCATATTACCACAAAACCATTAAACCATTAATCCATATAACCATATAACCATATAATCATAAGAACATATAACCTTACAACCATATAACCATATAACAATATAACCATATAACCATATAATCACATAAACATATAACCATATAACCATATAACCATATAACCATATAATCATATAATCATATAATCATATAAACATATGACCATATAACCAAATAACCATATAACCTTATAGCCATATAACCACATAACCACATAATATGTAACGATATAACCACATAACCACATAACCATACAACCACATAACCAAACAACCATATAACCATATAACCACATACCAATATAACCATATAACCATATAACCACATAACCAGATAACAATTAAACCACATAACCATTGAACCATATAAACACATAACCATATAAAGACATAATCGTGGAACCACATAACCACATAACCACCTAACCACATAACCACATGACCAGATAACCACATAACCCCATAACCATATAACCATTAAACCACATAACCACATAACCACATAACCACATAACCACATAACCACATAACCACATAACCACATAACCACATAAACACAAAACCATATAACCATTAAACCATTAAACCATATAAGCATATAAGCATATAAGCATATAACCACATAACCATTAAACCATTAAACATAAACATATAACCACATAACCACATAACCACATAACCGCATAAACACAAAACCATATAACCATTAAACCATATAAGCATATAACCATATAACCATATAACCACATAATCATATAACCACATGACCATATAACCACATAATCACATAATCTCACGACCATATAAACATATAACCATATAACCGTATAACCACATAACCATATAACCACATAACCACATAACCTGATAACCATTAAACCACATAACCATTAAACCATATAACCACATAACCATATAAATACATAACCATGGAACCACATAACCAGATAACCACATAAACACATAACCACATAACCATTAAACCATATAACCACAAAACCATTAAACCATTAATCCATATAACCATATAACCATATAATCATAATATAACCATATAACCATATAACCATATAACCATATAACCATATAACCATATAATCATATAACCATAAAACCGTATAACCAAATAACCATATAACCATATAACCATATAACCACATAACCACATAACATGTAACGATATAACCACATAACCACATAACCATATAACCACATAACCAAACAACCATATAACCATATAACCACATACCAATATAACCATATAACCATATAACCACATAACCAGATAACAATTAAACCACATAACCATTGAACCATATAAACACATAACCATATAAAGACATAATCGTGGAACCACATAACCACATAACCACCTAACCACATAACCACATAACCACATAACCACATAACCCCATAACCATATAACCATTAAACCACATAACCACATAACCACATAACCACATAACCACATAACCACATAACCACATAACCACATAACCACATAAACACAAAACCATATAACCATTAAACCATTAAACCATATAAGCATATAACCATATAACCATATAACCACATAACCATTAAACCATTAAACATAAACATATAACCATATAACCACATAACCATATAACCACATAACCATATAACCACATAACCACATAACCACGCAACCATATAACCATATAACCACATAACCACATAACCACATAACCACATAACCATATAACCACATAACCATATAACCATTAAACCATATAACCACATAACCACATAACCGCATAAACACACAACCATATAACCATATAACCATATAACCATATAACTATATAACCACATAACCATATAACCACATAACCATATAACCACATAACAACATAACCACACAACCATATAACCATATAACCAAATAATCACATAACCACATAACCATATAACCAGATAACCAGATAACCAGATAACCAGATAACCATTAAACCACATAAACATTAAACCATATAACCACAAAACCATATAACCATATAACCATATAACCATATAACCATATAACCATATAACCATATAACCATATAACCATATAACCATATAACCATATAACCATTAAACCACATAACCACATAACCACATAACCGCATAAACACAAAACCATATAACCATTTAACCATTAAACCATATAACCATATAACCATATAACCATATAACCATATAACCATATAACCATATAAACCACCTAATTACCTAACCACATAATCACTTAACCACATAACCGCATAACAACATAACCACATAACCATATAACCATTTAACCATATAACCACATAACCACATAACCACATAACCGCATAAACACAAAACCATATAACCATTTAACCATTAAACCATATAAGCATATAACCATATAACCATATAACCATATAACCATATAACCATATAACCATATAACCATATAACCATATAACCATATAACCATATAACTATATAACCACATAACCATATAACCACATAACCATATAACCACATAGCAACATAACCACACAACAATATAACCATATAACCACATAACCACATAACCATATAACCAGATAACCAGATAACCATTAAACCACATAAACATTAAACCATATAACCACAAAACCATATAACCATATAACCATATAACCATATAACCATATAACCATATAACCATATTACCACATAACCACATAACCATTAAACCACATAACCACTAAACCAGATAACCACATAGCCATATAACGACATAACCATGTAACCACATAACCATATAAACCTCATAACCACATAACCATATAACCACATTACCACATAACTATTAAACCATATAACCACATAACCATATAACCATATAACCACATTACCACATAACTATTAAACCATATAACCACCTAACCACCTAACCACATAACCACATAACGACATAACCACATAACCACATTACCACATAACTATTAAACCATATAAACACCTAACCACCTAACCACATAACAACATAACCACATAACCACATAACCACATAAAAATATAACCATTAAACCATATAACCACATAACCACATAACCACATAACCGCAAAAACACAAAACCATATAACCATTAAACCATATAAGCATATAACCATATAACCATATAACCACATAATCATATAACCACATGACCATATAACCACATAACCACATAATCTCACAACCATATAACCATATAACCACATAACCACATACCCATATAACCATATAACCACATAACCACATAACCTGATAACCATTAAACCACATAACCATTAAACCATATAACCACATAACCATATAACCATATAAATACATAACCATGGAACCACATAACCAGATAACCACATAAACACATAAACACATAACCACATAACCATTAAACCATATTACCACAAAACCATTAAACCATTAATCCATATAACCATATAACCATATAATCATATAACCATATAACCTTACAACCATATAACCATATAACAATATAACCATATAACCATATAACCATATAACCATATAACCATATAACCATATAACCATATAACCATATAACCATATAACCATATAACCATATAACCATATAACCATATAACCATATAACCAAATAACCATATAACCATATAGCCATATAACCACATAACCACATAATATGTAACGATATAACCACATAACCACATAACCATATAACCACATAACCACATAACCATATAACCATATAACCACATAACCATATAACCATATAACCATATAACCACATAACCATATAACCATTAAACCACATAACCATTGAACCATATAAACACATAACCATATAAAGACATAATCGTGGAACCACATAACCACATAACCACATAACCACATAACCACATAACCACATAACCACATAACCCCATAACCATATAACCATTAAACCATATAACCACATAACCACATAACCACATAACCACATAACCACATAACCGCATAAACACAAAACCATATAACCATTAAACCATTAAACCATATAAGCATATAAGCATATAAGCATATAAGCATATAAGCATATAACCACATAACCATTAAACCATTAAACATAAACATATAACCATATAACCACATAACCATATAACCACATAACCATATAACCACATAACCACATAACCACACAACCATATAACCATATAACCAAATAACCACATAACCATATAACCACATAACCACATAACCAGATAACCATTAAACCACATAACCATTAAACCATATAACCACATAACCATATAACCACATAACCATATAACCATATAACCATATAACCATATAACCATATAACCATATAACCATATAACCATATAACCATATAACCATATAACCATATAACCATTAAACCACATAACCACAAAACCATTAAACCATATAACCATATAACCACATAACCACATAACCATATAAGCCCATAACCACATAACCACATAAACATATAAACATATTACCACATAACCACATAACCATTAAACCACATAACCATTAAACCAGATAACCACATAGCCATATAACGACATAACCATGTAACCACATAACCACATAAACCACATAACCACATAACCATATAACCACATAACCATATAACCACATAACCACATAACCACATAACCACATAACCACATAACCATATAACCATATAACCACATAACCACATAACCGCATAAACACCAAACCATATAACCATTAAACCATTAAACCATATAAACATATAACCATATAACCATTTAAGCCCATAACCTTATAACCACATAACCAAATAACCATATAACCAAATAACCACATAACAACATAACAACATAACCACATAACCAGATAAACCATAACCATATAACCATAAAACATATAACATACCACATAACCAATAAACCATATAACCACATAACCATATAACCACATAACCATATAACCATATAACATAACCATATAACCATATAACCACATAACCACATAACCACATAACCATATAAACACATAACCATATAACCATATAACCATATAACCATATAACCATATAACCATATAACCATAAAACCATATAACAATATAACCATATAATCATATACATAACAACATATAACCATATAACCACATAACCATATAACCATTAAACCACATAAATATAACCGCATAACAACATAACCACATAACCATATAACCATTTAACCATATAACCATATAACCATATAACCATAACCATATAACCATATAACCATATAACCATATAACCATATAACCATATAACCATATAACCATATAACCATATAACCATATAAATATATAACCACATAACCATATAACTATATAACCACATAGCAACATAACCACACAACAATATAACCATATAACCAAATAATCACATAACCACATAACCATATAACCAGATAACCAGATAACCATTAAACTACATAAACATTAAACCATATAACCACATAACCATATAACCACATAACCACATAACCATTAAACCACATAACCATTAAACCAGATAACCACATAGCCATATAACGACATAACCATGTAACCATATAACCACATAACCAT
Source organism: Trachythela sp. YZ-2020 (assembly GCA_016169945.1). Lineage (NCBI taxonomy): Eukaryota > Metazoa > Cnidaria > Anthozoa > Malacalcyonacea > Clavulariidae > Trachythela > Trachythela sp. YZ-2020. The sequence continues at coordinate 1,050,164 of JADLSH010000292.1, read as the reverse complement.
ATAATCCTCATAATCATATAACCACATAACTATTAAACCATATAACCACATAACCATATAACCATATAACCACATTACCACATAACTATTAAACCATATAACCACATAACCACATAACCACATAACCACATAACCACATAACCACATAACCACATAACCACATAACGACATAACTATTAAACCATATAACCATATAACCATATAACCACATAACCACATAACCATATAACCACATATAACCACATATAACCACATAAAAATATATAACCATATAACCATATAACTACATAACCACATAACCACAAAACATAAACACAAAACCATATAACCATTAAACCATATAAGCATATAACCATATAACCATATAACCACATAATCATATAACCACATGACCATATAACCACATAACCACATAATCTCACAACCATATAACCATATAACCACATAACCACATACCCATATAACCATATAACCACATAACCACATAACCTGATAACCATTAAACCACATAACCATTAAACCATATAACCACATAACCATATAAATACATAACCATGGAACCACATAACCAGATAACCACATAAACACATAACCACATAACCATTAAACCATATAACCACAAAACCATTAAACCATTAATCCATATAACCATATAACCATATAACCATATAACCATATAACCATATAACCATATAACCATATAACCATATAACCATATAACCATATAACCATATAACCATATAACCATATAACCATATAACCATATAACCATATAATCATATAACCATATAACCATATAACCATATAACCATATAACATTACACCATATAACCATATAACCACATAACCATATAACCACATAACCATATAACCACATAACCACATAACCATATAACAAACTATATAACCACAAATAACCACATAACCACATAACCATATAACCATATAACCACATAACCATATAAACTATATAAACTACAAACATTAAACCATATAACCACATAACCACATAACCATATAACCATATAACCATTAAACCATAACCATATAACCACATAACCATATAACCATATAACCACATAAACACATAACCATATAACCATATAACCATTAAACCATATAACCATATAACCATATAACCATATAACCATATAACCATATAACCATAACCATATAACCATATAACCATATAACCATATAACCATATAACCATATAACCATATAACCATATAACCATATAACCACATAACCATATAACCATATATAACCACATAACCACATAACCACATAACCATTAAACCATATAACCATATAACCACATAACCACATAACCATATAACCATTAAACCATATAACCACATAACCATATAACCATATAACCATATAACCACATAACCACATAACCACATAACCATTAAACCATATAACCATATAACCATATAACCATATAACCATATTAAACCATATAACCTCATAACCATATAACCACATAACCATATAACCATATAACCATATAACCACATAACCATATAACCATATAACCGAATACCATATAACCACATAAACCATTAAACCATATAACCCCCTATAACCACGTAACTACATAACCATATAACCATATAACCACATAACCATATAACCACATAACCATATAACCATATAACCACATAACCACATAACCATATAACCACATAACCACATAACCAAAAAACCATATAACCAAATAACCAAAAAACCAAATAACCATATAACCACATAACCATACATAACCATTAAACCATATAACCATTAAACCATATAACCACATAACCATATAACCATATAACCATATAACCACATAACCATAACCACATATAACCACATAACCATATAACCACATAACCATTAATAACCACATAACCATACAACCATATAACCACATAACCATAAACTACAACCACATATAACCATATATAACCACATAACCATAACAACATAACCACGTAACCATTTAACCATATAACCACATATAAACTATAAAACCACATAACCATATAACCATATAAACCATATAACCATATAAACCACATATAACCATATAACCATATAACCATATAACCATATAACCATATAACCATATAACCATATAAACCATATAACCATATAACCATATAACCATATAAACTACATAAACTATATAACCATATAACATAACCACATAACCACATAACCATAAACCACATAAACATATAAACCATATAACCATATAACCATATAACCATATAACCATATAACCATATAACCATATAACCATATAAACTATACATAAACCATATATAACCATATAACCACATAACCATTAAACCACATAACCATATAACCACATAACCATATAACCATATAAACCATAAACTACATAACTACATAACCACATAACCATAACTACATAACCATATAACCATATAACCTCATAACCATATAAACATACAACCATATAACTACATAACCATATAACCACATAACCACATAACCATATAACCACATAACCATATAAGCACATAACCATAACCATATAACCACATTATAACCACATAACCACATACAACTACATAAACACAAACACATAACCATATAACCATTAAACCATATAACCATATAACCATATAACCATATAACCATAAACCATTAAACCATATAACCATATAACCATAAACCACATAACCAGTTAACCACATAACCGCATAACAACATAACCACATAACCACATAACCATATAACCATATAACCACATAACTACATAACCGCATAACCATATAACCATATAACCATATAACCATATAACCATATAACCATATAACCATATAACCATATAACCATATAACCATATAACCATATAAATATATAACCACATAACCATATAACTATATAACCACATAGCAACATAACCACACAACCATTAAGGCATATAACCATATAACCACATAACCACATAACCATATAACCACATAACCATATAACCACATAAACTACATAACCACATTAAACCATAAACCATATAACCATATAACCACAACATAACCACATATAACCATATAACCATATAACCACATAACCACATAACCATTAAAATAACCACATAACCATAAAACCATATAACCACATAACCATATAACCACATAACCACATAACCATATAAACTACGTAACCATATAGCCACATAACCACATAAACTACATAACCATATAACCATATAACCACATAACCATACATAACCATATAACCACATAAACTATATAAACCGTATAACCACATTACCACATAACTATTAAACCATATAACCACCTAACCACATAACCACATAACCACATAACCACATAACCATATATAACCATATAACCAAATAATCACATAACCATATAACCATAACCAGATACAACCACATAACCACATAACCATTAAACCACATAACCACATAAACATATATTACAAATATAACCATATAACCATACAACTACATAACCATATAACCATATAACCATATAACCAAATAACCACATAACCACATAACCATATAACCACATAACCATATAACCACATAAACCAAATAACCATATAACCATATAACCACATAACCACATAACCATATAACCATATAACCACATAACCACATAACCCAATAACCAATTAAAAACATAACCATATAACCATTAATAACCATATAACCACATAACCATATACATAACCATATAACCACATAATCACATAACCACATAAACCACATAACCATATAACCATATAAACCACATAACCACATAACCACATAACCATTAAAACCATATAACCATATAACCATATAACCATATAAAACCATATAACCATATAACCATATAACCATATAACCATATAACCATAACACCATTAAAAACCATATAACCATATAAACATATAATCATATATAACAATATAACCATATAAACATATAACCATATAACCATATAACCATATAACCACATGACCATATAACCATATAACCACATAACCATATAACCATATAACCATATAACCATATAACCATATAACCACATAACCATATAACCATATAACCATATAACCACATAACCACATAATATGTAACGATATAACCACATAACCATATAACCACATAACCATATAACCACATAACCACATAAAACACATAACCGCATAAACATATAACCATATAACCACATAACCATTAAACCATATAACCACATTACCATATAACAATATAACCATATAACCACATAACCACATAACCACATAACCATATAACCACATAACCACATAACCACATAACCAAATAACCATATAACCACATAACCACATAACCACATAACCATATAACCATTACATAACCATATAACCATTAAACCATAAACATTAAACAATATAACCACACAACAATATAACCATATAACCATATAACCATTAAACCACATAACCATTAAACCATATAGCCACATAACCACATAACCATATAACCACATAACGACATAACCATATAACCAAATAACCACATAACCATTAAACCATATAACCATATAACTACATAAACCATATTACATAACCACATATATATAACCACATAACCATATAACCATATACCATATAACCATATAACCATATAACCACATAACCACATAAACTATATAACCATATAACCATATAACAATATAAACATATAACCATATAACCATATAACCATAAAACCATATTACCCCATAACCATATACCCAATAAACCATATAACCACATAACCACATAACCACATAACCACATAACCACATAACCACATAACCATACAAACTATATAACCATATAACCACATAACCACATGACCATATAACCACATAACCATTAAAACCACATAATCATTAAACCATATAACCATATAACCATATAACCATATAACCATATAACCACATAACCATTAAACCACATAACCACATAAACATATAACGACATAACCAGTAAACCACATAACCATATAACCATATAACCATATAACCATATAAACATATAACCATATAACCACATAACCACATAACCATTAAACCATATAACCATTAAACCATATAACCACATAACCATATAACCACATAACCATATAACCATATAACCACATAACCACATAACCACATAACCATTAAACCATATAACCACATAACCATATAACCATATAACCATATAACCACATAACCATATAACCACATAACCATATAACCATTAAAACATATAACCATATAACTATATAACCATGAAACCATATAACCACATAACCATATAACCCTATAACCACATAACCACATAAACTACATAACCACATAACCATATAACCATTAAACCATATAACCATATAACCATATAACCATATAACCACATAACCATATAACCACATAACCATATAACCATATAACCACATAACCACATAACCATATAACCATATAACCACATAACCATATAACCATATAACCATATAACCATATAACCATATAACCATATAACCATATAACCATATAACCATTAAACCACATAACCACATAACCACATAACCACATAACCACATAACCACATAAACACAAAACCATATAACCATTAACCACATAACCATTAAACCATATAACCATATAACCACATAACCATATAAACCCATAACCACATAACCACATAACCATTAAACCACATAACCACATAAACCATAGAACCACATAACCATATAACCACATAAACATAAAACCATATAACCACATAACCACATAACCAGATAACCATTAAACCATATAACCACATTACCATATAAACATATAACCATATAACCACATAACCACATAAACACATAACCACATAACCACATAACCATATAACCACATAACCACATAACAACATAACCATATAACCACATAACCACATAACCATATAACCACATAACCACATAACCACATAACCACATAACCACATAACCACATAACCACATAACCATATAACCACATAACCACATAACCACATAACCATTTAACCATATAACCACATAACCACATAACCTAATAAACACCAAACCATATAACCATTAAACCATATAACCACATAACCACATAACCATATAACCATATAACCATATAACCATATAACCACATAACCATATAACCACATAACCACATAAACACCTAACCACATAACCACATAAACCATATAACCACATAACCACATAACCACATAACCTCATAACCACATAACCACATAACCATATAAACCATATAACCACATAACCACATAACCACATAACCACATAACCACATAACCACATAACCACATAACCACATAACCATATAACCATATAACCACATAACCACATAACCTAATACACACAAAACCATATAACGATTAAACCATTAAACCATATGACCATATAACCACATAACCATTAGACCACATAACCACATAAACATAAAACCATAAAACCACATAACCATATAACCACATAACCACATAACCACATAACCACATAACCATATAACCACATAACCATTAGACCATATAACCACATAAGCATAAAACCATAAAACCACATAACCATGTAACCACATAACCACATAACCACATAAACCACATAACCACATAAACAGATAACCATATAACCACATAACCACATAACTACATAACCATTAAACCATATAACCACATAACCATATAACCGCATACCATATAACCACATACCACATAACCAAACAACCATATAACCATATAACCACATACCAACATAACCATATAACCACATAACCAGATAACAATTAAACCACATAACCATTGAACCATATAAACACATAACCATATAAAGACATAACCGTGGAACCACATAACCACATAAACACATAACCACATAACCACATAGCCATTAAACCATATAACCACATGTCCATGAAACCATTAAACCATATAACTATATAACCATATAACCATATAATCATATAACCATATAACCATATAACCATATAACCATATAACCATATAACCATATAACCATATAACCATATAACTATATAACCACATAACCATATAACCACATAACCATATAACCACATAACAACATAACCACACAACCATATAACCATATAACCAAATAATCACATAACCACCTAACCATATAACCAGATAACCAGATAACCAGATAACCATTAAACCACATAAACATTAAAACATATAACCACAAAACCATATAACCATATAACCATATAACCATATAACCATATAACCATATAACCACATAACCATTAAACCACATAACCACTAAACCAGATAACCACATAGCCATATAACGACATAACCATGTAACCACATAACCATATAAACCTCATAACCACATAACCATATAACCACATTACCACATAACTATTAAACCATATAACCACATAACCATATAACCATATAACCACATTACCACATAACTATTAAACCATATAACCACCTAACCACCTAACCACATAACCACATAACCACATAACCACATAACCACATAACCACATAACCACATAACCACATAACGACATAACCACATAACCACATTACCACATAACTATTAAACCATATAAACACCTAACCACCTAACCACATAACCATATAACCACATAACCACGTAACAACATAACCACATAACCACATAACCACATAACCACATAACCACATAACCACATAACCATATAACCACATAACCATATAACCATTAAACCATATAACCACATAACCACATAACCACATAACCACATAACCGCATAAACACAAAACCATATAACCATTAAACCATATAACCATATAACCATATAACCATATAACCATATAACCATATAACCATATAACCATATAACCACATAATCACATAATCTCACAACCATATAACCATATAACCACATAACCACATAACCATATAACCATATAACCACATAACCACATAACCTGATAACCATTAAACAACATAAGTAGTAATATAGGGGCCGATCGAGCCTTATTTTTGGGGCGCAGGGGGCGCAAACAACACTAATTAGTATGCGATTTTTAGGGGGCGCAGGGGCCGCAAACACTAGCATATAGGGGGGCGCAGGGGGCCGCAAACACTAGCATATAGGGGGGCGCAGGGGGCCGCAAACACTAGCATACAGGGGGGCGCAGGGGGACGCGAGATTTATAAACTCCTTCAATCTCGTATCTAGTGAAGTATTTCTTTCTGAGTCGACCAATACTAATAAGTTTTCAAGCGTTTATTTAGTAAAGCCTATACAAGTGAGATTTGCAAACAAAAAAAGCGTTAGAAACATAAATATTTTGATGCTAAGTTAAACTAAAGACACAATAGCTTAACTCATTAAAAGATTAAGTCAAAAGACTTGTTTGGGCGAAACACTCATTAAGACGAACCATCACAATAGCTAGACCTTTCCTATATATTTTGCCAAGCGTTGTGTTCCAAACACAGTCCGTTTCGACAAAGAGTAAATATATTCTTGTATCTAATATCACCGTAAACAAGACGGCTTAGACAACTAATATAGCGACGCTTAACCTAGTAAAATATTATGCGAAATAATAACAAGTAGAAATATAGCGTTCTAAAACGAGAAAAGTCTTATAGTCTAAGAGAGGTCTAAGGTCTTATAGCGCAATACAAATACATGTTTACCAAGCGATTGTATAAACATAATTCTTACAGGGATTTAAACCTTACAAAGTTTCAAGCGTTTTAGATGTAGTAGAATGGGAAAAGCAGTGATTTTTAAGCGAGATTTACAAGCATATACAAACATTGTATATAAACATTTAGCGTTTGTTAGGTAATTACGGGCAATTAAGATTTTCTAGCTTAAAGATTTGAATAAATTTAGAATATATTATTTATAGGACGGGGAAATATTGTACAATGAACATACAACACACACAGAATTAATTTTAAAAACATATTTATTGATAATAATTTCTTTTACAGCGTTAGTAAGGTCTGCTCCTAAGAGCATATCGTTTAGGTGTCTTTTGTATCTTTAAAGAGATATTTTTTGTCTGTCTTCGGGGGATAATCTTGCAATTGCTAAATCTTAAGGTCTCCAATCTGAAATCTACCCATTATTAAATATATTTTTAACAAAGTAAATAAGGTCTGCTCTGGGTCTGCTTCTAAGAACGTATTATTCTTAAACTCGAGCGATGTTAGCTTCATATCGAGCGAGCCAACCTCCATATAGAGCGAGCTTAGCTTCGAACCGACCTCTAAGACGTAAGGATAGGCCCGAGCCGAGCTCTAACATATAAGGATAGGCCCGAGCCAAGCTTAGTGTATATATCCGATGATATCCTAAGATATTGTATAATATCCTAAGATACTGTATGATATCCTAAAATGATATCTTAAGATACTGTATGATATCCTAAGATACTGTATGATATCCTAAGATACTGTATGATATCTTAAGATACTGTATGATATCCTAAGATACTGTATGATATCGTAAGATACTGTATGATATCCTAAGATACTGTATGATATCCTAAAATGATATCTTAAGATACTGTATGATATCTTAAGATACTGTATGATATCCTAAGATACTGTATGATATCGTAAGATACTGTATGATATCCTAAGATACTGTATGATATCCTAAAATGATATCCTAAGATATTGTATGATATCCTAAAATGATATCTTAAGATACTGTATGATATCATTGAATCCTAAGATTGAATCATTGAATCCTAAAGAGTGAATCATTGAATCCTAACACATCGAGCGAGCTTTGCTCCTTATCGAGCGAGCTTAGCTCCAAATCGAGCGAGCTTTGCTCCAAATCGAGCGAGCTTTGCTCCAAATCGAGCGAGCTTTGCTCCAAATTGAGCGAGCTTTGCTCCAAATCGAGCGAGCTTAGCTCCAAATCGAGCGAGCTTAGCTCCAAATGACTTATGACTTATGACTATGACTATGACTTATGACTTATGACTATGACTATGACTTATGACTTATGACTTATGACTTATGACTTATGACTATGACTATGACTATGACTAATGACTTATGACTAATGACTATGACTATGACTATGACTTATGACTAATGACTTATGACTATGACTAATGACTATGACTATGACTTATGACTTATGACTTATGACTTATGACTATGACTGACTATGACTATGACTAATGACCATGACTATGACTATGACATGACATGACTAATGACTTATGACTATGACTTATGACTTATGACTTATGACTTATGACTAATGACTATGATTTATGACTATGACTTATGACTGTCATACTTATGACATGACTATAGTCATTATGACGACTAATGCAAGTCATAATGACTATAGTCCATAGTCAGACTATAGTCATTCATAGATAGTCATACATGTCGTCACAAGTCATTAGTCATAGTCATAGTCATTAGTCATAAGTCATAAGTCATAGTCATAAGTCATAGGTCATAGTCATTAGTCATAAGTCATAAGTCATAGTCATAGTCATTAGTCATAGTCATTAGTCATAAGTCATAAGTCATAGTCATAGTCATAGTCATTAGTCATAAGTCATTAGTCATAAGTCATAGTCATTAGTCATAGTCATTGGTCATAGTCATAAGTCATAGTCATAGTCATAAGTCATAAGTCATAAGTCATAGTCATAGTCATAGTCATAAGTCATAAGTCATAAGTAATAAGTCATAAGTCATAAGTCATAGTCATAGTCATAAGTCATAAGTCATAGTCATAGTCATAAGTCATAAGTCATTTGGAGCTAAGCTCGCTCGATTTGGAGCTAAGCTCGCTCGATTTGGAGCAAAGCTCGCTCAATTTGGAGCAAAGCTCGCTCGATTTGGAGCAAAGCTCGCTCGATTTGGAGCAAAGCTCGCTCGATTTGGAGCTAAGCTCGCTCGATTTGGAGCTAAGCTCGCTCGATGTGTTAGGATTCAATGATTCACTCTTTAGGATTCAATGATTCAATCTTAGGATTCAATGATATCATACAGTATCTTAAGATATCATTTTAGGATATCATACAGTATCTTAGGATATCATTTTAGGATATCATACAGTATCTTAGGATATCATACAGTATCTTACGATATCATACAGTATCTTAGGATATCATACAGTATCTTAAGATATCATACAGTATCTTAAGATATCATTTTAGGATATCATACAGTATCTTAGGATATCATACAGTATCTTACGATATCATACAGTATCTACATTAGTCATAGTCATAGTCATAGTCATTAGTCATAAGTCATAAGTCATGGTCATAAGTCAGGGTCATTAGTCATAAGTCATAAGTCATAGTCATAGTCATTAGTCATAGTCATTAGTCATAAGTCATAGTCATAAGTCATAAGTCATAGTCATAGTCATTAGTCATAAGTCATTAGTCATAAGTCATAGTCATAGTCATAAGTCATAAGTCATAAGTCATAGTCATAGTCATAGTCATAGTCATAGTCATAAGTCATAGGTCATAAGTCATAAGTCATAAGTCATAAGTCATAAGTCATAAGTCATAGTCATCGGATATATACACTTAACTTGGCTCGGGCCTATCCTTATATGTTAGAGCTCGGCTTCGGCCTATCCTTACGTCTTAGAGGTCGGTTCGAAGCTAAGCTCGCTCTATATGGAGGTTGGCTCGCTCGATATGAAGCTAACATCGCTCGAGTTTAAGAATAATACGTTCTTAGAAGAAGACCCAGAGCAGACCTTATTTACTTTGTTAAAAATATATTTAATAATGGGTAGATTTCAGATTGGAGACCTTAAGATTTAGCAATTGCAAGATTATCCCCCGAAGACAGACAAAAAATATCTCTTTAAAGATACAAAAGACACTTAAACGATATGCTCTTAGGAGCAGACCTTACTAACGCTGTAAAAGAAATTATTATCAATAAATGTGTTTTTAAAATTAATTCTGTGTGTGTTGTATGTACATTGTATAATATTTCCCCGTCCTATAAATAATATATTCTAAATTTATTCAAATCTTTAAGCTAGAAAATCTTAATTGCCCGTAATTACCTAACAAACGCTAAATGTTTATATACAATGTTTGTATATGCTTGTAAATCTCGCTTAAAAATCACTGCTTTTCCCATTCTACTACATCTAAAACGCTTGAAACTTTGTAAGGTTTAAATCCCTGTAAGAATTATGTTTATACAATCGCTTGGTAAACATGTATTTGTATTGCGCTATAAGACCTTAGACCTCTCTTAGACTATAAGACTTTTCTCGTTTTAGAACGCTATATTTCTACTTGTTATTATTTCGCATAATATTTTACTAGGTTGAGCGTCGCTATATTAGTTGTCTAAGCCGTCTTGTTTAAGGTGATATTAGATACGAGAATATATTTACTCTTTGTCGAAACGGACTGTGTTTGGAACACAACGCTTGGCAAAATATATAGGAAAAGTATAGCTATTGTGAAGGTTCGTCTTAATGATTGTTTCGCCCAAACAAGTCTTTTGACTTAATCTTTTAATGAGTTAAGCTATTGTGTCTTTAGTTTAACTTAGCATCAAAATATTTATGTTTCTAACGCTTTAATGTTTGTAAATCTCACTTGTATAGGCTTTACTAAATAAACGCTTGAAAACTTATTAGTATTGGTCGACTCAGAAAGAAATACTTCACTAGATACGAGATTGAAGGAGTTTATAAATCTCGCGTCCCACTGCGCCCCCCTGTATGCTAGTGTTTGCGGCCCCCTGCGCCCCCATATATGGTAGTGTTTGCGGCCCCCTGCGCCCCCCTGTATGCTAGTGTTTGCGGCCCCCTGCGCCCCCCTAAAAATCCGCATACTAATTAGTGTTGTTTGCGCCCCCCTGCGCCCCCCTAAAAATAAGGCTCGATCGGCCCCTATATTACTACTTATGTTGTTTAATGGTTATCAGGTTATGTGGTTATGTGGTTATATGGTTATATGGGTATGTGGTTATGTGGTTATATGGTTATATGGTTGTGAGATTATGTGATTATGTGGTTATATGGTCATGTGGTTATATGATTATGTGGTTATATGGTTATATGGTTATATGCTTATATGGTTTAATGGTTATATGGTTTTGTGTTTATGCGGTTATGTGGTTATGTGGTTATGTGGTTATGTGGTTATATGGTTTAATGGTTATATGGTTATGTGGTTATGTGGTTATGTGGTTATGTGGTTATGTGGTTATGTGGTTATGTTGTTATGTGGTTATGTGGTTATATGGTTATGTGGTTAGGTGGTTAGGTGGTTATATGGTTTAATAGTTATGTCGTAATGTGGTTACGTGGTTATGTGGTTATGTGGTTATGTGGTTATGTGGTTATGTGGTTATGTGGTTATGTGGTTATGTGGTTATGTGGTTATGTGGTTAGGTGGTTAGGTGGTTATATGGTTTAATAGTTATGTGGTAATGTGGTTATATGGTTATATGGTTATGTGGTTATATGGTTTAATAGTTATGTGGTAATGTGGTTATATGGTTATGTGGTTATGAGGTTTATATGGTTATGTGGTTACATGGTTATGTCGTTATATGGCTATGTGGTTATCTGGTTTAATGGTTATGTGGTTTAATGGTTATGTGGTTATGTGGTAATATGGTTATATGGTTATATGGTTATATGGTTATACGGTTTTGTGGTTATATGGTTTAATGTTTATGTAGTTTAATGGTTATCTGGTTATCTGGTTATCTGGTTATATGGTTATGTGATTATGTGATTATTTGGTTATATGGTTATATTGTTGTGTGGTTATGTTGCTATGTGGTTATATGGTTATGTGGTTATATGGTTATGTGGTTATATATTTATATGGTTATATGGTTATATGGTTATATGGTTATATGGTTATATGGTTATATGGTTATATGGTTATATGGTTATATGATTATATGGTTATATAGTTATATGGTTTAATGGTTTCATGGACATGTGGTTATATGGTTTAATGGCTATGTGGTTATGTGGTTATGTGTTTATGTGGTTATGTGGTTCCACGGTTATGTCTTTATATGGTGATCTGTTTATATGGTTCAATGGTTATGTGGTTTAATTGTTATCTGGTTATGTGGTTATATGGTTATGTTGGTATGTGGTTATATGGTTATATGGTTGCTTGGTTATGTGGTATGTGGCTATATGCTTATGCGGTTATATGGTTATGTGGTTATATGGTTTAATGGTTATGTAGTTATGTGGTTATGTGGTTATATGTTTATCTGTTTATGTGGTTATGTGGTTTATGTGGTTATGTGGTTATGTGGCTATATGGTTATGTGGTTATATGATTATATGGTTATGTGTTTATATGGTTTAATGGTTATGTGGTTTAATTGTTATCTGGTTATGTGGTTATGTTGTTATGTGGTTATTTGGTTATATGGTTGTTTGGTTATGTGGTTATAAGGTTATGCGCTTATATGGTTATATGGTTATATGGTTATATGGTTATATGGTTTAATGGTTTAATGGTTATATGGTTTGGTGTTTATTAGGTTATGTGGTTATGTCGTTATATGGTTAAATGGTTTTGTGGTGATGTGGTTATGTGGTTATATGGTTATGTGGTTATGTGGTTATGTGGTTATGTGGTTATGTGGTTATGTGGTTATGAGGTTATGTGGTTATGTGGTTATGTGGTTATGTGGTTAGGTTGTTATGTGGTTATGTGGTTATGTGGTTAAGTGGTTATGTGGTTATGTGGTTAGGTGTTTATGTGGTTATGTGGTTACATGGTTATGTGGTTATATGCTCATATGATTATGTTGTTATATGGTTATGTGGTTATGTGGTTTAATGGTTTAATGGTTATATGGTTTGGTGTTTATTAGATTATGTGGTTATGTCGTTACATGGTTAAATGGTTATGTGGTTATGTGGTTATGTGGTTATGTGGTTATGTGGTTATGTGGTTATGTGGTTATGTGGTTATGTGGTTATGTGGTTATGTGGTTATGTGGTTATGTGGTTATGTGGTTATGTGGTTAGGTTGTTATGTGGTTATGTGGTTATGTGGTTATGTGGTTATGTGGTTAGGTGTTTATGTGGTTATGTGGTTACATGGTTATGTGGTTATATGTTCATATGATTATGTTGTTATATGGTTTAATGGTTAGGTGGTTATGTGGTTATGTGGTTATATGGTTATGTGGTTTATGTGGTTACATGGTTATGTCGTTATATGGCTATGTGGTTATCTGGTTTAATGGTTATGTGGTTATGTGGTTATGTGGTAATATGTTTATATGTTTATGTGGTTATGTTGTTATGGGCTTATATGGTTATGTGGTTATGTGGTTATATGGTTATATGGTTTAATGGTTTTGTGGTAATGTGGTTTAATGGTTATATGGTTATATGGTTATATGGTTATATGGTTATATGGTTATATGGTTATATGGTTATATGGTTATATGGTTATATGGTTATATGGTTATATGGTTATATGGTTATATGGTTATATGGTTATATGGTTATATGGTTATATGGTTATATGGTTATATGGTTATATGGTTATATGGTTATATGGTTATATGGTTATATGGTTATATGGTTATATGGTTATATGGTTATATGGTTATATGATTATATGGTTATATGGTTATATAGTTATATGGTTTAATGGTTTCATGGACATGTGGTTATATGGTTTAATGGTTATGTTATGTGGTTATGTGGTTATGTGGTTATGTTGTTATGTGGTTATATGGTTATATGGTTATATGGTTATATGGTTATATGATTATATGGTTATATGGTTATATAGTTATATGGTTTAATGGTTTCATGGACATGTGGTTATATGGTTTAATGGTTATGTGGTTATGTGGTTATGTGGTTATGTGGTTATGTGGTTATGGGCTTATATGGTTATGTGGTTATATGATTATATGGTTTAATGGTTTTGTGGTAATGTGGTTTAATGGTTATATGGTTATATGGTTATATGGTTATATGGTTATATGGTTATATGGTTATATGGTTATATGGTTATATGGTTATATGGTTATATGGTTATATGGTTATATGGTTATATGGTTATATGGTTATATGGTTATATGGTTATATGGTTATATGGTTATATGGTTATATGGTTATATGGTTATATGGTTATGTGGTTATATGGTTATATGGTTATATGGTTATATGGTTATATGGTTATATGGTTATATGGTTATATGGTTATATGGTTATATGGTTATATGGTTATATGGTTATATGGTTATATGGTTTAATGGTTTAATCGTTATATGGTTTTGTGTTTATTAGGTTATGTGGTTATGTGGTTATATGGTTAAATGGTTATATGGTTATGTGGTTATGTGGTTATGTGGTTATGTGGTTATGTGGTTATGTGGTTATGTGGTTATGGTTATGTGGTTATGTGGTTATGTGGTTATGTGGTTATGTGGTTATGTGGTTAGGTGGTTATGTGGTTATGTGGTTATGTGGTTATATGGTTTAATGGTTATGGGGTAATGTGGTTAGGTGGTTACATGGTTATGTGGTTATATGGTTATATGGTTATGTTGTTATATGGTTTAATGGTTTAATGGTTATGTGGTTATGTGGTTTTGTGGTTATGTGGTTATGTGGTTATGTCGTTATATGGCTATGTGGTTATCTGGTTTAATGGTTATGCGGTTTAATGCCATTTATGTCGTTTTGTGGTTATGGGGTTATGTGGTTATTAGGTTATATGGTTATGTGGTTATGTGGTTATGTGGTTATATGGTAATGTGTTTATGTGCTTATATGGTTATGTGGTTATGTGGTTATATGGTTATATGGTTTAATGGTTTTGTGGTTATGTGGTTTAATGTTTATATGGTTATATGGTTATGTTGTTATATGGTTATATGGTTATATGGCTATATGGTTTAATTGTTTAATGGTTATGTGATTATGTGGTTATATGGTTATACGATTATGTCCTTATATGGCTATGTGGTTATCTGGTTTAATGGTTATTTGGTTTTGTGGTTATCTGGTTATGTGGTTATATGGTTATGTGGTTATATGGTTATATGGTTATGTGGTTATATGGTTATTTGCTTATATGGTTTAATGGTTTAATGGTTATATGGTTTTGTGTTTATGCGGTTATGTGGTTATGTGGTTATATGGTTTAATGGTTTAATGGTTATGTGGTTATGTGGTTATATGTTTATGTGGTTATGTGGTTTATATGGTTATGTGGTTACATGGTTATGTCGTTATATGGCTATGTGGTTATCTGGTTTAATGGTTATGTGGTTTAATGGTTATGTGGTTATGTGGTAATATGTTTATATGTTTATGTGGTTATATGATTATGTGGTTATGGGCTTATATGATTATGTGGTTATATGGTTATGTGGTTATATGGTTTAATGGTTATGTGGTTTAATGGTTATCTGGTTAGGTGGTTATGTGGTTATGTGATTATTTGGTTATATGGTTTTATGGATCTGTGGTTATCTTGTTATATGTTTATCTGTTTATATGGTTATGTGGTTATATGCTTATATGTTTATATGGTTTATTGGTTTAATGGTTATATGGTTTTGTGTTTATGCGGTTGTATGGTTATGTGGTTATATGGTTTAATGGTTATGTGGTTATGTGGTTATGTGGTTATGTGGTTATGTGGTTATGTGGTTAGGTGGTTACATGGTTATGTGGTTATATGGTTATATGGTTATGTTGTTATATGGTTTAATGGTTTAATGGTTATGTGGTAATGCGGTTATATGGTTATGTGGTTATGTGGTTTAATGTTTATATGTTTATATTGTTATATGGTTATATGGTTATATGGTTATATGGTTATATAGGTTATAAGGTTATAAGGTTATATGGTTATATGGTTATATTGTTATATGGTTATATGGTTTAATTGTTTAATGGTTATGTGATTATGTGGTTATGTGGTTGTGTTGCTATGTGGTTATGTGGTTATGTTGTTACATGGTTATGTGGTTATGTGGTTATGTTGTTACATGGTTATGTGGTTATATGGTTATGTGGTTATATGTTTTAATGGTTATGTGGTTATGTGGCTATATGGTTATATGGTTATACGAATATGTCGTTATATGGCTATGTGGTTATCTGGTTTAATGGTTATTTGGTTTAATGGTTATGTGGTTATGTGTTTATGTGTTTATGTGGTTATATGGTTATATGGTTATATGGTTATTTGCTTATATGGTTTAATGGTTTAATGGTTATATGGTTTTGTGTTTATGCGGTTATATGGTTATGTGGTTATGTGGTTATATGGTTTAATGGTTATGGGGTAATGTGGTTAGGTGGTTACATGGTTATGTGGTTATATGGTTATATGGTTATGTTGTTATATGGTTTAATGGTTTAATGGTTATGTGGTTATGTGGTTATGTGGTTATGTGGTTATGTGGTTATGTGGTTATGTGGTTTTACGGTTCTGTGGTTATCTTGTTATATGTTTATCTGTTTATATGGTTATGTAATTATATGGTTATATGCTTATATGGTTTAATGGTTTAATGGTTATATGGTTTTGTGTATATGCGGTTATATGGTTATGTGGTTATATGGTTTAATGGTTATGTGGTTATGTGGTTATGTGGTTATGCGGTTATGTGGTTAGGTGGTTAGGTGGTTACATGGTTATGTGGTTATATTGTTATATGGTTATGTTGTTATATGGTTTAATGGTTTAATGGTTATGTGGTTATGCGGTTATGTGGTTATGTGGTTATGTGGTTATGTGGTTTAATGTTTATATGGTTATATGTTTATATTGTTATATGGTTATATGGTTATATGGTTATATGGTTATATGGTTATATGGTTATATTGTTATATGGTTATATGGTTTAATTGTTTAATGGTTATGTGATTATGTGGTTATGTGGTTGTGTTGCTATGTGGTTATGTGGTTATGTTGTTACATGGTTATGTGGTTATGTGGTGATGTTGTTACACGGTTATGTGGTTATATGGTTAGGTGGTTATATGTTTTAATGGTTATGTGGTTATATGGTTATATGGTTAAATGGTTATACGATTATGTCGTTATATGGCTACGTGGTTATCTGGTTTAATGGTTATCTGGTTTAATGGTTATCTGGTTATGTGGTTATGTGGTTATGTGGTTATATGGTTATATGGTTATATGGTTATATGGTTATATGGTTATTTGCTTATATGGGTTAATGGTTTAATGGTTATATGGTTTTGTGTTTATGCGGTTATATGGTTATGTGGTTATATGGTGTAATGGTTATGTGGTTATGTGGTTATGTGGTTATGTGGTTATGTGGTTATGTCGTTTAATGTTTATATGGTTATATGTTTATATGTTTATATTGTTATATGGTTATATGGTTATATGGTTATATGGTTATATGGTTATATGGTTATATGGTTATATGGTTATATGGTTATATGGTTATATGGTTATATGGTTATATGGTTATATGGTTATATGGTTATATAGTTATATAGGTTATATTGTTATATGGTTATATGGTTATATCGTTTAATTGTTTAATGGTTATGTGATTAAGTGGTTATGTGGTTGTGTTGCTATATGGTTATGTGGTTATGTTGTTACATGGTTATGTGGTTATGTGGTTACGTTGTTATATGGTTATGTGGTTATATGGTTATGTGGTTATGGGCTTATATGATTATGTGGTTATATGGTTATATGGTTATATGTGTTAATGGTTTTGTGGTTATGTTGTTTAATGGTTATATGGTTATGTGGTTATGTGGTTATATGGTAATGTGGTTATGGGCTTATATGGTTATGTGGTGATATGGCTATATGGTTATATGGTTATATGGTTTAATGGTTTAATGGTTTAATGGTTTAATGGTTTAAAGGTTATATGCTTTTGTGTTTATGCGGTTATATGGTTATGTGGTTATATGGTTTAATGATTATATGGTTATATAGTTATATAGGTTATATTGTTATATGGTTATATGGTTATATCGTTTAATTGTCTAATGGTTATGTGATTAAGTGGTTATGTGGTTGTGTTGCTATGTGGTTATGTGGTTATGTTGTTACATGGTTATGTGGTTATGTGGTTACGTTGTTATATGGTTATGTGGTTATATGGTTATGTGGTTATGGGCTTATATGATTATGTGGTTATATGGTTATGTGGTTATATGGTTATATGTTTTAATGGTTTTGTGGTTATGTGGTTTAATGGTTATATGGTTATGTGGTTATGTGGTTATATGGTAATGTGGTTATGGGCTTATATGGTTATGTGGTGATATGGCTATATGGTTATATGGTTATATGGTTTAATGGTTTAATGGTTTAATGGTTTAAAGTTTATATGGTTATGTGGTTATGGGCTTATATGATTATATGGTTATATGGTTTGGTGGTTTTGTTGTTATGTGGTTTAATGGTTATATGGTTATGGGCTATATGCATGGTTATATAGTTATATAGTTATTTGGTTATATGGTTATGTGGTTATATGGTTTAATGGTTATATGGTTATGTGGTTATATGGTTATGTGGTTATATCGTTACATATTATGTGGTCATGTGGTTATCTGGTTATGTTGTTACATGGTTATGTGTTTATGTGGTTATTCGGTTATTTGTTTTAATGGTTATGTGGTTATGTAGTTATATGGTTATACGGTTATACGAATATTTCGTTATATGGCTAGGTGGTTATCTGGTTTGATGGTTATATGGTTATATGGTTATGTGGTTATATGGTCATATGCTTATATGGTTTAATGGTTTATTGGATTAATGGTTATATGTTTTTGTTTTTATGCGGTTATGTGGTTACATGGTTTAATGGTTATATGGTTATGGGGTTATATGATTATGTGGTTATGTGGTTATGTGGTTATATGGTCTAATGGTTATGTGGTTAATGGTTGTGTGGTTATATGGTTCAATGGGTATATGGTTATGTGCTTATATGGTTATATGGTTATATGGTTTAATGGTTATATGGGTTATAAGGCGTGTGGTTTGGTGGTTTTATGGTTATATATTGTGGTGTTGTCATGGTGTTATGTTTTATTGTTGTTATGTTGTTATGTGTTTATATATTTATATTGTATTATATTGTTATCATATGTTATATGGTTATATGGTTATATTGTGTTATGGTTGTATTGTTGTATGTATTGTGTTTACGTTGTTATGTTGTTATGTTGTTATGTTGTTATGTTGTTATGTTGTTATGTTGTTATGTTGTTATGTTGTTATGTTGTTATGTTGTTATGTTGTTATGTTGTTATGTTGTTATGTTGTTATGTTGTTATGTTGTTATGCTGTTATGTTGTTATGTTGTTATGTTGTTATGTTGTTATGTTGTTATGTTGTTATGTTGTTATGTTGTTATGTTGTTATGTTGTTATGTTGTTATGTTGTTATGTTGTTATGTTGTTACGTTGTTATGTTGTTATGTTGTTATGTTGTTATGTTGTTATGTTGTTATGTTGTTATGTTGTTATGTTGTTATGTTGTTACGTTGTTATGTTGTTATGTTGTTATGTTGTTATGTTGTTATGTTGTTATGTTGTTATGTTGTTATGTTGTTATGTTGTTATGTTGTTATGTTGTTATGTTGTTATGTTGTTATGTTGTTATGTTGTTATGTTGTTATGTTGTTATGTTGTTATGTTGTTAGGTTGTTATATATGGTTATGAGGCTGTGTGGTTACGTGGTTATATGGTTTAATGGTTTTATGTTTGTGTGGTTATATGGTCTAATGGTTATGTGGTTATATGGTGTAATGGTTATGTGGTTATATGGTTTAATGGTTTAATGGTTTAAAGGTTATATGGTTTTGTTTTTATGCGGTTATGTGGTTATATGGTTATATGGTTTTGTGTTTATGCGTTATGTTTTTATGTGGTTATATGGTTTAATGTTATATGGTAATGGTGTTATGTGGTTATGTGGTTATGTGTTTATGTGGTTTTGTGGTTATGTGGTTATATGGTCTAGTGGTTATGTGGTTTAGTGGTTGTGTGGTTATATGGTTTTATGGGTATATGGTTATGTGCTTATATGGTTATATGGTTATACGAATATTTCGTTATATGGCTATGTGGTTATCTGGTTTGATGGTTATATGGTTATATGGTTATGTGGTTATATGGTCATATGCTTATATGGTTTAATGGTTTATTGGATTAATGGTTATATGGTTTTGTTTTTATGCGGTTATGTGGTTATGGTTTAATGGTTATATGGTTATGGGGTTATGTGATTATGTGGTTATGTGGTTATATTGTCTAATGGTTATGTGGTTAATGGTTGTGTGGTTATATGGTTCAATGGGTATATGGTTATGTGCTGATATGGTTATATGGTTATATGGTTTAATTTTATTATGTTGTTATGTTGTTATGTTGTTATGTTGTTATGTTGTTATGTTGTTATGTTGTTATGTTGTTATGTTGTTATGTTGTTATGTTGTTATGTTGTTATGTTGTTATGTTGTTATGTTGTTATGTTGTTATGTTGTTATGTTGTTATGTTGTTATGTTGTTATGTTGTTGTGTTGTTATGTTGTTATGTTGTTATGTTGTTATGTTGTTATGTTATGTTGTTATGTTGTTATGTTGTTATGTTGTTATGTTGTTATGTTGTTATGTTGTTATGTTGTTATGTTGTTATGTTGTTATGTTGTTATGTTGTTATGTTGTTATGTTGTTATGTTGTTATGTTGTTATGTTGTTATGTTGTTATGTTGTTATGTTGTTATGTTGTTATGTTGTTATGTTGTTATGTTGTTATGTTGTTATGTTGTTATGTTGTTATGTTGTTATGTTGTTATGTTGTTATGTTGTTATGTTGTTATGTTGTTATGTTGTTATGTTGTTATGTTGTTATGTTGTTGTTATGTTGTTATGTTGTTATGTTGTTATGTTGTTATGTTGTTATGCGTTGTTATGTTGTTATGTTGTTATGTTGTTATGTTGTTATGTTGTTATGTTGTTATGTTGTTATGTTGTTATGTTGTTATTTTGTTATGTTGTTATGTTGTTATGTTGTTATTTTGTTATGTGTTTATTTTTTTATGTTGTTATGTTGTTACGTTGTTATGTGGTTTTGTGGTTATGTGGTTTAATGGTGTTATGTTGTGTGGTTATATGGTTAATGGTTATGTGGTGGTTATATGGGTTATATGGTTATATGGTTTAATGGTTTAATGGTTTAAAGGTTATATGGTTTTGTGTTTATGCGGTTATGTGGTTATATGGTTATATGGTTTTGTGTTTATGCGCTTATGTTTTTATGTGGTTATATGGTTTAATGTTTATATGGTAATGGGGTTATGTGGTTATGTGGTTATGTGTTTATGTGGTTTTGTGGTTATGTGGTTATATGGTCTAGTGGTTATGTGGTTTAGTGGTTGTGTGGTTATATGGTTTTATGGGTATGTGGTTATGTGCTTATATGGTTATATGGTTATACGAATATTTCGTTATATGGCTATGTGGTTATCTGGTTTGATGGTTATATGGTTATATGGTTATGTGGTTATATGGTCATATGCTTATATGGTTTAATGGTTTAATGGATTAATGGTTATATGGTTTTGTTTTTATGCGGTTATGTGGTTACATGGTTTAATGGTTATATGGTTATGGGGTTATGTGATTATGTGGTTATGTGGTTATATTGTCTAATGGTTATGTGGTTAATGGTTGTGTGGTTATATGGTTCAATGGGTATATGGTTATGTGCTTATATGGTTTAATTTTATTATGTTGTTATGTTGTTATGTTGTTATGTTGTTATGTTGTTATGTTGTTATGTTGTTATGTTGTTATGTTGTTATGTTGTTATGTTGTTATGTTGTTATGTTGTTATGTTGTTATGTTGTTATGTTGTTATGTTGTTATGTTGTTATGTTGTTATGTTGTTATGTTGTTATGTTATGTTGTTATGTTGTTATGTTGTTATGTTGTTATGTTGTTATGTTGTTATGTTGTTATGTTGTTATGTTGTTATGTTGTTATGTTGTTATGTTGTTATGTTGTTATGTTGTTATGTTGTTATGTTGTTATGTTGTTATGTTGTTATGTTGTTATGTTGTTATGTTGTTATGTTGTTATGTTGTTATGTTGTTATGTTGTTATGTTGTTATGTCGTTATGTTGTTATGTTGTTATGTTGTTATGTTGTTATGTTGTTATGTTGTTATGTTGTTATGTTGTTATGTTGTTATGTTGTTATGTTGTTATGTTGTTATGTTGTTATGTTGTTATGTTGTTATGTTGTTATGTTGTTATGTTGTTGTGTTGTTGTGTTGTTGTGTTGTTGTTATGTTGTTATGTTGTTATGTTGT
Organism: Trachythela sp. YZ-2020; assembly: GCA_016169945.1. Taxonomy (NCBI): domain Eukaryota; kingdom Metazoa; phylum Cnidaria; class Anthozoa; order Malacalcyonacea; family Clavulariidae; genus Trachythela; species Trachythela sp. YZ-2020. The sequence continues at coordinate 1,025,788 of JADLSH010000292.1, read as the reverse complement.
TATGTTGTTATGTTGTTATGTTGTTATGTTGTTTTGTTGTTATGTTGTTATGTTGTTATGTTGTTATGTTGTTATGTTGTTATGTTGTTATGTTGTTATGTTGTTATGTTGTTATGTTGTTATGTTGTTATGTTGTTATGTGGTTATGTTGTTACATGGTTATGTGGTTTAATGGTTATGTGTTTATGTGGTTATATGGTTATGTGGTTATGTGGTTATATGGTTAGGTGGTTATATGGTTATGAGGCTGTGTGGTTACGTGGTTATATGGTTTAATGGTTTTATGTTTGTGTGGTTATATGGTCTAATGGTTATGTGGTTATATGGTGTAATGGTTATGTGGTTATATGGTTTAATGGTTTAATGGTTTAAAGGTTATATGGTTTTGTGTTTATGCGGTTATGTGGTTATATGGTTATATGGTTTTGTGTTTATGCGCTTATGTTTTTATGTGGTTATATGGTTTAATGTTTATATGGTAATGGGGTTATGTGGTTATGTGGTTATGTGTTTATGTGGTTTTGTGGTTATGTGGTTATATGGTCTAGTGGTTATGTGGTTTAGTGGTTGTGTGGTTATATGGTTTTATGGGTATGTGGTTATGTGCTTATATGGTTATATGGTTATACGAATATTTCGTTATATGGCTATGTGGTTATCTGGTTTGATGGTTATATGGTTATATGGTTATGTGGTTATATGGTCATATGCTTATATGGTTTAATGGTTTAATGGATTAATGGTTATATGGTTTTGTTTTTATGCGGTTATGTGGTTACATGGTTTAATGGTTATATGGTTATGGGGTTATGTGATTATGTGGTTATGTGGTTATATTGTCTAATGGTTATGTGGTTAATGGTTGTGTGGTTATATGGTTCAATGGGTATATGGTTATGTGCTTATATGGTAATATGGTTATATGGTTTAATTTTATTATGTTGTTATGTTGTTATGTTGTTATGTTGTTATGTTGTTATGTTGTTATGTTGTTATGTTGTTATGTTGTTATGTTGTTATGTTGTTATGTTGTTATGTTGTTATGTTGTTATGTTGTTATGTTGTTATGTTGTTATGTTGTTATGTTGTTATGTTGTTATGTTGTTATGTTGTTATGTTGTTATGTTGTTATGTTGTTATGTTGTTATGTTGTTATGTTGTTATGTTGTTATGTTGTTATGTTGTTATGTTGTTATGTTGTTATGTTGTTATGTTGTTATGTTGTTATGTTGTTATGTTGTTATGTTGTTATGTTGTTATGTTGTTATGTTGTTATGTTGTTATGTTGTTATGTTATGTTGTTATGTTGTTATGTTGTTATGTTGTTATGTTGTTATGTTGTTATGTTGTTATGTTGTTATGTTGTTATGTTGTTATGTTGTTATGTTGTTATGTTGTTATGTTGTTATGTTGTTATGTTGTTATGTTGTTATGTTGTTATGTTGTTATGTTGTTATGTTGTTATGTTGTTATGTTGTTATGTTGTTATGTTGTTATGTTGTTATGTTGTTATGTTGTTATGTTGTTATGTTGTTATGTTGTTATGTTGTTATGTTGTTATGTTGTTATGTTGTTATGTTGTTATGTTGTTATGTTGTTATGTTGTTATGTTGTTATGTTGTTATGTTGTTATGTTGTTATGTGGTTATGTGGTTATGTTGTTACATGGTTATGTGGTTTAATGGTTATGTGTTTATGTGGTTATATGGTTATGTGGTTATGTGGTTATATGGTTAGGTGGTTATATGGTTATGAGGCTGTGTGGTTACGTGGTTATATGGTTTAATGGTTTTATGTTTGTGTGGTTATATGGTCTAATGGTTATGTGGTTATATGGTGTAATGGTTATGTGGTTATATGGTTTAATGGTTTAATGGTTTAAAGGTTATATGGTTTTGTGTTTATGCGGTTATGTGGTTATATGGTTATATGGTTTTGTGTTTATGCGCTTATGTTTTTATGTGGTTATATGGTTTAATGTTTATATGGTAATGGGGTTATGTGGTTATGTGGTTATGTGTTTATGTGGTTTTGTGGTTATGTGGTTATATGGTCTAGTGGTTATGTGGTTTAGTGGTTGTGTGGTTATATGGTTTTATGGGTATGTGGTTATGTGCTTATATGGTTATATGGTTATACGAATATTTCGTTATATGGCTATGTGGTTATCTGGTTTGATGGTTTGATGGTTATATGGTTATATGGTTATGTGGTTATATGTTATGTGGTTATGTGGTTATGTTGTTATGTTAATGGTTATGTGGTTATGTGGTTATGTGGTTATGCGTTGTTATATGGTTAATGTTGTTATATGGTTGTTATGTTGTTATCTTGTTATGTTGTTATGTTGTTATGTTGTTATGGTTGTTATGTTGTTAGGTTGTTATGTTGTTATGTTGTTATGTTGTTATGTTGTTATGTTGTTATGTTGTTATGTTGTTATGTTGTTATGTTGTTATGTTGTTATGTTGTTATGTTGTTATGTTGTTATGTTGTTATGTTGTTATGTTGTTATGTTGTTATGTTGTTATGTTGTTATGTTGTTATGTTGTTATGTTGTTGTTGTTATGTTGTTATGTTGTTATGTTGTTATTTGTTATGTTGTTATGTTGTTATGTTGTTATGTTGTTATGTTGTTATGTTGTTATGTTGTTATGTTGTTATGTTGTTATGTTGTTATGTTGTTATGTTGTTATGTTGTTATGTTGTTATGTTGTTATGTTGTTATGTTGTTATGTTGTTATGTTGTTATGTTGTTATGTTGTTATGTTGTTGTTGTTATGTTGTTATGTTGTTATGTTGTTATGTTGTTATGTTGTTATGTTGTTATGTTGTTATGTTGTTATGTTGTTATGTTGTTATGTTGTTATGTTGTTATGTTGTTATGTTGTTATGTTGTTATGTTGTTATGTTGTTATGTTGTTATGTTGTTATGTTGTTATGTTGTTATGTTGTTATGTTGTTATGTTGTTATGTTGTTATGTTGTTATGTTGTTATGTTGTTATGTTGTTATGTTGTTATGTTGTTGTTATGTTGTTATGTTGTTATGTTGTTATGTTGTTATGTTGTTATGTTGTTATGTTGTTATGTTTGTTATGTTGTTATGTTGTTATGTTGTTATGTTGTTATGTTGTTATGTTGTTATGTTGTTATGTTGTTATGTTGTTATGTTGTTATGTTGTTATGTTGTTATGTTGTTATGTTGTTATGTTGTTATGTTGTTATGTTGTTATGTTGTTATGTTGTTATGTTGTTATGTTGTTATGTTGTTATGTTGTTATGTTGTTATGTTGTTATGTTGTTATGTTGTTATGTGGTTATGTGGTTATGTTGTTATGTTGTTATGTTGTTATGTTGTTATGTTGTTATGTTGTTATGTTGTTATGTGGTTATGTTGTTATGTTGTTATGTGGTTATGTGGTTATGTGGTTATGTGGTTATGTGGTTATGTGGTTATGTGGTTATGTGGTTATGTGGTTATATGGTTTAATGGTTATGTGGTTATGTGGTTATATGGTTATGTGGTTATGTGGTTATGGCTTATGGTTGTTATGGTTGTGGTTATATGTTGTTATGGTTATGGTATGTTATGTTATATGGTTATATGGTTTTGTTGTTATGGTTATGTGGTTATGTGGTTCTATGGTTATATGGTTATATGTTATGTGGTTATATGGTTATATGTTGTTATGTTGTTGTTATATGGTTATATGGTTATGTGGTTATATGGTTATGTTATATGGTTGTTATGTTTATGTTGTTATGTTGTTATGTTGTTATATGTTGTTATGTTGTTATGTTGTTATGTTGTTATGTTTATTTATGTTGTTATGTTGTTATGTTGTTATGTTGTTATATTTGTTATGTTGTTATGTTGTTATGTTGTTATGTTGTTATGTTGTTATGTTGTTATGTTGTTATGTTGTTATGTTGTTATGTTTTATGTTGTTATGTTGTTATGTTGTTATGTTGTTATGTTGTTATGTTGTTATGTTGTTATGTTGTTATGTTGTTATGTTGTTATGTTGTTATGTTGTTATGTTGTTATGTTGTTATGTTGTTATGTTGTTATGTTGTTATGTTGTTATGTTGTTATGTTGTTATGTTGTTATGTTGTTATGTTGTTATGTTGTTATGTTGTTATGTTGTTATGTTGTTATGTTGTTATGTTGTTATGTTGTTATGTTGTTATGTTGTTATGTTGTTATGTTGTTATGTTGTTATGTTGTTATGTTGTTATGTTGTTATGTTGTTATGTTGTTATGTTGTTATGTTGTTATGTTGTTATGTTGTTATGTTGTTATGTTGTTATGTTGTTATGTTGTTGTTATGTTGTTATGTTGTTATGTTGTTATGTTGTTATGTTGTTATGTTGTTATGTTGTTATGTTGTTATGTTGTTATGTGTTATGTTGTTATGTTGTTATGTTGTTATGTTGTTATGTTGTTATGTTGTTATGTTGTTATGTTGTTATGTTGTTATGTTGTTATGTTGTTATGTTGTTATGTTGTTATGTTGTTATGTTGTTATGTTGTTATGTTGTTATGTTGTTATGTTGTTATGTTGTTATGTTGTTATGTTGTTATGTTGTTATGTTATTATGTTGTTATGTTGTTATGTTGTTATGTTGTTATGTTGTTATTTTGTTATGTTGTTATGTTGTTATATTGTTATGTTGTTATGTTGTTATGTTGTTATGTTGTTATGTTGTTATGTTGTTATGTTGTTATGTTGTTATGTTGTTATGTTGTTATGTTGTTATGTTGTTATGTTGTTATGTTGTTATGTTGTTATGTTGTTATGTTGTTATGTTGTTATGTTGTTATGTTGTTATGTTGTTATGTTGTTATGTTGTTATGTTGTTATGTTGTTATGTTGTTATGTTGTTATGTTGTTATGTTGTTATGTTGTTATGTTATTTGTTATGTTGTTATGTTGTTATGTTGTTATGTTGTTATGTTGTTATGTTGTTATTTTGTTATGTTGTTATGTTGTTATGTTGTTATGTTGTTATGTTGTTATGTTGTTATGTTGTTATGTTGTTATGTTGTTATGTTGTTATGTTGTTATGTTGTTATGTTGTTGTTATGTTGTTATGTTGTTATGTTGTTATGTTGTTATGTTGTTATGTTGTTATGTTGTTATGTTGTTATGTTGTTATGTTGTTATGTTGTTATGTTGTTATGTTGTTATGTTGTTATGTTGTTATGTTGTTATGTTGTTATGTTGTTATGTTGTCATGTTGTTATGTTGTCATGTTGTCATGTTGTCATGTTGTCATGTTGTCATGTTGTCATGTTGTCATGTTGTCATGTTGTCATGTTGTCATGTTGTCATGTTGTCATGTTGTCATGTTGTCATGTTGTTATGTTGTTATGTTGTTATGTTGTTATGTTGTTATGTTGTTATGTTGTTATGTTGTTATGTTGTTATGTTGTTATGTTGTTATGTTGTTATGTTGTTATGTTGTTATGTTGTTATGTTGTTATGTTGTTATGTTGTTATGTTGTCATGTTGTCATGTTGTCATGTTGTCATGTTGTCATGTTGTCATGTTGTCATGTTGTCATGTTGTCATGTTGTCATGTTGTTATGTTGTTATGTTGTTATGTTGTTATGTTGTTATGTTGTTATGTTGTTATGTTGTTATGTTGTTATGTTGTTATGTTGTTTATATGTTATGTTGTTATGTTGTTATGTTGTTATGTTGTTATGTTGTTATGTTGTTATGTTGTTATGTTGTTATGTTGTTATGTTGTTATGTTGTTATGTTGTTATGTTGTTATGTTGTTATGTTGTTATGTTGTTATGTTGTTATGTTGTTATGTTGTTATGTTGTTATGTGGTTATGTTGTTACATGGTTATGTGGTTTAATGGTTATGTGTTTATGTGGTTATATGGTTATGTGGTTATGTGGTTATATGGTTAGGTGGTTATATGGTTATGAGGCTGTGTGGTTACGTGGTTATATGGTTTAATGGTTTTATGTTTGTGTGGTTATATGGTCTAATGGTTATGTGGTTATATGGTTTAATGACCCAAGCTGTTGATATAAAACCATATTTATAAAAACACAATTCAAACAAAACATATTTTGTGGGAGAAGGGGTTCTGGGGTGTGAAGACTCATATTATGACAAACATCATCCCTACTCACGTCACACCTTAAGCTGAACTGATTGACTGAACTGAATGCTCTGACCATAAAGCAGAGCCTTGCCAGGGGTAGCTATTCCCTGACGACCCTGAACCAAGAAACACTTGGACAGTTCTTAACCTGACCAAGGGGAATGAAACCCCTATGGACAGTCCTTAACCTGACCCAGAGTGCTAGACCCATACGGGCAGTTCTTAACCTGACCAAGGGGCGATAAACCCCTATATGGACAGTCCTTAATTATATGGTATATGTGTGACGTATATTGAGTCTATGGGCCTGAAGTTGACATTTTGGGAGACTTCAACCCGAACCACAAATTTATTAACCAAAATAACAAAATAGTCTGCGACCGAAAACGTTAGTTTTTAACTATATACATACTAAAGTAAAGGCATTATCTAGCAGCAACATTGTTTGTGTCTCTTTCCAAAATGTCCTTTCTCGAGTCCTTGCTCCAGTATATGGTGTTGAAGACAGTTGATGATAGCTGCTTCCATTTTTATATAATAGCTATTATTTCCACTGATATATTAACTACCAATATTATATCGATGAATTTGCAATTTTGAACATATTAAAGGTAACTCTAACTTAGAGCAAACGTCAGGCTGAATAGCCAAGGAGGTGGGTGGGTGGTAAATTATTTCAATAACTTGAGTAAGCGAAGCGCTCAGTATAAATGATATGATCTTGTTAGCATCCTGCAAGTTATGCGCTAATTAACTTGTATTATATTGCGCGTTATGATTGGTCAATTTGTTAGTAGGAAGCGTTAGCATGCAATATCAAGGGCTGCTCACGTGAAAGCATGCCCATGATGAAAATGATCTTTGAACTATCTGTCAATAAGTAAAACTAAACAATGCATTCCTTGAGGCCAGGACGGAAGGAATCACCGCCTTTGAGACAGAAACTTATCTGATATCTTGCTTAACATACTAGCTTCAACGCGTTGTCTCATTAACTTAAATTTATATTGTCTATAAATTTGCTTTAATGACCCAAGCTGTTGATATAAAACCATATTTATAAAAACACAATTCAAACAAAACATATTTTGTGGGAGAAGGGGTTCTGGGGTGTGAAGACTCATATTATGACAAACATCATCCCTACTCACGTCACACCTTAAGCTGAACTGATTGACTGAACTGAATGCTCTGACCATAAAGCAGAGCCTTGCCAGGGTAGCTATTCCTGACGACCCTGAACCAGAAACACTTGGACAGTTCTTAACCTGACCAAGGGAATGAAACCCTATGGACAGTCCTTAACCTGACCCAGAGTGCTAGACCCATACGGGCAGTTCTTAACCTGACCAAGGGGCGATAAACCCTATATGGACAGTCCTTAATTATATGGTATATGTGTGACGTATATTGAGTCTATGGGCCTGAAGTTGACATTTTGGGAGACTTCACCCCACCCCACAAATACACAGAATGTGTATTCCCCATAGACGAAAAGACCTTCTCCCCATTTTTAAAATGAAGAATTGTTATGTATTTAGCCTTATTGTTAGAGTGGCTGATTTGAGCATTACCATCACTCATATTACAGCTGGAATGTCAGGGAGGCCAGGAAAAACCTACGATACAGGAAACCTGGATGGGGCCAAGACAATTGACCAGCAGCTTCCCCACAAAGCTTCTATCTTACAAGTTCTCGATTGGAGTGTTGATAACACGACAAACAGAGCTGACTATATCAAGACATACGTCTTTTTATTTATTTGTTTATTTGAGCATTCTTTAAATCGTTTTGTTTTCTTGTTGTGATTGTTCACTCGATAAAAACCAAAATTATAGTATGATGTTGTATACATGCAGGCATTGACATTGGAAAGTAGCTTGAGCCTCGGCTTTAGATATTTCGTTTCATGCAAACAAAGCAAATATAATGCGGATCATGCATAAAAAGTGCAAACAAATTTTGTAGGCATATAGATCATATGTGTATTCAAACTAGAACTCTTTCTATATCTGAAACAATATATTATAGAAATGTATCCACATTCAAGCAACATCAGATCTTACAGAATGTGATTAAATCTTATGTTATAACCACAAACAACTTATTGTATTGGCATGCTTTCAAAGGATGAACTATTGTTATCAATTACTTTAATCTTTATAATGACTGACTAAAATTGAATTGGCGTAGCACAATATATTGCCTGTATACTTCATTTAATTTAAATATGTGCTATGTCCCTAACCAAATAAGGTAGAAACTAAATACAAATCAAATCAATGCCAATTTCCCATTGCAGGAAAAAATTAAAAATAAATAGATTATTTTATTAGAATATGTATAGTTAAAAACTTGGAGGCAATCAGTGAAACAGATCGAGACTTGCGCCAAACTCATTTCGTGAGGAATGCAAGTTTTGGAGTGATATATAGTCGATGAATCACAATAATTATAGAAATATATATACTGCCAAACTATATCTATCTATAACTTGGAGCTTAAGAATAGCTCCGTTTCAGTAAAAACGAATAATATAGTAACAGAATTATATATCATTCACGAGTAGATATATGTAAACAGTTAGGCAAACCCCTCCCGACTATTTCTCAAATTAACGTAAGTGCATGTACAGTAAGTGTCGTGAATGCTGATATAGCATAGCAAATCAAAGTATACTTTTGTCGGGGTATGTTTTAGTTTTCGATATATACTGATGTGTGGACTATGCCTATGGCGTACATCTTACAAACAGATTGAAATTTGAACTAAGTAACTATAAACTTTATCATCATTATAATTCATGCAACAAGATAGGTGCAGCCAATTTAGCGATCATGGTTGGATGAATGATATTCTTTTCGATATTTATGATTATAGGGGTGTATATAGTGTGTGACAAAGCTGCCGAGCTTTTCCGGCCTCAAAACAATGATCGAACTTTGGACTCAAATACGTCAATCAAATATATTACCAGCTGCATGCGCATTAACAAAACGAGACATACTAAATGTATCGATAGACAGATACAGTCAACTCTCGTTATAGCGCACATGAATTTTTTATGTTGGTTTAAAAACGAAATATAACGCAATCAATTGAATTCGCCTGTATACTTACAATACCCAAGCTAAGCGATGGCAAATCCCCCCTTAACTACACATTTTGTATCAATCAGTGGTATAATCCAATTCCTTGTTAATCCCAGTGTTATATGATATCCACATCTGGTCGTAGCGTTTCTTTCTGCTATAATGCCGCCGCAGCCACTCCGTTGCGTAGGACCAACTTTATACGTATTTAAACTGATATATTTCTTTGTTCATGAGAGGAATAGATGCCCCGCGTCGGCGGTACTTAATTGCTCCGCGTTGTCGTTGAGTTCTGTTTGACTAAACTGCGTCGTCGCTCGCCATACACCCGTTGTTGCATATATACGGTAATATGTACCATCTGAAATCGCTGTCCAAAGCAGTTCGCGTGCATAATCAGTAGACTTTCATTCTTGAAAATTCGTTTCGTAACTTGAGTAAGTAGCGTTTCTTTCTATTCTAATGCCGACGCAGCTATTCCGTTGCGTAGGACTAACTTATACGTATTTAAACTGATATATTTCTTTGTTCATGAGAGGAATGGATGCCGGTACTTGCTTCGCGTTGCCGTTGAGTTCTGTTTGACTAACTGCGTCGTCGCGTCCACACTGCCTGTTGTTGTATATACACGATAATATGTCCATCGTTAGATCGCGCACCGCCGCATCATACCATCGCCGTCCAAAGCAGTTCGCGTGCATAAACGGTAAACTTTCATGTTGAAAATTATTTCAATAACTTGAGTAAGCGAAGCGCTCAGTATAAATGATATGATCTTGTTAGCATCCTGCAAGTTATGCGCTAATTAACTTGTATTATATTGCGCGTTATGATTGGTCAATTTGTTAGTAGGAAGCGTTAGCATGCAATATCAAGGGCTGCTCACGTGAAAGCATGCCCATGATGAAAATGATCTTTGAACTATCTGTCAATAAGTAAAACTAAACAATGCATTCCTTGAGGCCAGGACGGAAGGAATCACCGCCTTTGAGACAGAAACTTATCTGATATCTTGCTTAACATACTAGCTTCAACGCGTTGTCTCATTAACTTAAATTTATATTGTCTATAAATTTGCTGTAATGGTTATGTGGTTATATGGTTTAATGGTTTAATGGTTTAAAGTTATATAGTTTTGTGTTTATGCGGTTATGTGGTTATATGGTTATATGGTTTTGTGTTTATGCGCTTATGTTTTTATGTGGTTATATGGTTTAATGTTTATATGGTAATGGGGTTATGTGGTTATGTGGTTATGTGGTTATGTGTTTATGTGGTTTTGTGGTTATGTGGTTATATGGTCTAGTGGTTATGTGGTTTAGTGGTTGTGTGGTTATGTGCTTATATGGTTATATGGTTATTTGGTTATATGGTTTTATAGTTATATGGTTATATGGTTATATGGTTATATGGTTATATGGTTATATGGTTATATGGTTATATGGTTATATGGTTATATGGTTATATGGTTATATGGTTATATGGTTTAATGGTTATGGGGTTATGTGGTAATGTGGTTATGTTTTCATGTTGTTATCTTTTTATGTGGTTATGTGATTATGTTGTCACATGGTTATGTGGTTTAATGGTTATGTGTTTATGTGGTTATATGGTTATGTGGTTATGTGTTTATGTGGTTATGTGGTTTAGTGGTTGTGTGGTTATATGATTTCATGGGTATATGGTTATGTGCTTATACGGTTATATGGTTATATGGTTATGTGGTTATATGGTTATATGGCTATATGGTTATGGGGTTATGTTGTTATGTTGTTATCTTGTTATGTTGTTATGTTGTTATGTTGTTATGTTGTTATGTTGTTATGTTGTTATGCGGTTGTGTGGTTATGTTGTTACATGGTTATGCGGTTTAATGGTTATGTGTTTATGTGGTTATATGGTCATGTGGTTATATGGTTTAATGGTTATGTGGTTATGTGGTTATGTGGTAACGTGGTTTTTATGGTTATATGGTTATATGGTTATATCTTTATATGGCTATGTGGTTATCTGGTTTAATGGTTATGCGGTTTAATGTCATTTATGTCTTTATGTGGTTATGTGGTTATGTGGTTATGTGGTTATATGGTTATATTTTTATATGGTTACATGATTGTATGTTTATATGGTTATATGGTTATATGGTTATATTGTTATATGGTTATATGGTTGTAAGGTTATATTGTCATATTGTAATATGATTATATGGTTATATGGCTATATCGTTATATGATTATATGGTTATATAGTTATATGGTTTAATGGTTTAATGGTTATGTGGTTATATGGTTTAATGGTTATGTTGTTATGTTGTTATGTTGTTATGTTGTTATGTTGTTATGTTGTTATGTTGTTATGTTGTTATATGGTTATGTGGTTTAATGGTTATGTGTTTATGTGGTTATATGGTTCTGTGGTTATGTGGTTATGTGGTTATCTGGTTATGTGGTTATATGGTTTTGTGGTTATATGGTTATTTGGTTATATGGTTATGAGGTTATGTGGTTATGTGGTCTAATGGTTATATGGTTATATGGTTTATTGGTTATATGGTTATATGGTTATGTGCATGGTTATATGGTTATATGGTTATATGGTTATATGATTATATGGTTATATGGTTATATGGTTATATGATTATATGGTTATATGGTTATATGGTTATATCGTTATACGGTTATATGGTTATGTGGTTATATGGTTATATGTTTATATGGTTTAATGGTTTATGTTTTTATGTTTTTATGTGGTTATGTGGTTGTGTTTTTATGTGGTTATGTGGTTATGTGGGTACATCGTTATGTGGATATATGGTTATGTGGGTATATGGTTATGTTGTTATATCGCTATGTGGTTATCTGGTTTAATGGTTATGTGGTTTAATGATTATGTGGATTATGTGGTCATATGATAATGTGGTTATATGGTTATATGTTTATATGCTTATATGGTTTAATGGTTTAATGGTTTAATGGTTTAATGGTTTAATGGTTATATTGTTTTGAGTTTATGCGGTTATGTCGTTATGTGGTTATTTGGTTATGAGGTTATGGGGTTATGGGGTTATGGGGTTATGTGGTTATGTGGTTTTGTTGCTATGTGGTTATGTGGTTATGTGGTTATGTGGTTGTGTGGTTATGTGGTTATGTGGTTATGTGGCTATGTGGTTAGGTGGTTAGGTGGTTAGGTGGTTAGGTGGTTACATGGTTATGTGGTTATATGGTTATATGATTATGTGGTTATATGGTTTAATGATTATGTGCATGGTTATGTGGTTATGTGGTTATATGTTTATGTGGTTATGTGGTTTATATGGTTATGTGGTTACATGGTTATGTCGTTATATGTGTATGTGGTTATCTGGTTTAATATTTATGTGGTTTAGTGGTTATGTGGTTATGTGGTTATGTGGTAATATGGTTAAATGGTTATGTGGTTATATGTTTACGTGGTTATGGGCTTATATGATTATGTGATTATATGGTTATATGTTTTATTGGTTTTGTGGTTATGTGGTTTAATGGTTATATGGTTATATGGTTATGTGGTTATATTGTTTAATGGTTGTGTGGTTTAATGGTTATCTGGTTATGTGGTTATGTGGTTATGTGATTATTTGGTTATATGGTTATATAGTTCTGTGGTTATCTTGTTATATGTTTATGTGATTATATGGTTATGTGGTTATATGGTTATATGGTTATATGGTTATATGGTTATATGGTTATATGGTTATATGGTTATATGCTTATATGGTTTAATGTTTTAATGGTTATATGGTTTTGTGTTTATGCGGTTATATGGTTATGTGGATATATGGTTATATGGTTATATGCTTATATGCTTATATGCTTATATGCTTATATGGTTTAATGTTTTAATGGTTATATGGTTTTGTGTTTATGCGGTTATATGGTTATGTTGTTATATGGTTTAATGGTTTAATGGATATGTGGTTATGTGGTATGTGGTAATGTGGTTTTTATGGTTATGTCGTTATATGGCTATGTGGTTATCTGGTTTAATGGTTATGCGGTTTAATGTCATTTATGTCGTTATTTGGTCATGTGGTTATGTGGTTAAATGGTTATATGTTTATGTGGATGTGTGGTTATGGGCTTATCTGGTTATGTGGTTATATGGCTATATGGTTTAATAGTTTTCTGGTTATGTGATTTAATGTTTATATGGTTATATGGTTATATTGTTATATGGTTATATGGTTATATGGTTATATGGTTATATGGTTATATGGTTATATGGTTATATGGTTATATGGTTATATGGTTATATGGTTATATGGTTATAGGGTTATATGGTTATATGGTTATATGGTTTAATTGTTTAACGGTTATGTGATTATGTGGTTATGTGGTTGTGTTGCTATCAGGTTATGTGGTTATGTTGCTACATGGTTATGTGGTTATGTTGTTATGTTGTTATGTTGTTATGTTGTTATGTTGTTATGTTGTTATGTTGTTATGTTGTTATGTTGTTATGTTGTTATGTTGTTATGTTGTTATGTTGTTATGTTGTTATGTTGTTATCTTGTTATCTTGTTATCTTGTTACGTTGTTACGTTGTTACGTTGTTATATGGTTATATGGTTTAATGGTTATGTGGTTATATGGTTTAATGGTTTAATGGTTATATGGTTAAATGGTTATATGGTTATATGGTTATATGGTTATATGCATGGTTATATGGTTATATGGTTATATGATTATATGGTTACATGGTTATATGATTATATGGTTATATGGTTATATGGTTATATGATTATATGGTTATATGTTTATATGTTTATATGGTTTAATGTTTTATGTTTTTATGTGGTTATGTTGTTATGTTGTTATGTTGTTATGTTGTTATGTTGTTATGTTGTTATGTTGCTATGTTGTTATGTTGTTATGTTGTTATGTTGTTATGTTGTTATGTTGTTATGTTGTTATGTTGTTATGTTATATGTTATTTATGTTGTTATATTTGTTATGTTGTTATGTTGTTTATGTTATGTTATTGTTATGTTGTTATGTTTATGTTATATGTTGTTATATTTATCATGTTGTCATGTTGTATTTGTCATATTGTCATGTTGTCATGTTGTCATGTTGTCATGTTGTCATGTTATGTTGTTATGTTGTTATGTTTTTATGTTGTTATGTTGTTATTTGTTATCTTGTTATCTTGTTATCTTGTTATCTTGTTATGTTATTTACGTTATGTTATTGTTACGTTGTTACGTTACGTTGTTACGTTGTTGTTACGTTTTTTTTACGTTGTTACGTTACGTTGTTACGTTGTTGTTACGTTTTTGTAAGTTGTTACGTTACGTTGTTGTTACGTTTTTTTACGTTGTTACGTTACGTTGTTACGTTGTTGTTACGTTTTTTTACGTTGTTACGTTGTTACGTTATTATTGTTACGTTGTTACGTTGTTACGTTGTTACGTTGTTACGTTGTTACGTTGTTATTGTTTGTTACGTTGTTACGTTGTTGTTACGTTGTTACGTTGTTACGTTGTTACGTTGTTACGTTATTACGTTGTTATTTACGTTATTTACGTTGTTACGTTGTTACGTTGTTACGTTATTGCATTGTTGTTACGTTGTTACGTTGTTGTTATTTACGTTGTTACGTTGTTATTGTTGTGTTATTACGTTACATTGTTACGTTGTTACGTTGTTACATTATTATTATTACGTTGTTACGTTGTTATGTTACGTTGTTACGTGCGTTGTTACGTTGTTACGTTGTTACGTTGTTACGTTGTTACGTTGTTACGTTGTTACGTTGTTACTGTTGTTGTTACGTTGTTACGTTGTTACGTTGTTACGTTGTTACGTTGTTACGTTGTTACGTTATTACGTTGTTACGTTATTACGTTGCGTTGTTACGTTGTTACGTTGTTACGTTGTTACGTTGTTACGTTGTTGTTTACGTTGTTACGTTATTACGTTGTTACGTTGTTACGTTGTTACGTTGTTACGTTGTTACGTTGTTACGTTGTTACGTTGTTACGTTGTTACGTTGTTACGTTGTTACGTTGTTACGTTGTTACGTTGTTACGTTGTTACGTTGTTACGTTGTTACGTTGTTACGTTGTTACGTTGTCATGTTTTCATGTTTTCATGTTATCATGTTATCATGTTATCATGTTATCATGTTATCATGTTCTCCTCATTTGCTCATGTTTTCATGTTTTCATGTTTTCATGTTCTCATGTTTTCATGTTCTCATGTTCTCATGTTCTCATGTTCTCATGTTCTCATGTTCTCATGTTCTCATGTTCTCATGTTCTCATGTTCTCATGTTCTCATGTTCTCATGTTATGTGTTGTATGTCATGTTGTCATGTTATTGTTATGTTGTTATGTTGTTGTATGTTATTTATATTTGTTATGTTGTTATATTTATGTTGTTATGTTGTTATGTTGTTATGTTGTTATGTTGTCATGTTGTCATGTTGTCATGTTGTCATGTTGTCATGTTGTCATGTTGTCATGTTGTCATGTTGTCATGTTATCATGTTGTTATGTTGTTATGTTGTTATGTTGTTATGTTGTTATGTTGTTATGTTGTTATGTTGTTATGTTGTTATGTTGTTATGTTGTTATGTTGTTATGTTGTTATATTTGTTATGTTGTTATGTTGTTATGTTGTTATGTTGTTTATATTTATTATGTTGTTATGTTGTTATATTTATTATGTTTATTTATATTGTTTATGTTGTTATATTGTTATGTTGTTATGTTTATTTATATTTATTTATATTTATTTATATTTGTTATGTTGTTATGTTGTCATGTTGTCATGTTGTCATGTTGTCATGTTGTCATGTTGTCATGTTGTCATGTTGTCATGTTGTCATGTTGTCATGTTATTTATCATTGTTATGTTGTTATCATGTTGTTATGTTATTTGTATTTATGTTGTTATGTTGTTATGTTGTTATGTTGTTATATTGTTATATTTATGTTATGTTGTTATATTTATTTATGTTGTTATGTTGTTATGTTATTATATTTGTTATATTTATTTATGTTTATTTATATTTGTTATGTTGTTGTATATGTTGTTATGTTGTTATGTTGTTATGTTGTTATTTATTTTGTTATTTATGTTATATGTTGTTATATTGTTATGTTTGTTATGTTGTTATGTTGTTATGTTGTTATGTTGTTTATGTTGTTATGTTGTTATGTTATTATGTTGTTATGTTGTTATGTGGTTTATGTTTATGTTACATGGTTATGTGGTTTAATGGTTATGTGTTTATGTGGTTATATGATTATGTGGTTATGTGGTTATATGGTTAGGTGGTTATATGGTTATGAGGCTGTGTGGTTACGTGGTTATATGGTTTAATGGTTTTATGTTTGTGTGTTTATGGTCTAATGGTTATGTGGTTATATGGTTATGTTGTTATGTGGTTATATGGTTTAATGGTTTAATGGTTTAAAGTTATATAGTTTTGTGTTTATGCAGTTATGTGGTTATATGGTTATATGGTTTGTGTTTTTATGCCTTATGTTTTTATGTGGTTATATGGTTTAATGTTTATATGGTAATGGTTATGTGGTTATGTGGTTTATGGTTATGTGTTTATGTGGTTTTGTGGTTATGTGGTTATATGGTCTAGTGGTTATGTGGTTTTAGTGGTTGTGTGTGGTTATATGGTTTTTATGGTATATGGTTATGTGCTTATATGGTTATATGGTTATTTGGTTATATGGTTTTATAGTTATATGGTTATATGGTTATATGGTTATATGGTTATATGGTTATATGGTTATATGGTTATATGGTTATATGGTTTAATGGTTATGGGGTTATGTGGTAATGTTGTTATGTTTCATGTTGTTATCTTTTTATGTGGTTATGTGATTATATTTGTCACATGGTTATAGTTTAATGGTTATGTGTTTATGTGGTTATATGGTTATGTGTTATGTGTTTATGTGGTTATGTGGTTTAGTGGTTGTGTGGTTATATGATTTCATGGGTATATGGTTATGTGCTTATACGGTTATATGGTTATATGGTTATGTGGTTATATGGTTATATGGCTATATGGTTATGGGGTTATGTTGTTATGTTGTTATCTTGTTATGTTGTTATGTTGTTATGTTGTTATGTTGTTATGCGGTTGTGTGGTTATGTTGTTACATGGTTATGCGGTTTAATGGTTATGTGTTTATGTGGTTATATGGTCATGTGGTTATATGGTTTAATGGTTATGTGGTTATGTGGTTATGTGGTAACGTGGTTTTTATGGTTATATGGTTATATGGTTATATCTTTATATGGCTATGTGGTTATCTGGTTTAATGGTTATGCGGTTTAATGTCATTTATGTCTTTATGTGGTTATGTGGTTATGTGGTTATATGGTTATATTTTTATATGGTTACATGATTGTATGTTTATATGGTTATATGGTTATATGGTTATATTGTTATATTGTTATATGGTTATATGGTTGTAAGGTTATATTGTCATATTGTAATATGATTATATGGTTATATGGCTATATGGTTATATGATTATATGGTTATATAGTTATATGGTTTAATGGTTTAATGGTTATGTGGTTATATGGTTTAATGGTTATGTTGTTATGTTGTTATGTTGTTATGTTGTTATGTTGTTATGTTGTTATGTTGTTATGTTGTTATGTTGTTATGTTGTTATGTGGTTTAATGGTTATGTGTTTATGTGGTTATATGGTTTTGTGGTTATGTGGTTATGTGGTTATCGGGTTATGTGGATATATGGTTTTGTGGTTATATGGTTATTTGGTTATATGGTTATGAGGTTATGTGGTTATGTGGTCTAATGGTTATATGGTTATATGGTTTATTGGTTATATGGTTTTATATGGTTATATGCATGGTTATATTGTTATATGGTTATATGGTTATATGATTATATGGTTATATGGTTATATGGTTATATGATTATATGGTTATATGGTTATAGGGTTATATCGTTATACGGTTATATGGTTATGTGGTTATATGGTTATATGTTTATATGGTTTAATGGTTTATGTTTTTATGTTTTTATGTGGTTATGTGGTTGTGTTTTTATGTGCTTATGTGGTTATGTGGGTACATCGTTATGTGGATATATGGTTATGTGGTTATATGGTTATGTTGTTATATCGCTATGTGGTTATCTCGTTTAATGGTTATGTGGTTTAATGATTATGTGGATTATGTGGTCATATGATTATGTGGTTATATGGTTATACGGTTATATGCTTATATGGTTTAATGGTTTAATGGTTTAATGGTTATATTGTTTTGAGTTTATGCGGTTATGTCGTTATGTGGTTATTTGGTTATGAGGTTATGGGGTTATGGGGTTATGGGGTTATGGGGTTATGTGGTTATGTGGTTTTGTTGCTATGCGGTTATATGGTTATGTGGTTATGTGGTTGTGTGGTTATGTGGTTATGTGGTTATGTGGTTATGTGGTTAGGTGGTTAGGTGGTTAGGTGGTTAGGTGGTTACATGATTATGTGGTTATGTGGTTATATGGTTATGTGGTTATGTGGTTATATGGTTTAATGATTATGTGCATGGTTATGTGGTTATGTGGTTACATGGTTATGCGGTTATGTGGTTTATATGGTTATGTGGTTACATGGTTATGTCGTAATATGTGTATGTGGTTATCTGGTTTAATATTTATGTGGTTTAGTGGTTATGTGGTTATGTGGTTATGTGGTAATATGGTTATATGGTTATGTGGTTATATGTTTACGTGGTTATGGGCTTATATGATTATGTGGTTATATGTTTTATTGGTTTTGTGGTTATGTGGTTTAATGGTAATATGGTTATATGGTTATGTGGTTATATTATTTAATGGTTGTGTGGTTTAATTGGTATCTGGTTACGTGGTTATATGAATATGTGTTTATTTGGTTATATGGTTATATGGTTATGTGGTTATCTTGTTATATGTTTATGTGATTATATGGTTATGTGGTTATATGGTTATATGGTTATATGGTTATATGGTTATATGGTTATATGGTTATATGGTTATATGGTTATATGGTTATATGGTTATATGGTTATATGGTTATATGCTTATATGGTTTAATGTTTTAATGGTTATATGGTTTTGTGTTTATGCGGTTATATGGTTATGTGGATATATGGTTATATGGTTATATGGTTATATGCTTATATGCTTATATGCTTATATGGTTTAATGTTTTAATGGTTATATGGTTTTGTGTTTATGCGGTTATATGGTTATGTTGTTATATGGTTTAATGGTTTAATGGATATGTGGTTATGTGGTATGTGGTAATGTGGTTTTTATGGTTATGTCGTTATATGGCTATGTGGTTATCTGGTTTAATGGTTATGCGGTTTAATGTCATTTATGTCGTTATTTGGTCATGTGGTTATGTGTTAAATGGTTATATGTTTATGTGGATGTGTGGTTATGGGCTTATCTGGTTATGTGGTTATATGGCTATATGGTTTAATGGTTTTCTGGTTATGTGATTTAATGTTTATATGGTTATATGGTTATATTGTTATATGGTTATATGGTTATATGGTTATATGGTTATATGGTTATATGGTTATATGGTTATATGGTTATATGGTTATATCGTTATATGGTTATATGGTTATATTGTTATATGGTTATATGGTTTAATTGTTTAATGGTTATGTGATTATGTGGTTATGTGGTTGTGTTGCTATGTGGTTATGTTGTTATGTTGTTATGTTGTTATGTTGTTATGTTGTTATGTTGTTATGTTGTTATGTTGTTATGTTGTTATGTTGTTATGTTGTTATGTTGTTATGTTGTTATGTTGTTATGTTGTTATTTTGTTATTTTGTTATTTTGTTATTTTGTTATGTTGATTTTGTTATTTTGTTATGTTGTTATGTTGTTATGTTGTTATGTTGTTATGTTGTTATGTTGTTATGTTGTTATTTTGTTATTTTGTTATTTTGTTATTTTGTTATGTTGTTATGTTGTTATGTTGTTATGTTGTTTATGTTGTTATGTTGTTATATTTATTTATGTTGTTATATTTGTTATGTTGTTATGTTGTTATGTTGTTATGTTGTTATGTTGTTATGTTGTTATGTTGTTATGTTGTTATGTTGTTATGTTGTTATGTTGTTATGTTGTTATCTTGTTATGTTGTTATCTTGTTATCTTGTTATCTTGTTATCTTGTTATCTTGTTATCTTGTTACGTTGTTACGTTGTTACGTTGTTACGTTGTTACGTTGTTACGTTGTTACGTTGTTACGTTGTTACGTTGTTACGTTGTTATCTTGTTACGTTGTTACGTTGTTACGTTGTTACGTTGTTACGTTGTTACGTTGTTACGTTGTTACGTTGTTACGTTGTTACGTTGTTACGTTGTTACGTTGTTACGTTGTTACGTTGTTACGTTGTTACGATGTTACGTCGTTACGTCGTTACGTCGTTACGTCGTTACGTCGTTACGTCGTTAGGTCGTTATGTCGTTATGTCGTTATGTCGTTATGTCGTTATGTCGTTATGTCGTTATGTCGTTATGTCGTTATGTCGTTATGTCGTTATGTCGTTATGTCGTTATGTCGTTATGTCGTTATGTCGTTATGTCGTTATGTCGTTATGTCGTTATGTCGTTATGTCGTTATGTTGTTATGTTGTTATGTTGTTATGTTGTTATGTTGTTATGTTGTTATGTTGTTATGTTGTTATGTTGTTATGTTGTTATGTTGTTATGTTGTCATGTTGTCATGTTGTCATGTTGTCATGTTGTCATGTTGTCATGTTGTCATGTTGTC
Source organism: Trachythela sp. YZ-2020 (assembly GCA_016169945.1). Lineage (NCBI taxonomy): Eukaryota > Metazoa > Cnidaria > Anthozoa > Malacalcyonacea > Clavulariidae > Trachythela > Trachythela sp. YZ-2020. Next base: position 1,004,746 of record JADLSH010000292.1, on the reverse strand, counting down.
ATGTTGTCATGTTGTCATGTTGTCATGTTGTCATGTTGTCATGTTGTCATGTTGTCATGTTGTCATGTTGTCATGTTGTCATGTTGTCATGTTGTCATGTTGTCATGTTGTCATGTTGTCATCTTGTTACGTTGTTACGTTGTTACGTTGTTACGTTGTTACGTTGTTACGTTGTTACGTTGTTACGTTGTTACGTTGTTACGTTGTTACGTTGTTACGTTGTTACGTTGTTACGTTGTTACGTTGTTACGTTGTTACGTTGTTACGTTGTTACGTTGTTACGTTGTTACGTTGTTACGTTGTTACGTTGTTACGTTGTTGCGTTGTTACGTTGTTACGTTGTTACGTTGTTACGTTGTTACGTTGTTACGTTGTTACGTTGTTACGTTGTTACGTTGTTACGTTGTTACGTTGTTACGTTGTTACGTTGTTACGTTGTTACGTTGTTACGTTGTTACGTTGTTACGTTGTTACGTTGTTACGTTGTTACGTTGTTACGTTGTTACGTTGTTACGTTGTTACGTTGTTACGTTGTTACGTTGTTACGTTGTTACGTTGTTACGTTGTTACGTTGTTACGTTGTTATATTACGTTGTTACGTTGTTACGTTGTTACGTTGTTACGTTGTTACGTTGTTACGTTGTTACGTTGTTACGTTGTTACGTTGTTACGTTGTTACGTTGTTACGTTGTTACGTTGTTACGTTGTTACGTTGTTACGTTGTTACGTTGTTACGTTGTTACGTTGTTACGTTGTTACGTTGTTACGTTGTTACGTTGTTACGTTGTTACGTTGTTACGTTGTTACGTTGTTACGTTGTTACGTTGTTACGTTGTTACGTTGTTACGTTGTTACGTTGTTACGTTGTTATGTTGTTATGTTGTTATGTTGTTATGTTGTTATGTTGTTATGTTGTTATGTTGTTATGTTGTTATGTTGTTATGTTGTTATGTTGTTATGTTGTTATGTTGTTATGTTATTGTTATGTTATTGTTATGTTATTGTTATGTTATTATGTTATTGTTATGTTGTTATGTTGTTATATTATTTATATTTGTTATATTTATTTATGTTGTTATGTTGTTATGTTGTTATGTTGTTATGTTGTTATATTTGTTATGTTGTTATGTTGTTATGTTGTTATGTTGTTATGTTATTATGTTGTTATGTTGTTATGTTGTTATGTTATTTATGTTATGTTATTTATGTTGTTATGTTGTTATGTTGTTATGTTGTTATGTTGTTATGTTGTTATGTTGTTATATTTATTTATGTTGTTATGTTGTTATATTTGTTATGTTGTTATGTTGTTATATTGTTATGTTGTTTATATTGTTATGTTGTTATATTTGTTATATTGTTATATTGTTATGTTTTTATGTTGTTATGTTGTTATATTGTTATGTTGTTATGTTGTTATATTTATTTATGTTGTTATATTTGTTATGTTGTTATGTTGTTATGTTGTTATGTTATATGTTGTTATGTTGTTATGTTGTTATGTTGTTATGTTATTTATGTTATTTATGTTGTTATATTTGTTATGTTGTTATGTTATTTATATTTGTTATATGTTATGTTATATGTTGTTATGTTGTATTTATGTTGTTATGTTGTTATGTTATATTTATGTTGTTATGTTGTTATTATATTTGTTATGTTATTTATGTTGTTATATTGTTTATATTTATATGTTGTTATGTTATATTTATGTTGTTATATTTATGTTGTTATATTTATTATATTTGTTATGTTGTTATGTTGTTATGTTGTTATGTTGTTATGTTGTTTATGTTGTTATATTTGTTATGTTGTTATGTTATATTATGTTATTTATGTTATATTTGTTATGTTGTTATATTGTTATGTTTATTTATGTTATTTATATTTATTTATGTTGTTATGTTGTTATATTTGTTATGTTGTTATGTTGTTATGTTGTTATGTTGTTATTTATGTTGTTATTGTTATGTTGTTATGTTGTTATATTTATTATGTTGTTATGTTGTTATGTTGTTATATGTTGTTATGTTATATGTATATTGTTATGTTGTTATGTTTATTATATTTGTTATATTGTTATGTTGTTATATGTTATGTTATGTTGTTATGTTGTTATATTTGTTATGTTGTTATGTTGTTATATTTGTTATGTTGTTATATTTATGTATTTATTGTTATGTTGTTATGTGGTTATGTTGTTATGTGATTATGTTGTTATGTTGTTATGTTGTTATGTTGTTATGTTGTTATGTTATATGTTATTTATATTTGTTATATTTATTATATGTTGTTATGTTGTTATATGTTATGTTATATGTATTTATGTTGTTATGTTGTTATGTTGTTATATTGTTATATTTGTTATGTTATTTATATGTTGTTATGTTGTTATATGTTGTTATATGGTTATGTGTTATGGTTTATGTGGTTATGTGGTTATGTTGGTTATATGTGGTTATGTGTATATGGTTATGTGGTTATAATGGTTTATTATATATGTATATATTATTATTTGTATTATATGTATGTTATTATATGGTTATGTGCATGGTTATATGGTTATATGGTTATATGGTTATATGGTTATATGATTATATGGTTATATGGTTATATGGTTATATGGTTATATGATTATATGGTTGCATGGCTATATCGTTATACGGTTGTATGGTTGTGTGGTTATATGGTTATATGTTTATATGGTTTAATGGTTTATGTTTTTATGAAGTTATGTGGTTGTGTTGTTATGTGGTTATGTGGTTATGTGGGTACATCGTTATGTGGTTATATGGTTATGTGGTTATATGGTTATGTTGTTATATCGCTATGTGGTCATCTGGTTTAATGGTTATGTGGTTTAATGATTATGTGGACTATGTGGTCATATGATTATGTGGTTATATGGTTATATGGTTATATGCTAATATGGTTTAATGGTTTAATGGTTTAATGGTTATATTCTTTTGTGTTTATGCGGTTATGTCGTTATGTGGTTATTTGGTTATGTGGTTATGGGGTTACGGGGTTATGGGGTTATGGGGTTATGGGGTTATGTGGTTATGTGGTTATGTTGTTATGTGGTTATGTGGTTATGTTGTTATGTGGTTATGTGGTTATGTGGTTATGTGGCTATGTGGTTAGGTGGTTAGGTGGTTACATGGTTATGTGGTTATATGGTTATATGATTATGTGGTTATGTGGTTATATGGTTTAATGATTATGTGCATGGTTATGTGGTTATGTTGTTATATGGTTATGCGGTTATGTGGTTTATATGGTTATGTGGTTACATGGTTATGTCGTAATATGTCTATGTGGTTATCTGGTTTAATATTTATGTGGTTTAATGGTTATGTGGTTATGTGGTTATGTGGTAATACACGCTTGGCATTTTTTCTCGAGAAACGTCCAGTTAGATTTGTTACATAAAATTTCCTGCTGCGCGTCAATTTTCGGAAGGCTGGTGTCGAATTACATTTTTAAAATTTAGCCCCAACTCTCCTCACAATAACTATACGATAGATTCCCGCAACCATTAGGGTAAATGCTTGATAGATAGGGTAATTCATGAGCTTCAATTTGATATCAAAATTGCCATAGTAACCACAACTGTCCAATCGTCAGCCCGCTTCTTCTTCAGGGCTTTGGCGCGTAATGGCGGCATTCGTTCGATTCCGTAAAAATGAACCAACTTTGGCTTGTATAGGATTCTTACCGAGTGTCCTTTAACCTTTATTTTTTCGGGTTTTGGGAAGATAAAAGCCTAACTTAGATTTGTATGTTTTTTTATTTTTAATACGGCCGCATAAAATGCAATAACATGCCATCTTCGAAGGCGTCAAAATACAAGCGCTTCAATGTCGGTGAATATATGAGGCAAAAGCGTCTGGGATGGTGCGCGGTGCAAGAGAAGAACAAAAAAATTAGAGCGACTTCAATGAAGCTAAAGCGTTTGGATGAAAAGGTACGAATTATAATGAGTCATGAATAATGTATTTTGTAGGATATTTTCGTTTCAATGCATATATTAAATACATTGAATTTGCTGAGAAGAATCCAAACAGATTTTTATAATATTATGTTCACTGTTCACTCGACGTCTACTGTATGTAATAATTTACCCTCCTATGTGCTGTCAACTCGTCATGCAATGTGCATCCTTGTTTACTTATATTTTCATAACAGACTAACACCAGACTATATATTTTATTCCTGAAAGAGGGGCACTTGCATATTGACATGGTTACTTATTGAGCTTGTGTCACTAACATGTTCAACTAAATGAGCAAAATCATGTGGTCCATATTCAAATAGGGCAGATCATCAATAGTGCAACTTTAATACTGGGTTAAAATTCTAGTATATATTTCCATAACCCAGGCCACTTTATTGCTTAGGTAGAAAAATTGGTTAATGAAATAGAAGGCTCAGAAAACATCAGAGAAGAGCTTTTGGGAGAGCAAAGTAATGTGGAAGAATCGGGTCAGTCGTTTGAGATGACCAAATTGGCAGTTAAAAGGAGGAAATGCAAACCAACAGGTGATGTAATAATTACATAAATAATTCGAGTTATTTATGATCAGTGTTTACAGTTAGTGTTAGAATATACCGCATAGGGAAATTATTAAGCGATCAAAGAATTATATTGCATTGAGCAAAGTTTTAACTAAGGGCCTGTTTATATGATCCCGGCTAGGCGGGACCGGACATCCCGTCTAGCCGGGAAACTCGCCTAGGCGGATGGCGTGTTTATGTGGACAAAATACATTGCTGGGATGAAGCCAGTTAAGTGCTTGATGTCATATCTCTTGCAGAAAAAGGATTTACGCATGCTCAGAAGAAAAGTTCATCCCGGCTAGGCGGGATAGAGTGTTTATATGGGAACTTTCGTCCCGGCAACAGACACCGGGATCCTGTCTAGGCGGGATAGAAGTGGGATCATATAAACACTCAATAGAGTTTCTATTATAAGTGGGATCTCATCAACTGTCCCATCTCGCCTAGCCGGGATCATATAAACAGGTCCTAAATTAAAACATTTGTGTGCCTATTAAAATCAACAGGGTCAGCCGATTGTGGAGTGAAGGCAGCGAGACAGCGGAGAAATGATACAATCGAAGCAGTCAGTGCCATACATGGGGGGAATGTAGAAAATTTGAAGCCTGGTACCATTGGGATGTTGGAGGCATTGGAAAGGAAGTGCAAGGAAGAAGATGTAGTGGATGGAGTAAAAAATATAAAATTATTTAAAGAGAAGGTGTTCCCAAAAATTTACAAAGAAGATCTTAATTTGTTTGAACACTCTAATTCTAATATGCTTAGATCAATATCAGTTTACTATAGTAAGGGAGTAATGGGTAAGGAAAAGTATAAATCGGTATATAAATCTACTTCCTATACACGAGTGCCTGGTAAGAAGGGGACTGTGCGTATTAAGGTTGCCAACTGCCCTACCCCTCGGCTTGTTCCCTACCACAGGCTGATGGCTTACATTAAGTCGATAGATATTGGTAAGTTATATAATGTTGGTGAAATGTTTTGTGTTGGGTTGGAGGAAAGTGAAAAGGTTAATGGCTGTTATCGTGACATTGAAGATCTTCTGGTGAAGTTGGGTGAATTCTATCTTAATAATAGCCAATTTCAGGTGACATTTGATGACACTAACACTTTTTATGTCGCTTTAGGTGGTGATGGTGCTCCGTTCGGGAAGGACGACACAGCTTGCTCTTGGCTTGTAAGCTTCCTGAACATTGGGCATGGCATCTTGAGCCGCAACGAAAACTTTCTTCTCTTCGGTGCAAATTGTTCAGAAAATTGTTTGGCTGTCAAGCTGTTTTTGAGCAATTTGATGTCCGACATAAAAAAAATCCAGAACTCCTCCTATTCTATTGAATGTAAAGGAAAGGCTATTGATGTTAGATTTGTTTTTGCAGAGCTCCCAAACGACATGAAAATGCTGGCATTTTTAGCAGGAGAGCTTAGCAATAGTGCTACTTTTTTTTCTACTTTTGCAGATGTTGATAGTAAATCACTTTCAAGCAATGGTACTGGAACTTTTGGTTGTAACTCTTCAGATACATGGAAGCCTTGGAAATATTCTCACCGGGTTAAAGTTGCAAATGCAGTTGAGAATTTTAAAAAGACAGTAAACCAAAAGAAAGTAACAGAGAAAACGAAACGATCGAACATAACTGCGTTCATTGCAAAGCAGAGAAGCCGACAAGAGTTTATACCTTTAGTTGGTGAATTGATTGATCGAGCCCATGTTGATCCGCTACATTTAAAAAATAACGCGTGTGCTTTAGCACATCGTTATCTTTTAAAACTAGCGGTCAGCAGCTCAAATCTTTCTTCTATTTCTTCTTTTAAACAGGTTCCGCCGAACACCCCATTTTTTAAATATATTGAAGCTCTTCGAGGAAAATGCAAATTGAATAGGTTGGCCAAGAAAATAATCAGGTGGTATGATGATAATTGTAATAATTCTGGGGAGTTTCAGTATAGATTTACAGGTAAGGATTCACGTATGTTTTTGCACAATTTCATGTTCCTCATTGATTTACTCGAACAAAATGTTCCTGAAAAATCTGAGGTTCTCCATATCCATGCTTACCTCTGCCTTTGCTTGCGAAATGCTGTCTCATTGTTCAGTCGTGTTAACATAACAGATGAACAGGTGCAAGAGCTGGAGGGCTATTGTAAACATTACTATCGAGGATATTGGTTGTTTCTTTCTGTTAACCCAACTGTTTGGACGCTAGGACATATTGTTTCACAGCACACAAAGGAGATGAAGCAGGAATATGGAATGGGCCTTGGGTTAAACTCTATGGAAGGAAGAGAGGCAAAACATATTGCGATAGCTAAGTATGCAGCAAATACTGTATATTCATGTCGATGGGAACAAGTTTTCCATCATGAATACATTTCCCTTATTTGGCTACGAGCTCATGGTTATACCACTAACACCAATAGCCTTTCCACTACACTATCGTATACGCCAAAGCGGGTCGTTAGTGAGGACCCAAACTTTTGCAATTGTGGTTTAGACAAGGAAATATCAGATGAATTTTGTAGATTTTGTGACCATTGTCTGAGGAAGAAGATCAAAGAATCCATCGAGGAATGTAAGAAACTTCTCTAATTAACTTCTATTGCATACACTAGACCTTATGCATAATGACTTCACAAGGTGTGAAGCGCGTGGTGAATTCGCGCATATAAAAAATAATCCAATTGTGAGGCACAGTCAATTATGGGCTTTTCAGTCATGCACATATTAAAACAATCCAATTAATCACAAGGCGTGAATCATGTGGTGAATATATTTGTAGAAAAGTAATATTCCTCCATGTAGCATTACTTGTGTTGTAGAATACATAGTTCAGGCCGGGTTGATTTTTTTGGCTGGGTTGATTTTGTTTGGCCGGGTTGATTTTTTTGGCTGGGTTGATTTTGTTTGGCTGGGTTGATTTTTTTTGGTTGGGTATGACCAGTAGACTGTGTATTGCCATCAGCCTGTTAATTTTACAGTGGTATGAAAAACCTATTAAATAATTAAACAAAAAGTAATACAGGAGTGTTTTCATTGCTGTTTCTTTTGAAGAGCTGCACGTACAGTTATATGTGCAGTAAGGAAAGGTAAACTGAAATAAGTTGGTTGGGGACTAATTTGGCCGCATGCATCTATAGCGTTTCTGATGTTTTTAGTATGTTTGGTGACCTTTTATTCACAGCTTGTTTACTTATACAGTACTCAATGTATCAGACTAATTATCTTTGTAAAATTTATTAATAATTCATGAACAAGCTATTTGCTAATATTATGCATGATGCAAATTTAGTGATAATATTTGCAAAATAATGCTAATTTATTTATTTGTAGAAAGCAACATATAGTTAGCTTTGATTACTAAGCCTGAAGGCTCTTTCACTCGTCGCAAAAACCAACATGCAAGCTCGCTGCGAGTACTTTCATCCAATCACAATGCTCGACAGTTTATTTTAATTACATGCAATTTTAATTAATTGCAGGGCAGCAATTTTGTTAATAGCCACCAATATATAGCTATATAACAATACAAATATACAACAAGTATATTTATAATATAAATACACTGGCGGTCAAAAAGAATCGATCATACATAGGCTAATGAAGGTGCTGCCATAAGGTTGCTTAATATGTCTAAGCAGCAACACAAAAATGATCGATTATTTTTTACCACCTGTGTAATAATTAATTATTTATAAAACTTTGTGTTGGTGACTCGTGTGCCTCAACTTTATAATTGTTTACTGTAATGCTCCCATTATACAAGTTACATAACAGCATGTGGAATTTATGAAAACCAGGAATATTATTTACTATTAGGTAGCATTACAGTATTCAGTTCACCAAAAGTAATTTACTTACTTATTATAGTGTGCCTGTTATGTAAAAAGATGCTTTTCAATGACAAATTTGTAAAAAGATGCTTTTCAATGACAAATTACATCAAGTATTTAACCTATGTATAGACTATTTATTTTTACAACAATTGTGTTATTACTTTCCTGATCTATTTGTCCTAACCTACCCAGTCAACACCTGTAGAGGTGTAAGAGTGCTGACTGACTCCTATCACATGAGTATAGTGAGCTATGATAAACTGACAATATCAGTGGTGAAAAGTGGTTGCTCTGGCAACATACAGGTACATTGTAACCGTGCTAACTCAAACTCAATTAACTCTGACTCTGCTTAATATGCCAACTTGTGTTTAGAGGTTGAAAAATACCATCATAACAAACCCCTGGTAACCCTAACTCTATTCGACTTTACCATAGAAGTTTAAGTTAGCGGGTTCCGATGTATATCTATGTTCGCTTTTCCTACGCGGAGTACTATTTGTCGAGGTGAGTTACTCTCAGAATATCATCGACTAATATTTAGTTGAACATATACTCATTTTGAAGTGAGCTGCAATTGCAACACATATGCTATAAAATGACACTAAATCTGTATTATTGCGGAGGAAATTGCAATAGTTTTATAACAGATATTTTACCAATCTACATTTGGTTATGTATTAACTGGCATTACTCTCAGAATACCCAGAAAAGGAAGTTGTGACATATTTCAAGGGGAACCTAACTGGACTAAAAGCTGCACATATATATATTACAATCTGTGTAATAATTTGGCATGAGTTACTTCAAAATGGTAGCAACATAGTATATATAAAGAAATTAAATCTAAAACCTTTAATAACTACATATTAGGAATGCTGTGGATACCCATTAACATTCCACTCGCCAAAATGAAAATTAATTGAAAATTTACCATGTTTTTGTTTGTAAATAAAAGCGAAATCTTTAGATTCCGAGGCAATAACATTCACCTTATGTCCAGCTTTCAGTCCAGTTAAATTCCTCTTGAAATATGTCGCAACTTCCTTCTCTGGGTATCCTGAGAGCAATGCCAGTAATTCCATGACCAAACGTAGATTGGTAAAAGAGATAACTTCCCCCTTCTTGTTGCTGCTGACATAGCAAAATGGCTCCACAAAGCCAGGCATGGACTTTACAACCCTCCTAAAAACCACGAACAACTCGAATGGCATATCCCTTGTGATGTCTGAGGAGAACGGGTTTCGTGCGCAACGCCTGCCACATAGTCGGCGACGAATTGCTGCAAGCCACAGTCTTGCCTCGCTATTAAAAATTACTGCGGCATTAACCGAACTGCCAGCGAGAATATGTGCTGTAGTCGGACAAATATTTGCAGCTTTGCTCATCACCACTAATGGCTGCAATAACCGCACTCCCTCCTCGAGAAACTCGCTATCAGAGTCCTGGAGCAACGGCAACAAACACTTTCGAATCTCGCTCTGAAGATTTTCGCCTTCATTGCGTTTTCTTTTCCCCAAAACAACTTTCTTAGCAACCTGCTCTGCTGAAAATGTTTCCGCCATTTTGAAAATGGTTGGGGAACACCGCAGGCCAAAATCACTTATTTGCGCAATTTTATTCGAAGAGCCGCTGGACAGTATGAATGGCGAACTTTAGCGAACTGGACGTTTCTCGAGAAAAAATACCAAGCGTGATATGGTTATATGGTTATGTGGTTATATGGTTACGTGGTTATGGGCTTATATGATTATGTGCTTATATGGTTATATGGTTATATGTTTTATTGGTTTTGTGGTTATGTGGTTTAATGGTTATATGGTTATATGGCTATGTGGTTATATTGTTTAATGGTTGTGTGGTTTAATGGTTATCTGGTTATGTGGTTATGTGGTTGTGTGATTATTTGGTTATATGGTTATATGGTTCTGTGGTTATCTTGTTATATGTTTATGTGGTTATATGGTTATGTGGTTATATGGTTATATGGTTATATGGTTATATGGTTATATGGTTATATGTTTACATGGTTATATGGTTATATGGTTATATGGTTATATGGTTATATGCTTATATGGTTTAATGTTTTAATGGTTATATGGTTTTGTGTTTATGCGGTTATATGGTTATGTGGATATATGGTTATATGGTTATATGGTTATATGGTTATATGGTTATATGGTTATATGGTTATATGGTTATATGCTTATATGGTTTAATGGTTTAATGGTTATATGTTTATGTGGTTATGTCGTTATATGTTTATGTGGTTATATGGTTTAATGGTTAAGTGGTTTAATGGTTATGTGGTCTAATGGTTATGTGGTTTAATGGTTATGTGGTTATATGGTTATGTGGTCATGTCGTTATGTGGTTTTGTGGTTATATGGTTATATGGTTTTGTGATAATGTGGTTATATGGTTATATGGTTATATGGTTATGTGGTTATATGGTTTAATGGTTTAATGGTTATGTGGTTATGTGGTTATGTGGTTATGTGGTTATGTGGTTATATGGTTTAATGGTTTTGTGGTTATGTGGTTTATGTGGTTATGGGCTTATATGGTTATGTGGTTATGTGGTTATATGGTTATATGGTTATATGGTTTAATGGTTTATATGGTTATATGGTTATGTGGTTATATGGTTATATGGTTATATGGTTATATGGTTATATGGTTATATGGTTATATGGTTATGTGTTTATATGGTTATGTGGTTATATGGTTATGGTTATATGGTTATATGGTTATATGGTTTAATGGTTTAATGGTTATATGGTTTTGTGGTTATGTGGTTATGTGGTTATGTGGTTATATGGTTTTGTGGTTATATGGTTATGTGGTTATGTGGTTATGTGGTTATGTGGTTATATGGTTATATGGTTATATGGTTATATGGTTATGTTGTTATATGGTTTAATGGTTTAATGGTTATATGGTTTATGTGGTTATGTGGTTATGTGGTTATGTGGTTTAATGTTTATATGGTTATATGGTTATATGGTTATATGGTTATATGGTTATATGGTTATATGGTTATATGGTTATATGGTTATATGGTTATATGGTTATATGGTTATATGGTTATATGGTTATATGGTTATATGGTTATATGGTTATATGGTTATATGGTTATATGGTTATATGGTTATATGGTTATATGGTTATATGGTTATGTGGTTATATGTTTATGTGGTTATGTGGTTATGTGGTTACATGGTTATGTGGTTATGTGGTTATATGGTTATATGGTTTAATGGTTATGTGGTTATGTGGTTATATGGTTATATGGTTATATGGTTATATGGTTATATGGTTATATGGTTATATGGTTATATGGTTATATTGTTATATTGTTATATGGTTATATGGTTATATGGTTATATGGTTATATGGTTATATGGTTTAATTGTTTAATGGTTATGTGGTTATGTGGTTATGTGGTTATGTTGCTATGTGGTTATGTGGTTATGTTGTTACATGGTTATGTGGTTTAATGGTTATGTGTTTATGTGGTTATATGGTTATGTGGTTATGTGGTTATGTTGTTATGTTGTTATGTGGTTATATGGTTTGGTGGTTATATGGTTATTTGGTTATATGGTTATGAGGTTATGTGATTATGTGGTTATGTGGTTATATGGTTATATGGTTATATGGTTATTTGCTTATATGGTTTAATGGTTTAATGGTTATATGGTTTTGTGTTTATGCGGTTATATGGTTATGTGGTTATGTGGTTATATGGTTTAATGGTTATGGGGTTATGTGGTTATGTGGTTAGGTGGTTACAAGTTTATGTGGTTATATGGTTATATGGTTATGTTGTTATATGGTTTAATGGTTTAATGGTTATGTGGTTATGTGGTTATGTGATTATTTGGTTATATGGTTTTATGGTTCTGTGGTTATCTTGTTATATGTTTATCTGTTTATATGGTTATGTGGTTATATGCTTATATGCTTATATGCTTATATGCTTTATGGTTTAATGGTTTAATGGTTATATGGTTTTGTGATTATGCGGTTATATGGTTATGTGGTTATATGGTTTAATGGTTATGTGGTTATGTGGTTAAGTGGTTATGTGGTTAGGTGGTTACATGGTTATGTGGTTATATTGTTATATGGTTATGTTGTTATATGGTTTAAAGGTTTAATGGTTATGTGGTTATGCGGTTATGTGGTTATGTGGTTATGTGGTTTAATGTTTATATGGTTATATGTTTATATTGTTATATGATTATATGGTTATATGGTTATATAGGTTATATGGTTATATGGTTATATGGTTATATGGTTATATGGTTATATGGTTATATGGTTATATGGTTATATGGTTATATGGTTATATGGTTATATGGTTATATGGTTTAATTGTTTAATGGTTATGTGATTATGTGGTTATGTGGTTGTGTTGCTATGTGGTTATGTGGTTATGTTGTTACATGGTTATGTGGTTATGTGGTGATGTTGTTACACGGTTTTATGGTTATGTGGTTATGTGGTTATATGTTTTAATGGTTATGTGGTTATATGGTTATATGGTTAAATGGTTATACGATTATGTCGTTATATGGCTATGTGGTTATCTGGTTTAATGGTTATTTGGTTTAATGGTTATCTGGTTATGTGGTTATGTGGTTATGTGGTTATGTGGTTATATGGTTATGTGGTTATATGGTTATTTGCTTATATGGTTTAATGGTTTGATGGTTATATGGTTTTGTGTTTATGCTGTTATATGGTTATGTGGTTATGTGGTTATATGGTTTAATGGTTATGGGGTTATGTGGTTATGTGGTTAGGTGGTTACAAGTTTATGTGGTTGTATGGTTATATGGTTATGTTGTTATATGGTTTAATGGTTTAATGGTTATGTGGTTATGTGGTTATATGGTTCTGTTGTTATGTGGTTATGTGGTTATGTGCACTGCAAAAAATCAAAGTCTAGCCTAGAATAAAATTCTTATTTTTTAGATTATTTTTCTTATTTTTAGAAATTATTTCTTGTCAAGAAAAATTTATAAGAAAAATGTTCTTGTTTTAAGAAAACATTTCTTAAAATAAGAAAATTAATCTAGGAAAGATCATCCGGAAGACTTTTTTTCTTATTTCAAGAATGATATTCTTGCGTCATAGAATAATATTCTGAATATTGTTGAAACAAGAAAATTATTCTTGTTGAACTAAAATTCTGTAAATTCGGTAGACAATGATATTTTCACGTTGATTTTTCTTATTTTCAAGAATACTTGTAATGTTATTGACACTCCGGGCAGCTCGTCAAGTAATTCGACCGGATTAGATCAATTGAATATGTTTTGCGTCGTATCAAAGAACATGTATTTTTAAAGATTCTCCTGTATATTTTCAATTGCTAAGAGAGTTTTTTTCACCTGTAGCCATATTAAACAAATTAAAAGTAAAAATCTATCTGGCTTTCGACATATATGATTGAGTTGAAAGGACTTTGTTTCAGTTGAGTTGTGGCCTCGTACGCCAGATTCAAATACAATCATGGTGAAAAACACATGGAACTGTGTAGTCATACAAATAAAGGTTAATGAATTATTTTGGGGATATAATGAAGAGTTTTCGTCAGAAAGTCAGAGATTACGTGGCTGATTATTGTTGCTAATATGCTGGACTGTTCAGATATTTGAGATCAGTGCCTTCAGTGGTATGCAGACGAGTGGCATATATGGGCACCCAGGATGCTTAGCGAGCGTGCTCTCACAGCGCGGCCTTTCAAAAATCTTGTTGAATTCAAGCTTTTACATCCAAGTCTTCCGCAAATTTTAACGAAAATAGGAAGAAATATTCCAATATTTGAAGATTCAAACAATAACTTGAAAAGTAAGTGTTAAACTATGTAAATATTTTTAGATTTGCGTGTAAATATAGGGTATATAACCGATTGTTTTCACGTATAATTTTAGCCGTCCATGGTCGCATATTTTGGCTTCAAGAATGTATGTCATTAATAATAGACATTAAAAACTTTCTATATGCCTTTGTATTTACAGATTATCATTTCAAGTGATCAATACTGAAGTAAATGTGGTCGAAGCGAGTCGAATTGTCCAAAACAATACAAACGACTACAAACTACACTATCTGCTACAAGATATGAAAATTATATTGTTGAGGTCATGAATTGATACTTTTAAAAGTATATGAAATATTGACTCATTTAGCTTTGATGTTATTTTTAAATACAATCACCAAAGCAAAATATTTAGCTTTTTATTAGAGGAGAAAAACCTTTCTTTGTAATAATACGGTATATTGTGCTATCATAATATCATTTCTGTCAAGAACCTGGTATGGCATTAATGACTGTTTATGTTGGGAATGGTTAGAGGGTGTAGAACCCTAGCCAGCATAGCCTGCGTGGCAGGCGTTCTATTGTGGGGGAGGGAGTTTTGTTTAGAGCGTGTGCCTTTTTTTTGAGAGCGTGCGCCAGGTGAGAAGTTAGGGGGGGAGGAGAAAAAGCGAAGGGAGAGGCGAAATGAACGCCTGCCCAAATCCTATTCATAAACGAGACTTTTGTGTCCAAAACCTTTGGTTAAATTCCCATTGGCTAATATGCGCTTTCGCGTCAACACTCTGTGAGATCTGTCAACAAATCGGCTTGTCTGAATTATCTGAGCGTTTAGGTTATGAAATTATTCTTAAGCCAGAACAGCAAAAACCGTTACTGAGCTGCTTTTTGGTCTAGACGTGCTTGCTGTTCTGCCAACAGGCTTTGGGAAAAGCTTAATATTTCAAGTGTTTACAATAGCCAAATCGAAGCTAGAGGTTTTTATCGATGGCGGTACTCAATCGTTGTGGTATAGAGCATTATGAAAGACCATATTGCTGAAGCACAGTCTCTTGGAATGACTGCATGTTCACCTACTGATACGAAATTAAGCCGAAGTATCTTAGAATCGACCACAATTTCTGTTTGCAAGCGAACAGCTACAGCGATGTTCAGGCACATCAATTAACATCAGTTTCCGGAGCTTTAGCGCTCAATCATCACTAATTTCCCCAGCGTTTTTTCATTGGTTAGTTGAAGAGGTGTTACTATAATTTCCAGTCGTATTTGTTTTAGCCTTGTCTCGTTTATGAATAGGATTTGGGCAGGCGTTCATTTCGCCTCTCCCTTCGCTTTTTCTCCTCCCCCCCCTAAATTCTCACCTGGCGCGTGCTCTCAAAAAAAAAGCGCGCGCTCTAAGCAAAACTCCCTCCCCCACAATAGAACGCCTGCCACACAGGCTATAGCCAGCATAGCTACCAGAGCTAGCCTAGCTCGCTTTCCCAAGAGGAATTTATTCATAAGACTTTTCAGGTCTTTCAGCAGTACACATACCTGTGTTTAGCACAATATATAATATCGGATGAAATATATTTGATAATTGCATACAAATAAAATGATATCCCTACCAGATTTATGCATGCTTATTGCTTATAAATTTGGTGCCTGTGCTGTTTCTATTTGTATCGTACCTAACCTGAAATCACATTTTCATGAGCAGTGACAACATTTTACTGTTATAGCCCATAGAAATGATAAGTCACTTACAGCATTATATTAATTTAAATACAGCATTCATACTTTGCCCAGATCCTGGTGGGGATATACTGTGTGTATTCACCATTGTGTTTTAACCTCTTAATTAACTACAATGTGCCTTTATAATCCTAGCCTGTCTAGAGTAAGACATTTTAACCTTAATTCCCAACAATTTTCCACAATACAGTGTGCAGCTGAATGTGTTGACAAGAAACATATGTAGAATAGTAGATACATGTAGTCTGGTTTTAAAACTGTCAATTTCAAATATCTTTCATTGTCAAAGTAAATTACTTGTTTGGTTTTTCTGTGGGGGACAGGGGTGGAAAAAATAGGCGAGCACATTCGCAGGAAATTATTCAACAGCCGCAGGAATTTTTTAGGTTGATTTGAAAAGACTCATTATATACATAATTATGTCTCACTATGGGCTTAATTTGCTTTACCAGTCATGGTTGACAGGAAATTTGCAATATTGTCAATTGTATAACCTCGCTGGCTGATAGTTTTATCTCATAAGAATCGAGATTGCATGCCCCTCCTTACAAAATAGGCTGATCTGAACTGACGGACTAGCTACTTTGCTTGACTACTTATATTAACTGTACTACATCATTACGCTCTGCAATATTTAAGCCTGCTTCGGCTGCACCATAAGTACTAAGTAAGTTATTCAGTTGTTAAGTAAATAGATTTCATATAAACACTACAAAAATATTGAGCTATATATCTGCCAACTGCCAAGACCAGGCAGTTTAAAACCAGGCTCACCAGACAGTATGTATATGCATTATAGGCTACAATTTACAGCTAGATAAGCCTAGGTTTGACAATCCACCCCTTGTGGGGGGATTACCACTGTATTTGTTAGTGACTATAACTTATGAACAAACACCATTGGTATAGTACTTGTAGTACCTAACTGAAGTTTGAATAGGACAAGGATATTTTGGACATATTGTTGGACATGATTGAACAGACCGTTTTTGAGTTTTGCCTGACCTTGTCTCAGTTAAGACCACACTCTTAGACATAACATGTTGAGATCCAATGCACCTTGAATCACTGATCTAACTTTGGCTTAGCGGGGGCTCTCGGTCTTAATTGAAAAGAAACCCTGGGTGCATTGGGTCTGGTCCCAGTGGCTGATGTCCCTCAGAGGCTCTTTCGAACAAGGTCCCATAGGTCAGCCTTGCTCCCAAATAGACAGAAGTTGAAAATCACTGGTCGAAAAGCAAAAAATGAGCCAAGTTTTCCCTTGGTCTCCCTTTGACAGGGTAAAAGTACACTTGAGGAACAGAACATTTTTAATTTGCTGAGTTACTTTTAACCGTTCAATTACAACGTGCCCTGTTTAATTTATTATCCTAACCTTGTCAAGGAAAATGATTGGTTTACTGTGCAAGGGTGATTGCCACTGTATAGGTTACTGACAACTTATGCCACAGACACAAAAAAGAGCTCTATTGCCCTGTGTGCATGGGGTGTGAAGCCCTCATGATCTTAAATTTAAAAGTGCAAAAAATGATCTGAAGTTAACTTGAAAACTAATAAACGAAGTAATCAATAAGCGAACTAGAAAACCCTTCCTGTCGTAAAGTTGCATATCAAATGGTAGAATTATAACTAATCCTAAGGAAATTGCTAATAGGTTTTGTAAATATTTTACTAAATATTGCATGGTCCTTCACTCGCAAGCAAAATAACCGCGGTAACTCGTCTTATTGCTCTTTCTTAACTGACAATAGTAACACACCTATAATTCTACAGCCTACTGATATTAGTGAACTTGAAAATATATGCAAAAATTTTAAATCAGGGAAAGCCCCTGGCTTTGATAATATTATTATTATTATTATTGTCTTTATTAGGGTCCACTAAAGTATATTTACAAAGATTGATATCATTAAATATACTTAAACAGGTAAAACAAAGACCCTAAATGGGCGAGGCGCAAACGGGACTGTAAGAAGCACGCAAGGCGCCTGCCTTGTCGTATAATGTGTTAGTAACAGTAATTACTGTGTTAGTAACAGTATAATGCTGTATTATGCCTATATCAAATTATGTTACTGTGGTATTACAATGCTACACATTAATTAATATACAATTAATATACATCAGTTAGGTCCTGTGGCAAGGACAGTCCCTACTCAAAGACTACGTACAAGACATGTCCACGTCATAAATAGAATTAACTAAGACTGAATATTTGCGCTTGAGATAAGATTTAAAAGTACTAGGACTAGAGAAACTGTCAAAAGATACTTCTTGACATACAATATCCCTATGAATGTAATTAAAAACTCACTTGACCTTTCGCTTTCCACTGGAATATTTCCTGAAAATTTAAAAGTTGCCAAAATCATTCCTATATACATAAGTTAGACAAACGCAATTATTTTCTAAACTAAATGCCAATTTCCCTTCTAACAAGTTTTTTAAAATTCTTTGAAGTTTGAAACCAGTTTGGTTTCCGAAAAAATCACTCAACTCCATTTTGATCTTAACCAGGTCACGGTCGCCTTCCTAGATCTTTCCAAAGCGTTTGATACTCATTGACCATCAGATATTACTCGACAACATTAGGGCACTATGGTATTTGTTGTTTAGCTTTTAGATGGATAAAAAGCTATTTTCTAGGTCGTAAACAATTTGTTCAATTTAAAGAAACGTGTTCCTCCGACCAAATCATAATTTGTGGTGTTGCACAGAGGTCTATACTAGGACCACTGTCTTTCATCTTGTACATCAATGATATTTCGAATATCTCCACATTGGCAGAGTCTCAGATGACACTAGTGTATTTTATTCACACACTAATCCAAATATTCTTGAGTCTGTATAATGAACGAGGAGTTGAAGCCTTTTGATGTTTGGATGAAATGTAACACATGTCAGTGAATGCCAAAAAAACTAATTACATTATTTTCAAATCGAACAAGGAGAAAGTTAAACATAACTTTTCTTTCCACTATATGGTAATGAAATGCTTAATCAAGCAATTACAACAAAGTTTTTGGGTGTATACATTGGTAAACACTTGATATGGAAGGATCATATTAGTCATGCACATTTTCCAAAAAATATCAAAGTCACGTCGGTATAATATATAGATCTCGCTACTATTTATGAACAAAAACCAAGTTATCTTCATAATACATTTTTATTTATCCTTATATCACTTATTGTAATAATTATAACCTGGTCGTCTACATATGTATCTGATATTAATATGATCTATTGCTTACAGCAAGCTTTCGAGCTCATTCAGCTCCGCTATTTTCACAATTAGGAATACTTGGTGTAAACAAAGTTAGCTCTATTCATATAGCTAGATTCACAGTGTGCGGTAATCAAATTACACAATTATAATACTAATTAAATCAGCAACAAACTATCGCTCTTAAGCTGGTCGTACGAATCTTAAGAAATTCACGGTACTCTATACTACCAAGGACCTAAAATTTGGAAATCATTGTCCACAAATGAAAGAAACATAGCCAGTCTCTACAATTTTAGAAAACCTATGAAGGACTTCTTGCTAGACTAATTTCTGATGCACCAATGCACTGTCGATTTGATTTAATTTGATTTGAAGACTTTATTTAGCGAGGGTAATCACTTAATAGTAGAAGGTGTTTGTAGATGGAATACTCGAACGGAAATTTATAGACACTTTTTAGACCTAGGCAGGAGCAGTTGGGAAAAATGCAACTTAGGCCCTCTGGCAGGAATAATAGTGTAATACACTAATAAACTTGTGGTCCTCGATATAAGCTTTAGAAATAATATTATGTTATCATGAGTTGATCTCAATAATAAGCCTGATGGTTTCATGAGGTCACCTTGCAACTTTCTTTTTTAAATACATAGACTATCCAGAAGACAGGGACTGGAAACGCCATTGTTTTGCGCGTGCTGTCCGTGATACGGCCTGTAGAACAACAATGTCAATGGCGAGTGTTTTTGTAGTTCGAAATAATACGCATGCATTCAAAGGCGATCTTTGGCTTTGGTAATCCCAATAGAACTTTGAAAAGGCGATAGCTGCATTGACATTTATATTTTTGTTCATTATATATAGATAAGAAACCCTGAAAAATATTCAAAGTAAAGTTACCGTGTTTGAAGTAGGTGTGTACTGCGACAACAAGTTGTGATGTTGTGATGAGTGGCGAAAATTCATATGAGTCAGGCATCAGGCATCATAGTGTAAACTTTCCGGGGGGTCACGCGATGAGTGCATGTACTTTCATTATCGCCGATTTTTTCCAATGTTTTAACGCTTGCATATTATATATAGTCTCGTTTCGCTCTATTTCTCGTTTAAGCACTTTCAAGTTATTTTATAGCTCAATTCGGTTGTATTCATGCAGTGTTTAATTAGATTTACGAACAACATTTGGGTTGTTGTATTTATAAACGTCTACATCATAACAATCGTTTTATATATAATATTGGGTTGCTAACTCCCCCGGTAGCTATGAACACGTGCGTTCTAAGTCCACTGATCTAATAATATCATTGAACGAAAATACGAAATTTCGAAATATTTACCGCACAATGGTGGCGTGCCAGCTGGGAGTGGGAATGTGATGGAAATACGATTAAATTTATAAATAAACGTTTTCTTTTTGGCCTTTTGGATTAGTAGTGCGTTTTGTCATTTATATATTCAATAGACAATACTGAATGGGTCGAATATTCATTATTGCAATATTTTTATAATTTCCGAAGCGTAAGTTTCGCCTCAAACATGTCACATATTTAGGACTTGGTAGTTGGTGCTGGTTATATATAAAAAATTCAAATACAAGATTCAAGACCCGATGAGATTCCTTTGGCCTTACCGTAAATATCGAATATGTTAGTTATAGTAGGCCTATACAGCATTGGATTTTCCCAGCGATCTAAGGTAAGTCGACTTGCGTACAATTTATACACATTAATACGCATACTGTATTGTTTCTGGCCGCGAATTTTATAGATAGTAGAAGTTGCTGTACTCTGTCCGTAGACTCGTAGAGTGTAATTTGTAGAGTCACTAGAGTATTAGAGTGTAGTATGAATTGCATAATTTTGAAATTTGACATTTGTTATGCAATATTAATAGAACACATCCCTGTTGTTTACAAATGCGAATGACATTTATTTTGATGAGGATGCGTCTGTATATATAACTATGATGTATGTTGCATTCTATATACTTTCTAGTTTTGCTTAGCCTTTATTTTAGCAGTCTGTGTACAACCGTACTCTCGAAATTTTATATACACGATGAAATAATAAATAAATAAGTAAAATTTGAAATAATCGAAGTTGAGTTTGACATATTTGTAATTAGTTGAATAAAACTAATCAAATATTGCAACCGTAAACAAAAGACAATTTTATCTGCTTACTATAATATATTGCCAAAAACATAAATCACTCATCGCGAATTTAGAATTACGAATGATAAAATATTACAAGCTTTCCATTGACAAGTGTACTTGTTGAAAAACTGGCATGCTAGCTTTTCAAAAGCTTGTCACATTTCATCAATTTTCAAGGACAAATAAAAATAGTAAAGGTAAAAATAATTGCGAAATAAAAATTGCTCGTGTAAATTAATACGTGATATGCAAATATCAACACAACACAACACAACACAACACAACACAACACAACACAACACAACACAACACAAAACAACACAACACAACACAACACAACACAACATGGATGGACAACATTAACGTAGTACGCACTATAAACCGTGTAACAACATAGCATTTGTCTTTTAAAACTTTGCACTATCCTTGAATCACTAGTTTTTGCTCTGATTATGGCTGGTTGCCCTGGCAACTGACAATTGCTACCTGATAAAAGCGCATCACGGATGTCGCGTCAGCAACATTAGCGCTTTGCCCAGCGTTTCCAGTCCCTGTCTTCTGGATAGTCTATGGTAAATATCATCAATTAGTTCCAACTGGTCTTCAAACCGTGCATGTATTCTATTAACTATGATTGAATGAATCGAAAGTCAATTTTGCGAGTTAGAATATCAGTAACTTTTAATACACCTATATTACGTCAAATTAGTCAACAAATCGCAACATACAGACGCACTAATCAATAGCAACATGAAATTGCTCGTGTTAGACCACGCGCTTGATTATATTTCATGCAACTTGACTTCCATGTTCGAGGATCGTTAACATCATAGCACTCTAACGCCCGTATTCTAAAAGCTCACTCACACTCACACTCAATGAGTGGACGCTCATTCTCAATTAGTGCAACTCACCACTCAATGAGTGTCCACTCACACTCACTGAGTATAATGCTACACTCACACTCCAACTATTCAAAGACACCACTCACACTGAAGTGAAGGTCAGATTTTGAGTGAAGTGTGAGTGAGAGGTATACGTCCCTTGACCTGCACTCACAATTTTTTACTGCATGTAAATATGGCCGAAAGATGGCTAAATAGACTGAATGCTGTTGATAATATGATATTCAATAACAGAAATAGACGGAGAGAATATAATTTCAATGTAGAGCAGTACGACGACGAACAATTTAGGAGCAGATATAGGTTAACAAAGGATGCCTTTCAGGAGTTCCTGGCCATGATCAGAGCAGATATACAGGCACATAACGACAGGGGACGACCGATTCCCGCTGATATCCAACTGCTGATAACTCTCCGATTTTATGCTACTGGTACGTTTCAGTTAGCATGTGGAGACTTATGTGAAATATCGCAGCCATCAGCAAGTCGCATTATAAAACGAGTGTCGGAAGCTATTGCTCGACTAAAGAATATTTACATAAAATTTCCAGATGAGAATATGATACAACAAATCAAGCTTAATTTCTGGCGCATTTGAGGATTTCCCAATGTGGTTGGGGCAATAGACTGTAGCCACGTTAAAATCTCATCTCCAGGGGGCCAGAATGCAGAGCTATATCGGAATAGAAAAGGGTATTTTTCCATCAATGTCCAAGTTGTTTGCGGCGCAAATTTGGAAATTGTAAACATTGTCGCACGTTGGCCAGGAAGCGTACACGATGCAAGAATTTTTGACAACAGTCGCTTATGTGCAAAATTTGAACGTGGCGACATCGATGGCGTTTTACTGGGCGACAGTGGGTATCCATGTCGGCCTTATCTCATGACACCACTGTTGAATCCCCGAACACGGCCAGAACGAAGCTATAATGTGTCTCAAATACGAACCAGAAATACGGTCGAAAGAACATTTGGAGTATTAAAGAGATTATTTCCATGCTTGTCTATGTGTCTGCGTACAAAACTGGAAACGACACTGACTATTATTGTTGCGACAGCTATTTTGTACAATTTTTTACGAAAGAGAAATGATCCGTTTGATGAACCTGATTATATTCCGGAGGAAGGTGACGACATGCCAGATGTTGAAGGCAATGAAGGACGATTGGGTGTTGCTGTGCGCGCCGCCTTGATAATACAACATTTCACGTAAACCACTGGTCTAATATAGTTGATAAAGGTTTCAAAACAATATTTCCAGTACACTGTATATTCTACTGTGTATGTTTGACAAATTGAGTTGTCACGTATTATCTACCACACCTACATTATTATGTAATTAGATTTTCGTAATATTATGCCGTTATGTGTTTAACATCATTCATTACAAGTATTATTGTGTGTTCATCCTAGAACGGGTGAATGGTTTCTGTGGTTGTTCTGCAGCGAGGTTTATGTTTTTACTCATTGAAGTCCAATACTCCCACTCGGCGTCAAGCACTTCTATCTTTCTTTTGTGTTCAGTCAGCAATTGTTTTTTTTTAATAGCCAACAATTCCATCTCCGCCTCATGTTGCTTTTCTTGCATGCTCAAACAACGCTCTTGAGCCACAGACATTCCTTTCCTTGTGGTCGATGGTAACGACAATGCACCCTCGACAACAGTCGACGGGTCTAGCTGCTGATTTGGAGTTAATGTAGAAGTTGTAATTTGCTGAATGTCGTTTTCATCGTTTTCTATTAAATTAATGAGAAATGAAATACGACATGCACTAAGACACTATTGTGTATTCTTTTATAATATTAAACTTTAACAACTCTTTCATGATTCAGAGCATATCCTTACCTGATTCGAAGTTATCGTCGTCAAACGGGTTTTGTAGGCTGTCTATTTGAGCAGGGATTATTGAAGCAATAGCCGATGATTGTTCGTCTCCTGGTGATGTGGGTACACCACCACCAGTTAATTTAGCGGCTCGTTTTGCTTTAGCAAGGACCTTTTTGGCACGGGCCTTCAAATTTTCCCAACATTTCTTAAGTTGTCTAGCATCCCGTTTAGTTACACCGGACTGCGAATTGAATTCGTGCGATAACGTTTCCCACAACGCGTTTTTCTGCGATATTGTCCTGAAATCATTTCTTTTACATTCCAGGACAGCCTTGTGCTTTGCTACTAACTCTGTCAGTAGTGACTTTTCTAGTTGAGAAAAGTACTGCCTGTTTTGTGACATCTTGCACGTTGTCTTTGGAACTTCTCAGCCAAGACAGATCACACTCTTATTAACATGCACTTATGATTGTTCACAATACTGCACTCCAGCACTCCAGTCAGTCACACTTGAGTACGCTCTTTGAATGCAAATTAACCACTTTGCTTAACAAATGAGTGCGCCCTCTCAACGAAAACAGTTACACTCAAACTCCAATCAAACTCGCACTTCAACCCCACTTCAGTGCTTCTCACTGAAATGCCACTCAAGTGTGAGTGTGAGTACGCTTTTAGAAAAGCCTCCATACTCCATTCGTATTCTCCTGTTTAAAAATTCAAATAGATTTATTAAAATACAGAATAACATTTTTTGTAGATATCATCTTGCTCAGGAAAATTGAAGATAGAGCTGAAACGATACCAAAACCCAACCAATAAATTACAAGATGGTTTTTGCTGTGATGAAATTTCAAAAATTTGCACAATCGACTGCAAACCTTTCTTTAATTTTACGTTCAAAGGAAAACTGTTGGAGCCAGGGCTGATTGGCAAAAACATATCATTTTCCGCACAATCAGTATTTTTTCCGTTTAAAATGTGGCATGTAAGTCTCTGGATTGTGTAATATTAAATTGTATATAATTATAAGTACAACCAATCTGCCTTAGTAATCGCCCCCTATGAAGGTAGATAGCATTTTCCAATAAGCTGTTACCATTTGGGTCACTCTGGACTACATCATTCATAAAAAAAATTATTAAGCCACAGGCCCTACTTCCTTCCAATGAAAGGCCATACGCTTCGTTCGAACGTCGTAGTGTATTTACTTTCTGATGTAATCACCAAGCACAACGTGCAGAATTGAGTGTGCATGTTCAGAAATGTCATCCAATATATTTGTATTCAAATATATCCGAGACAGAAAAATGCATGACATGTAACGTTTTTGTACACCGAGTTTTTGCCGAATCTAGTTCGCAACATCCATATAATGTTGGGGCAGTCAAAATCTATAATGAGCTCTGTCCAAATTATCTTGTTAGAGTCCGAAATTATCCTCAATGTTCGCCACTAATCCCATCATGTATCTCGTGAAGTGATTCCAAAAATAAATTTCTGCTTGCAGCCGTGCTGATATCTTGCATTTTTGCTGAGCGAAAATATGAATTATGTTCTCTAATAGAAAGATTTTGTTTGGTTTTCTAAACAATGTATGTATACCAGGATTTAATTTGAAGAAATGTTAACATGGATTTTTTTATCTCTGCCATTCAAATTTAGCCGAACCAAAGTTTCTCGTTGGAAATTTGGGAGTACGATAAAAATACAGCGCATGATTTGATTTACGATGGGACAATACCCCTCCCGCAAAAGGCTAACAAATCACAATCATCTTCAAAAACTTATCCACTGATCTTTAAAGGAAATTACGTAACTCTCAACATCATGGTTAAAATCTATTGTGACCCTGGTTACTTAGTGCCTGACTGCGTAAACTACTGTGTGCCTCAAAATAACGAAAAGGGACATTACAACTGCTCAGAAACAGGGGCGAAGCTGTGCTTTAAAAATTGGTATCCTACAAATTGTACTGTGTATTGCGAAGAACACAGCGACCACCACTCTTTCTATTGTAACAAGACAACCGGAGAAAGGATCTGTCAACAACATTGGCATGGAAGAAACTGTGATATATATTGCAAAGAACAGGATGATTCGACTGGACATTATTCCTGTGATAATCACACTGGTTTAACGGTTTGTTATCTAAATTGGTTTGGAACGAAATGCAGTAATTTTTGTGAGAAGGAAAGCATTGGACATTATGATTGCAACAACAGAACAGATACATATTGTAGTGATTTTGAGGGAAAATATTGTTGCAATAAAACTACAGGACAAAAGATTTGTCATCGAAATTGGTATGGGGATAATTGCACAACGTATTGGAAAGGGGAAAATGAAGAAGAACATTATTTGTGTGATAAATCAACTGGGTCAAAGATCTGTCTACCAAATTGGTTTGGACTTAACTGCTCGGTATTTTGCAAGGAACAAAATGATTCGTTTGGTAAAAATTGCAGTATTTTTTGTAAGGAACAAGGTGGTGATGGAAGTGTAAATTATTATTGCAATCAGACAACGGGACAAAAGATGTGTCAACCACATTGGTATGGGAATAATTGTACAATGTATTGCAAAGAGAAAAATAACGGCATAAGGCATTATTTGTGCAATAAACCAACTGGCTCAGAGATCTGTCTGGCGAACTGGTATGGAATAAATTGCACAAAATATTGCAAAAGAGAACGAAGTTTTACTGGGCATTATTATTGCAATAAAACAACAGGGCAGAAGATCTGTGATAATCATTGGTATGGGAACAACTGTACAACGTATTGTAAAGAGAAAAATGATCTCATAGGACATTATTTATGCAATAACGTTGCTGGATCAAGGATTTGTAGAGAAAACTGGTATGGAATGAACTGCACAATATATTGTAGGGAACACAATAATACGAATGGACATTATTCTTGCCAAAAGCCAGACAGGTTGAAAATTTGTCATCCAAGATGGCATGGACCTAATTGCTCAGTATTTTGCAAAGAACAAAATTATTCCAATGGACATTGTCTGGGTTAAAAATTTGTCATCAAGATTGGTATGGCCAAAACTGTAATACATATTGCATAGTACAAAGTAACGGACATTATTTATGTAATGGAACAACTGGTATTAGGATATGTCACCGCCATTGGTCTGTATCTGACTGCACAGTGTATTGCAAGGAAAAATCTCACGATACCGGCACATATTTTTGTGATAAGAAAAAGGGAAGAAAAATTTGTTATTCCAACAGATTTGGACCAAACTGTACAACATTCTGTAAAAGTACGGCTGATGATTCAGGTCATTATTCTTGCAATGAAACATCTGGTTCGAAGATTTGCCACTCAGGTTGGTATGGGGAAAATTGCGATAAATTCTGCAAGGAGGTTGTTGATGTAGTTGCTGAGCTGTCATGCAGGAGGAATGAAGGTACATACTGTTATTGTTTATATACCATAAATAATTTATTAAGCCCCAGGGAGCTTGTTTGTTACATGCACCGATGCTCGTTTGACGGGGGGGGGGGGGGTGGTATTGGAGAGAGCAAGGCTTAGGTGAGCAGGGGTTTAATAGAGAGGTGCTTATTGATTTAGTCATAAGATGGTTCTAAGCTATGAGGGATATTATAAACTGCATTTAGATTACAACAATTGATTTATTTCAACAAGTATTCTCAGTTTACCATTAGTATGATGATTTGAAATAAAAAACAGGTACTTGAGAGTTTTTAAAAGACGTCCTTCTGACTTGTGCAATTGTTTTGATGGTTTTTTAAAAGTTCACCCATACATGTTTGTTCAAAGTGTTTATCTCGTGTGTTTTGAAATAATTATTATATCCTCTTTTTAAAAAAGAAATCAAATCAGGAGGCGAAAGTTCCAGTGGAGAAAGTATCAATCCCTCTGGTTTATTATTGGAGGTGCAATTGTCGCTTTCTTGCTGATATGCATTATCATTATCATGATCAGGTACAATATACAATACATAATATTTTCGTTAAATGTTTTCATTGTTCATTAATTCACGAGGAAAACACAAAGGAAATCATGACCATGAAGGAACGTTCATTTTTCTCACCAAATATATCATTCATGTCTTTAGGATTATTGAAGAATATGAGCGTTTTCACCAAGACAAACCATAAGCTATATTTTGGCTATTTTTTGTATATCTTATATAACAAGCCAGCTCATGCTGTATATATTCAATCAATCAATCAATCAACTTTATTTAACAACGGTAAACACTTAACAGTATATCAACTGACTAACAAGTGGCCCTCTTATACTATAACTATATGACATACAATTAAAAATACTATATAACATGTAATCATGATAATACTATGAGTTTATAAGTTAAAAAGTCAAGATATTGTAAAAGAATCAATATCATTATACATATTAAAAAAATAGTTAAAAAGTTCGTTCTTAAAAGTTTCTACAGATTTTTCGGACGTTTTTATATGAGGAGGTATAGAGTTCCAGAGTTTACTCGTGGAGACCTAGAAAGACTTTCCCCCCTACTTGACTCGGCTATAGCGTGGACATACCAAGGTTCTTTGACTGTAGCGGCCTGACGAACGGGTTTATATGTCTGCATTTGAGGTTAAAATATCATTAATATATGATGGACAATTTCCATGAAACCGTTTGTAAGCTAAGACACATTTGTTCAACTTTACTTCGTCATGAAAAGCAAGCCAATTTAGCTGCTTAAACAATGATACGCTGTTTGTTCTTATACCGACATCCAGAATGATGCGGGCAGCACGTTTTTGCAATCGAAGAATTGTTTTCAGGTTTTCCACGGAGCAGTTAGCCCAAACTGTAGCACCATACATCATGACTTGCTTAAACATGGTGTTGTACTACAGTTTACGTTTGTCTAAAGGAAGAAACCGTTTAATTTTCCGAAGAACGCCCAGTCGTTGTCCCAATTTCTTAGAAAGTTCATCCACGTGTTTATCAAAAGTCAGTTCTTGATCGATAGTGACTCCTAGAAGTTTCTGGAAATTAACTTGCTCAATATCCTCGTTATCAGACTGTAACGACAATATCTTTGTCGCCAACTTTTTGGCCAACCTCTGCCCGGTGACAAGCATAGATTTTGTCTTCTTGGCATTTATGATCATTTTGTTTGTTTTTGACCACCTTGCAATGCCGTCCAAATCAAGCTGTAGTGCTGTTTCTATGGCTGTAGGTGCCAAATCCACTTCTGCGGAGTGACTAAGGGTAGTGCCATCCGCATATATGTCGACCTCGGAGTGGAGTACCTCTGACGGAAGATCATTGATGAACAAAAGGAAGAAGATTGGACCCAAAATACTTCCTTGGGGCACACCGCATTTCACCTCTATTTTCGGAGAACGGGAACCATCAATATTTACATACTGCCAACGGTTTCTAAGATAGTCTTTTAAGAGGTTTAGCTCATCCCCCTGAATGCCATAATTATGTAACTTGTTAAGGAGCAGTTGGTGGTCTATCAGATCGAAGGCTTTCTTATAGTCTACAAAAATTAGTCCATTGTTTTTATCCAGATCAAGTAGCAATTGGTCAATGAGTCTGATGAGTGCAGTTTCAGTCGAGTGGTGTTTACGAAACCCGGATTGAAGTCGATAAAATAAGTTTCGTTGTTGCAGAAACCCATACATATGTTCACATATATGCTTTTCCAGTAGCTTAGATAAAATGGGAAGCACTGATATAGGACGAAACTTATTTTATCGACTTCAATCCGGGTTTCGTAAACACCACTCGACTGAAACTGCACTCATCAGACTCATTGACCAATTGCTACTTGATCTGGATAAAAACAAGGTAACTGGACTAATTTTTGTAGACTATAAGAAAGCCTTCGATCTGATAGACCATCAACTGCTCCTTAACAAGTTACATAATTATGGCATTCAGGGGGATGAGCTAAACCTCTTAAAAGACTATCTTAGAAACCGTTGGCAACATCTAAATATTGATGGTTCCCGTTCTCCGAAAATAGAGGTGAAATGCGTTGTGCCCCAAGGAAGTATTTTGGGTCCAATCTTCTTCCTTTTGTTTATCAATGATCTTCCGTCAAAGATACTCCACATTATAAAAACTACAAGGTAGCAAATTTTTCGCCCATGTATGCATTTCTGCAAAAAAGCATCTCTATTTAGCCGCGTCTATTCAACCCCATTGTCCAGAAACAGAATATATTTATTTTTGTCTAATGGAAAACCATGCAGTGTTTTATTCAGGAATAAAATAACTATGATTCCTAGCCGAAAATAAATTATGGATACGGACTCTGCAGTTCGAACTTTATTATGTAGATATTATTTGCTTGTATAATTGCATGTATGCGTGGGACAGTATTTAGGTTTTAGTAGAATGTATTCTTCTAGAAAATATTGTCGTTAATAAATGTTTTCTTTAAATATATGGAGTAGCGGTTCTTTGAAACAATTATTTGGTTCGATGTATAATTATATATAAAATTATGGAAATATCTGCTTTTAATTATTTTTCCAATTGAAAATTTGCTCGAGTATGCATTTGAGCACGTAAATGCTAGCTAGCTCATTTAGTAGTTACTATCGCAAGGAAAGTGCTGCCTTGATGCCAAAACTGCATGCAAAATTCCTCGACCAATTAGTAATATTGAACGTATTTATATTGCTAATGGCACACTGCATGTATAGATTTATTTTCTTGTCCAATTACGATGAGATTACAACAGTGCGATTACAACACTGTGATCATTGTAAATAATAATATATAAGAAGTACACATGCTAAACAAACATGTCACAACAGTCTTTGTTCCCAATCTGTAGATATTTCATTTCATATTTATTTAGCATTTAGCTTCCATCAGTGTTCATCTGTACTGTCCAGTGAATTGTCAAAATACATGATTATACAGCAAACCAACATAATAGTATATCTCTCCAAAACAACTGTGAGCAGGGATCCACATGACATATGTTGGAAATATTTAATTCTTTATATCGCAGATTTCATCCCATTACAGATGATGTAATATATCCATATTATTTTGTAAGTTTGTCACATTTTCTGCCTCAACAGGCAGTCAATGTTACTTTGTGCCACAACTGGTTCTGCCACAATGGGCAGATCAATAATATTTTGTGCCTCAACACGCTCCACAGGTTCTATCACAATGAGCTATTCCATTTAAAATCCGTAACCCCCCCCCCCCTCTATCGAGTTCAGGGCGTTTTCTATAACCCTGAAGAATTCCTGACTTTCAACAGCCCACCTGAGGAATTTTGTATTTACAACACCTACCCCTGAAGAATTCCTGTCTTACAGCTATTGCCCCTGAAAAATTTGACTGCAACCCCCTGAAGAATGCAATTTTTTTACTCAACCCCTGAATAATTCCAAGCCTAAATAGTCACACCCCTGAAGAATTCCAAGGCAAAATGGCCCCTTACCCCTGAAGAATTCCAGGGTCCTCCATAGGGGGGGTATGATATTAAATGGAATAGCCCAATGGGTAGATCAATGTTTCTTTCTGCCACAATGGGCAGATCAATATTTTGTGCCTCAATGGGCTCTACCACAACAGGTAGATTGATATTTTGTGCTACGATCACAGGTACAGGCTCTATGACTACAGCTAGATCACTATTTCTCACCGTCATAGATGGGGCACAGGCGATATATTAACTGTGTCGATCACATACCGACATATCTTGTAAGAAAGCATGTTTGAGCCCGTTGAGGCACAAAATATTATTGATCTGCCCATTGTGGCAGGGCCAGTTGTGGCACAAAGTAACATTGACTGCCTGTTGAGGCAGAAAATGAAACCAAATTTGGTTGATAAATTATGGTATATTTACTTGTTATAGTTGTGACATCATCTTAAGGGACTAATTGTTGTGACATCATCTTAAGGGACCCATCATCTTAAGGGACTAATGAGATGGAATTATCATCGTACATGAATTAATTAACCTACACGGGTAGATATTTAATATTATTTGTCATCGTACATGAATTATAAACACTAACTATGGTTGGTAAGTTATCTATAGACAAATATTCTACACCAGAATCTAGGACTAATAAGCCATTACTCAGAGCTTTTAAATACATTTTGTCTCCTTGTATTAAGACATTATTAAATGTTGTTTTAGACCACGCGGACAATGGAATATTTCCTGCTGAAAGAAGCGCAGATAACCTCATAAAAGCACATTGCTTTCCTCTAGAATGAACACTAAGCAGTTCATCGCCTTGATGAATATCGGCAGAAAGAAATAAAGCCATACTTACCTGTGTTTCTTCGGGAAATGTTTGTATATTTTGCAGCTAGTCAGATCCAGAAATCCAGGATAAAATCTTGTTAAATCTTCAGAGCTCTGAACTTGCAGATCACATGGAACAAAACATGCGTGCAATACAATATTTTCTCGCCCTCTCCCCCTATTTTAAAAATTCTCCTTGAGCTCGACTTTCTGCCCGGAATTCCGACAACTGACAGAGGCAAAATCGAGATCTCGACTATACATAGGTCGGCGTAAAAGACTGGGGCGGGTGAACTCTGGAGAAACCTTGCCATGTCAAGAATGTAGAAAGCATATTTTCTTGGGCATTGTTGTCACTTTTAATTATTAAAAAACCTGTGTCAGACTAATGTATGCAGACAACTTTTTTTATTGCTTTTAAAAGATATTGGAAATTAAATGGCAACTAACGACCGTGAATAATGACTATATACAATGTATAAACGATCCACGCATATAACATTTTAGAAACTTCTAGCACTTGCGCTAATGAAAATAAATATACATATGTGAAAACGCATTGCCTGATTGGTTGATAGCCGTTTTCCAATAACTGCGTAGCAAGTGAGAAATTTTCCCTACTCGGCAACAGTCTTAACAGTCTTATTATAATGGCATATTGAAATTAAATTTGTAATTAAGATCAATACAAGCCGCGCAAGTTCAATTTAAGGTGATGTGACACGGGAAGAATTTTACCGACGATTCGTCATGCAATGCGTTGCCGAACCAATCAAATTTCCTGTAGCAGCATCTGCATTACAAATCGTCGTTGAAAATTGTTCCGTGTAACGTCGCCTTTATGAACTAATATAGCGATTTTAATAAAATCATATTTAAATTCAACACTCGAATTGAACACTAGTAATATTTTTGTACAAAAGAAAGCTTACGGCTAGTTTATGAAAAGTCTAATGTTAGGCGAACTGTTCATTCATTCCGTGTGGGTGTTGTTTATAATTGTCGTACAATGTTCAAAGGCTTTTGATCAAACTTGCAATTCTTGTACTCAAATAGTTTTCAACGTCGAGCAGGGAATCCAAGACAGAATTTTGCAGGACGATGGTCGAGAGTTGAAGAGAAAGATAGTTCGAAGTGATACTGAGTGCTTTGTTGAATGTTCGGTGGATTGTCGTTGTATGTCGTTCAGTGTTTGTGGGAAGTCGTGTCATTTGAATTTTGGAAGCCAAAACTTGGTGCGAAATTCACTGCGCCATAAAAATGGGTGTCGTTACTATGATTTCCCCGCTTTTAAGGTAAGTCTGTAAAAGTATATTCGTGGATCTCATAAGAAGACTGGATAGCGCAACGTATTGCTCACTCCATAATTTTAGAAATGGGTGAATTTGGAAAAGATCAGCCCTTCCCCGACAGAGCAAGTGCGATCTAAAAATCTACTTCTGCATGATAACAGTAAAAGTACTAGGACGTCCAAGGGGTGGAGGTGTGTTAAATTCCCATTTCCTCTGTCGTGGATTTGTGGATGTTTTCTGGAATGACCCAATCCACCTTTACTAAGGGAACAGATTTATGAAGAAAATGTCTGTATTTTTTCTTTAAACGTAGTTCAAGCTTTAAAACTGTCCAATAACAACTTAATATGTTAAGATATTAAGCATCTCAAGCAATAAACGTTTATATCACATGATGAAAGGGCTCCCAACTCCATTTTTCACACAATAGATAAACAATAGATGGCCATTACAGCTTAAAGAGTTCAAGCCTCGGTCGCGTTATAAACACTCGTTAACTCGAATCAATTTTTAGCTGGTTCAAATTTTCAGGAAAGTCAACAAGAGATTTTTCTCATTTGATCCGGTTGCGAAAGTTGTGTAAGAATTCTGATAAACAGCTAGTGCTCTGTAACATTCATTATACTAAGCGATTCTTAGGCAACTCTTGTTCTCGTTTGGCCGAGGCATGATAGTGGCGAGAAAGCTCTCTAGCTTACCAACTGGCAACTCCCATGCAAATTCTTGCTAGCCAACTCTCATGCAAACACTTGCTAACCATCTCTCATGCAAACTCTCGCTTGCCATCTCTCACGGAAACTTCCGCTAGCCAACTCTCACGCAAACTCTCGCTTGCAAACTCTCATGTAAACTCTAGCTTGCTACAATCTTGGACATAACCCTTGAGACCATTACTCGCAATGTTGCAAAATGAATGTACACTGGCAAAACAATTTTCGTGACCCCCTCTCCCACAGTTCAATGTTGTGAACAACTCCGGCCCGAAACAACTTTTGACATTTTATCAAGACACATGCTCAACATTGATTTGGGGGAGTGAGGGCTTAAGAAACGCAATATAATTTTACAGAGAATTTACCATAAGGAGTATGCGAATTTTGCATAGGGGGAAAGGTAGCCTCAACTAGTTATGTTCAAGCTAGATTGTATCCAACTCTCATGCAAGCTCTCGCTTGGCAACTCGTATCGACCTTCATGCTCGTTTGACCAAGGTTAAATCTCATTCAGATCAGTATTATATTTTCATTGCGGCAAACGCTGAACCTCAAGCAAACATTAAACAAGCTGCATGGTAATGAAAAACCAACTTTAACTTTGTAATTCCTTGCTTTTTCCAGAATACATGCCATCCCTTATCAAGCCCATCAGCAATTTGCTGTTTACCCTCCTCTCCTCTTTGCTTTAATGGGGGTACCTGTGCTGTTGACGTCACTGACACCACGAGAAGATTCAAATGTCAATGCACAACTGGTCTCTTTGGAAACCAATGTAACGCTTGGAAGCCAAGAACATGTTTGGATTATTGGACTGATCAAGTCAAACCGATGTCTGGAGAGTATACCATAGTCGATTCAACTGGAAGATCATATGAAGTCTTCTGCGATTTCGACTCCGAAGCAGACATGGCTTGGACACTTTTTGAGTCGTTTGATATAGCACATGAGACAGACCTGAGCGACAAGTCATTTGTCACAGATTTTCCACGAAACGAATATAATCTAAACTGGCAAATTTTTCGCCTACCGAAATCTGTGATGTCCTACATTTCATCTCATTCAACATTTTGGCGGGCAACCTGTTCCTATGCAGTGTATGGCGTAGACTTCAGAGACTACTTTAGAGTACGTTTATCCATAATGAATCCCTTAAATTTCACTGGCTATTTCTCCTCACAGAATAACCCTTGTTTAACTGTGGATTATTTTGACATTAAGGGAAATAATTGTACTGGTTGTACTCAATCCTTTATACAAACCGCCAACCACGCACTTCATCTTAAACCGAAGCATAATCGTGTCAAAACAAAATGCAGTTTTAATTCATCGAGCGTTGAGTATGAATGTAGCGATAAGAAAGGGTATTATGCGCATCTTTTAGGATTGTATTCGATGAATTGTCCAGATCCTGACGTTAGATGTAGCGCAAATACAAACTCTACAACAGAATTTTGGTTTGGGGCTAAAAGAAAGACTTAGGACTTGAAAATATCTCCGACTGACGCAGAAGCTGTGAATAGATTGAATTGCAAAAATTATATGCGGCGTTGGAAGTGGAATAATGAATAACAGCTAGGCTTGGGTAGGAATATTTGAGTTCAAGAATCTGGAGTAATGAGTATCACTTTTATATGGTTTTATCATTTTCTAACAAAAAAGATAAGGAAAATCAGCCACTTCTTTTAATGAGAGGTTGTACTAATGAGGAAGTCGACACACACACTCATTTAGGTCTTAAGTTTCAAAATAACATGTATTGGAATAGTCATATATTTTCAGTTTATGAAAAAGCGTCTAAACGATTAAACATGTTAAAATCTTTGAAGTTTAAAATGTATATGTATAAAAGTTTTGATACGGCCAATAATGGAGTAAGGGGATATCATATGGGATGTTGACGATGCTCATAGATATTGCAACATGGGTAATCAATATTGTTTCATCTAACATGACTTATTGTGTAAATAGTTATTAATATTGTATAGTATTATATCAAACGATCCCTTGAAAAGCAGCAATAGCTGAAGGGCTATCGTTTTTAAATAACTTTTATAAATAAATAAATAAATAATTGTACTGCTGGTGAAGAGCGATTTGCTGGAAAGTGCTCAATATGAGTCAGCTAAATTATTTACTTGGGCTATAGCAGGAACTAGTTCAAAAAGTCTTCATGAAGAACTTGCTCTCATTTTTACAAAATAGTTAACAACTGTGTTCCTATTGATTTAATCGAACTTTTACCTAAATTGGTTAATGATAGATCATATATTCCTTTCCCAACTGGGAATAATATTAGTCAATATAGATGTAGAACTGAAAAATTCATAAAAAAATTTTTATCCTTCCACCATTTCTTTATGGAACTCTCTTGATATTGATATTAGGAATTCAACTTCTCTTACAAATATTAAATTGAAAATAAATAAGCTGTATCATCCGCAATGCTATGATAAATGGTTTAATTTCTCTCTTACGAGGAATGTTTCTATTGTGCATACACGATTAAGATTAGGTTTCAGTGCACTAAATGATTATTTGTATAGAATTAATTGTTGTATTTCTGCTTTATGTTTATGTGGTCTGGAATGTGAAAATGTTAAGCATTATTTCTTCTCATGTCCACGTTTTGCAGTTCAACGTAATAAACTGCTTACCTATTGTGCACAAGTTCGTGGCCAAGTATGGCTAGCGAGTGGCGACAATGAGAAACTGGATTATTTTTTGGTTCAACAATTTATTGTGGATACTTGTCGTTTCTGCTAGCCAAAGGCTTTGTCACCGTGTATATGTATATGTATGTCTTTTGTCTTTCTGTTGTTTGTTTTTTGTTGTTTCTTTCGCTGTTGTTTTTTTCTCTAATTCTTGTACTTTTTTTAAAAAAAATATATAAAATAAAATCTCCATTAATTTTTCGAATGAATGATGAATAATTGGTCACAATTATCCCCCTCCCTCCCGGATAATTATGCAGCAAAAATAATGTTTGTTTAGCAATTCTCAACAATAGGTGTGAAAATTTGGAATAGTTTACCATTATCGATTCGTAATTTAAATAAATCAATATATAAAAATAAATGTAAGCAAATGTTGTGGGAAATCTTGATATCTTGTGATGATTATGTTGATCTTGTCTATATTATGCGGACTTGTTCAACGGTTTCTTAACTTTCTATCAGAAAATATAGAGAGAATATCATCATTTGCAAATTAAAATTTAACCAATAGCTTGGAATATATATTGCATGAAACGTTTGCAAATTTCTCATCTTATTTTCATCTAAATTAAACCAAAATTTAATCGATTTCTTCTTGGCCTATGGCCATTAGCTTCACACCTTTTAGTATTATTTTATAGTTATCGTGCTCGTACAAACAAACAAACAAACACACAAACACACCCAGATGAAAACATAGCCACCTAGGGGGAGCCTGGGGATGTTATAGGCAATCTATTTCAATCACTACGTCGAGAATACTCTTTCTTTTCCAGCTTAATTTAACGTAGGAGAATCGAAGAAGGCAAGAATATGGGTAAAGCATTGTTTATTGAATTTGGCGACGTGACGAGAAATTGATGTGTCTCAGGCTAGTCAATAATAATAGCATTTAGCATTAAATAATAGCATTTTAGTTTGAGAAACACAAAGGCCGAAATCTAAGAAGCAGAGCCGCCGAGAGGGGGGCAGGGGACAACTCCCTCCAGGCTTCAAACTGACCAGGGGCCACAAACTTGACAGAACAACCCAATTAATTTATGTTTACATAATGATAGTTAGTATATTACGATAGGATTGCAGAAAGAGAAAGGGCTATGCCTCCCAGCAGTCGAAACGTTGAGGATTGTCATAACATGTAAGTTACGATTGCAGAATAACAGGCAAGGATGGAATACATTTATTGCGGTCGTTGCTAGAAAAATTAAAGTTCTGTTGGCACAATTCCAGCATTTGCGACGTTGATATGTATATTTGTATAATTTAGTATGTATGTGTTGTAATTTAAATTTGCATGTTTAGTCGTTTCATACAGTAGCTACCGTCGGTACGATTGCAGAAAAACAGACAGGAGTGGGACACATATGTATTATTCCAGCCCTATCTCTAAGAAAATATAATGTACATTATTGTACAAATTGACTCATGTCGTTTAGTATTTGTTGTAATTAATGATTATGATTATTATTATTATTGGATGTATTCCTGATGATGACTAAAATATATAGTCGAAACATAGAAAGAATAAAATGCTTTCTACTAATTTGGAGTTACCGTTGTTGCGTAATTTATGCAGGCTTTTGCCTGGGTAGGATTGCCGTTTCGCCATTCCAATAAACTGCTAGTCTGACTGAGTGCTGACTGTTGCTACTAATATACAAGCCTGACTAGTCCAGTACTTACTGCTTTGCAATGTTTTACTCAGTGTTTCATTTTCAACCTTCATCAATGCCAGTAAACCTTCCTCATGGGTGGTACCCGCATACCCGCAGCTGTTTTGCAACTCCGACGTCAAGTACGTCGATTCTTTCTTTGCAACTATAATTTAATGATCATCAGCATGTCTTTAATACTTCATTTCAATTCACAGAACTTGAATTAGTACTATATATAGTACATAGAGTATTTAAATAAAAGGAAAACAATTTATAAATACAACGCGTTGTAACTATTATAAATGTTATTCTTAACTCCATATACATACATGCAAAATTTAAATAAAATGTTAGACACATTATTAACGCGAGTTTTCCCAAAAGAGCAGTTTAAAGGACTTTCGGTAATTTGGCAAACGCAGGAAATAGATACAGGGATTAATTGCGAAATTAATGCTGTACAGCCCACAGAATAAACGACTTAACATTATACTAGTTTTTCTATCCAATTTTCGCCAAACATTTCCAGGATCATCCACTGCAACCCAAATAATGCGAGGCGAAAGACAGCCTAGTGTAATACTTGCTATCAGAATTATGGTTCTCAAAAATCTTTTTGCCTTTAAAAGTCGTTCCTCTTCGGCGCGACTTTCCCTGGACGTGGAGTTACAAAGCTTGATGTTTTTTTATTGTCTTTTAAGTTTGAAATAGGTCAAAGTGTACATTGTAGCGGTAAATACAGTTGCAGTTAGAGTAAAACTTCTTCGTGAGATTGCATCATCCTTCGTTCTTCCCATAATCGCAAACTTCGTGGGATAAATTGACGAAAAAAGCCAAATAATTACCAACAAGATAATTATATTTTTCTTCTTCATCCAATAACGGTGTTTTAGTAGATAGGCGATCATTAAAAAACGATCAATCGATATTGAAATTATGGTAACAATGGACATACCGGTAGGAACCATAACTATTAATTCTTCGACGTAGAATAACGATGAACAATTCAAAATATAAGCATGCCAACCAAACATACGAGAAAATCGGATAGCGCTAATTGTGCAACAAGATAGGTACCCGAATTCCGAAAGTATTTCAATGAATCCTTTATGAACGAAATAAAAGGGAAAACATGCGAAATTGCCCCAAACAAGCATATCAAATATATTGGTATGTTGATATAAAAATCGAAATTTAAGTTAAAGTGAAAATCGCATATTCGTCCGAATGGTGACCAATTTCACAATGTATAATTTCTTCATAGACAACAATTAATAAACTACATCGTTCTAACTTTTTATTCGTCAATTTTAACTCTGTATGTCTACCAGATTTTGAGAATGTATATTAGATTTCTTGTATAAAATCAATAATATTCTTCAATACACTTTTTTCAAATCACTAAGATACACCTACAAATGAATATGTAATAGGCCTATATGACTTTTATTTAAATGTGAATTGATAATTGATTAGTTTCGTAGAAACATGCATATGAACAAATATTAATTTATATGTTTAAATTATTTATTTGGGAGAAGAAGAAATTTTACGATGAATTTAAAAAGCAGCATTTGGCGCTTTCTAATAAGAATGGCGTCAAAACAATCTCATATTACTGTACGTTCTAAATAAAGCTTAACATATAAGAATACTTGCAAATAGATTGTGCAAATGCTTATAGCATATTTTAACATTCACATAAAAAGAGGACTTTTAATTACTATAAGCGGTACTTTTTATGTGTACTTTTAATGAACGAGGAGCCTGCAAAATGCAGCTTATTGTTTTGTGAATGTTAAAATTACAATTACGTAGAGTGAGTCGCTTTGGCCCTAATAAAACCGCACTTATTGCAATTTTTATTAATGAAGTTTATGAAGTGTACTGTTTAATAAAATAGTGGGAGCAATTGCTAAATTATTACGATTGAAATCATGACGCGTAAGAAAAGTAATAAAAACGAAAGTGTATGTAGCTATAATAAAGGTTTTAAATAAATAAAAGGGTGGAGCATTTTCACTTGCATTATCTATATTGCATGCATGTGTTTGTGATTTCACATACTGAGCCTGCATGGATGTATGTGATTTAGTACACGTATGTTGTAAGCAATTATATTTATATTGTATATATGTTCACGATAACGTTTTCGAACCTCGTCCGCAGGCCTTTCAGGTGGAACGACTCCTTATTCGTAAAGCTTGCGTTCTGTATCCACAGACATGATAGAAGAACAAGGGGCCATTTGTGGATAAATTCATTCAAATGAAAGAGGAAAATTGAAGCTTCCTAATTGGGGGCCAGATTTAATCGCGTATGTCAAATCGTGCGCTCATTGGCTACATTGAAATATCCTTAGCAACATGCAACAAAATAATTTTTATGCGTGAACGAGAAAAAGCCACTGGAAAAGACATGATAACACATTCCTACGTATCTGAAATTTTTAGATATGCAAGGTCGATATATATATGTTGAGAATTAACCTGTTAAAAAATGGTATAATTGTTTTGTATACATGGCCCCATTAGCAAGCTTCATTTCCCCCCACAATTTATCCCACAATGCCCCCTCAATTCTTTAATAATCTCTATATGGCTGTATATAACTGACATTACAACTAATCAGAAGTCGTGTTCTCTCTGGCCAATAACATGCATGGATTTATTTCCACGTGTGCCCGAAAATTCAAATATTCAAATTTCGCCCAAATTCTTCAAAGATCCCAAACAACACACGTTCTTCGAAATGTTTGATCAAGCAAGTTCACAGGACTATAAATTCGTGGTCATGTTGAAAGCATTGCAATTTTCGATGGCCTCGGACAAGGATATAAAGCATGGCATGTCACAAAGGTTTGCGAACAGGTAATACTCACGTATAATTTAACGTTTATTTTGTCTATATTTATACAACTGCATAAAATGTGAGCGAAATGTACTTTGAGTATGCGAATAATAAAACTAATTTTAAAACCTTACTATAGCCTTGACTGGCTATAGCTGTTGTAACGTTGTTGTTGTTTACCTATCCGGCTATATTTCGTATTTTAAGCTCCGCTCAGGGGAATGTAGATCCGACTACTATAACTCCTGCTAACTCTCCTGACGAAAGGAATTTAGAAGTCGAGATGTTTATATTTTCTCTCGTTTACAAGTGAATGTATGCGGGTGCATGGAGTTTTCATATTCCCAAGAGGTTATAATTCTATACACGTAAAAAGGCACAAGCTGTAGCCATAGTCCCTATAATACAGTGTCTGGAAACGCGGCAAACTTGAAAGTTTATAGCCATGTCCGTGGGTTGATGTTGAGGGTGTACTGAGAGTGCACGTTTTCTTTGTTTTACAAATGTTAATATTCAGCTGCACGGAGTTTATTGGCTGCTTCCTTCATTATGCTAGGAGAACAATGTGTTTACTGAGCGTGAAGGTGCACAAACATGAACAAAAACATAGAACAAAAGCTTTAGATGCGTTTCCAGACACTGTTATAGGGACTATGCTGTAGCAAACCTTCAGCGGATCGACTTGTACCAATGGCAATGCTGTTTCAACAACTTGTTATCAGGATATGTTTGCACTGCTTGCTCCAAACGTGTTGACATGACTGTTGTCAACAGCTTTTTGACAACTTGCTACAAGGTTGTTGACTCAAGAGACTTGTTACAAGTTGTTCCAACAAGTCGTCGTCGTGCAATTGAACAACTTGCTGACAAGTTGTGAGTGACAACCTTGTAGCAACTTGATAAATGACAACATTGCTACAACTTGTTGACAAGCTTGCTTGTTAAACTATCGCCAGGAGTTGATGAACAACGCTTGAATTTCATTGGCATTTGAATTTTCATGTACATTTAAGGACTTATTTCAATACATCAGAATCATATATCGCCTTTGAACAATTACCAGTGTCTATCAATCCAGTACTATCAAAGAGTTTTAATCTTGCTCGAAAACAACGAATTAATTTTTTCGCTCTGCACGACTGCAATAGGAGAAGTAATATGAATAGTCAAGTTCTAAATATATATTCGGCATTTCAACACTCTTAATTTAGGCGACTAGAGCTTTTGGTTTAGAGGCTCGGGAGGTAGCTCATGCCTACCAAAAATTTACGTAGAAGCAAATCTTTTAGTTTGAATGTACTTGTCATATTTCATTAAAGAACATTACTAGCAAGGGCGTCAATCCTAGCCGGGATGGGGAGACGAATCTCCCCACTTTTAGGGCAGAGTGGGATCAATATTTTATTATCCCCCCCCCCACTTTTTTCTGTAAAGTATTCCCCCAAAGTGCATGAAATGGCGTTTTAACAAAGACTCTAGCTAGAGGCATGGGGCCCCAACAGAAATTTTGGTTTTGCCCGGCCCATTTACCACGTCCTTTCGTCTGCCAAAACGAACTCACACCCCTAATGCTTAGACCCAAGTTACGCTCCTGGTGGCAAGTGTCTATAAATGATTCGGAAATGCCCTGAAATCGTAAAACGTGTTACATGCCTCCACAACTATTAGCAGGCTCCATATCCCCCACTTTTTGAGATGGATTTTCGCCCTTGCTTACTAGATAAGTCGGAATTGGGAAGCTGAAGCTAAAATACATCTGCAGTGCTGTGTTTCTATTCATATACAATCTGGACTCTGTGTCAGTGACTAATAGTGTCGTGTGAATATGTGCCGTATGATTAATGACCATGCTTCGGTCAAAAACAGTTAATGATCCATGTAATGACTTTTTGCAGACAAATGGGATTTATGAACCCTTGAAACATTTTCTAAAACCTTACGTTAGTCTTTCCATGTCTATTAATATTAATGATAGACCTCTATCCTTAAGTTAGATTAGGAGTTGATATTTTTATCGATGATCAGCCTGACAATTTGGTCATGCAATGCAAATATTTCCGTGTTCATATACTGTGGAAACAATCAATTTCTAAAGAAATGAATGATGACAATAATTTAAAATTTGCATAGCACGACCAAATTGTCAGGCTGGCTTCGCTACTGGGTACCAGGCCATTTATAGGTACATATACCTGTATTCGGAAGAGGGAATAATGAACTCCAGTTTCTCTCATTATCAGCAAATTTTTATCTTTTTGGGCGATGTAAGTGCAACGGGTCTATTGTTACCTATCAATGCAATAATGAAATTAATAATATCCAATTCTCGTTCAGGTTGACGGGCGACGTTCGCTCACCTCCAGTATAATTAATGCATGAGTGATAATTGCACGGAAATCAAATTATGAC
Source organism: Trachythela sp. YZ-2020 (assembly GCA_016169945.1). Classification (NCBI taxonomy): domain Eukaryota; kingdom Metazoa; phylum Cnidaria; class Anthozoa; order Malacalcyonacea; family Clavulariidae; genus Trachythela; species Trachythela sp. YZ-2020. The sequence goes on along the minus strand of JADLSH010000292.1, from coordinate 960,785 downwards.
TGCATGCTATAGCCCAAATCATAAATAGTCCATGACAAAATGGGCCAACCATATTGCTTTATTTTGCTCACATGATCATGATACTGGAAACCTGTGATGCTCTTAAAATTAAAATTAAAATTAATACTTTCAGTTTTGTTCGGTTTTATTTCTTCAATTTCAAACATCCTCGTGCGTTTATGACTTAAATAAAACAGGCAACTGTTTTCTATTTCTTAAATAAAAATTCAAGAACACAAAAGAACGCGCGAAAATTTTCCATTGAGCACACGATAGGCCGACACGAAAGGCAATGAATGTAAAATTTCTACAGCGAGTAAGCTACAAACAGCGTCATAACAATTTAAATTTCTTGTCAATCTAATCTTTGTTTTTAAATATTGAATTGTTAATTAATATATTTACCGGCCAGTTTTTATTATCAGTATATATAGTCCCTAATTTATATACTGTGGTGTAGCTTTGAAAGCGGTATTTAAAATTTAACCACACAAATAACGCAACTGCTATCAGTTCTGTTGGAGTTTTTAAGCACGTCCAACTATTGATTGCTTTACTCAAAGATCCATTGAAATGCTGCGGGACTTATCTTGTAAAAAACGTACCATTTCTGCCATATTCTTGATAACCACTAATTACTTTTATAAAATACAAAGTAATGGAAACTCCGAACAATTTCATTTTAATTCTGACAATTTCATCCTGACATTTCAGGATAATAATTATATACTTTAGATGATGACTAAATATTAGTCAAAACGTCGTTATTAAAATGAAATTGTTCGTAGTTTGCATTATTTTATATTCTGAGATATCCAGTTCTTGTGTTTAGTTAATATGTCAAAAATTATGGTCGTATGTCTAGGTATTATTTGGCTGCCGGAAAGTTTCGTCTATCCTGCAAAAATAACCTTTTTGAGCTGATGTATACCCTGCCTCATCGTCATACGGCATATAATAGGTTTACATGAAGTATTTCTTAGGGCGCCAATACGCGACACGGTCATGTTCAGAAATTGCACAGGAAATAAACACTGATCTGAAAATATAGTACCTGGATCGAGCTTCTATACCTATGAAAATGGAAGCCAGCTTTAGATTTGGCGGCCATATTGGAGGGACCAGCGATGGTCGTCGTACAAGCAGTGCAGTACGAGGAGATATTTTCAATTTGCGCTGTGTTGGGCGATGGAATTATTGAAGTTTAATTGGAAATATGTAAAAGAGTTGGCATATTGTTAAAAGTCACCGATTTGGTTTGATTTCGGGCGTTTCTCGGCGAAAAAGCTGTTCGCGTGTGTATGTTGTTGTCAGCCATGAGTGAGCATATTCACGTGGAAATATTGGAATAAATCGCCGTACTGTGCCTCTCGGCGTAGAAATCAAAGAAATTACAAGAAAGGAGACAGTTCCACATTTGAAAGTAATACTGGGCAAATAGTGATGGTGAAAGATCGGCCTTAAAACGGGTTTTTGTGACGATTAAAGTCGACGAACTTTGCGTGTTGTAGCAACAATATTTTGCCTTCGATAGTAAAACAAGAAACGAGACAGGACGTCTTGTGGGAGTAATATTGCGTGTATAAATAATGAGGAATCACTGAATCAGGCTGAAAACGAATGTTATTACAGAAACTTTACGCGTAAGTGGCCGTGATGCACTGTCGCCATATAGGACATCTGGAATTTATTAGTGATGTAAATAATAGTATACTTTCTATGCTCAGTTCATCCTTCAAATTTAATATGATGTTTGTAGTAAAGTCATAAAAACTATTTTAATTTTTATACTGTATATTTCTTGTAAAAGTATGTTTTAAATTTCTGTGAAAGGTTTTACCTGTCTGAAACATTCTGTGTCCTGTAAAGCATTTGCAAAAAGCTGTATGCAATAAATCAGCATATCATGATAACTGACCAATGCCATTGTAAAAGTTCTCATTGAGAAATGTTTTTATTAATTCAAATTTCTTTTTAATATGTCTTTAAACTAGATTTATACCATTAGGTTCCTGATCTACTTGTCAGCTATTGTGTCATTAATTCCTTGGCACAGGAAAGAACAGGGGCTAAATATATTCAAGGCCATCCTTTTAAGGCAAGGTCTGAAATTTGCAGTATCCCGATATGCACAAGATACTAAAATTTGGTGTTGGATACTAAATAGTGAATGACTTGTATCCTGACTGGATAGTACAAAATTTCAAACATTGGTATAACATTAAATGTCTTTAATCATCATTCAAGTCAAGTGCATAGAAGTTTGCTTAAGGTTTATATGCATCTTAGTGTATCATGATACCAACTTATTTAGTGTCTAGTTGTTGACTGTTGTGTCTTATGTTGTTTATTTATTTATTTCAGCCGTTACACAACTATAAACATATATACAAACAGGAAAACGGCTCAGGAACACTAACACAGCGTGAGCCAATTACGTTAGTGACCTGTTACAAAACAACACTTAGCTTCACAATATAGTATAAATATCAAACAAGATTACAGTATAGTCAATTTTATCCGAAGTAGGGAGAGCATAGGTTGAAAATAAATAGATAAACGAAATAGTGTTTCCGTCGGTTACGACGAAATGACGAAAAACCCAACTCTACATCGGATAAAATGAACTATATTACACGGAATATCAACTAGATTATTTAAGAACAACATTTTATTGTTCCAGTAAGTTGTCTTGCCCTGTGGCATTTCAGACAAACTGATTTCCAAGTCTGCGGATTTTCTTGGTCAAACACGGTTAATGTTGCAGAATGATAATAATCCAGAACACGTGATTTGAAGCTCTGAAATGACAATTCTGGTTTACGCAGCTCATCTGGAAGGCAATTCCACACACGCGATACTCGTACGATGTAGCTGTTCTGATGACATAGCGTTCTGACTTTAGGAATGTTGTTATTATTACTTGTAACAGTGAGATGGTCAGGAATGGGTAACTCAGTTGGAATGGATACTAAAAAATAATTCAAATTCCAGATTCTGGAAAGGGAGTTAATAAATTTTTGAACCGAGACTTAATGCATATTATATGGCGGTTTGTAGTTCAATTACAGTAACTGAATATCACAATCCCTGGGGTTCCCAACAGAGCATGTATTCCCCACTTGCACCACCCCTGCTTTCTCTGTACAGATTCAAGCTTAAAATACATGTTGTAAACAAATTGTTCATTTAATTCATAAGGAAACTAAATGCCACAGCATATGCTTTATATAGATGACATGTAGTCAATCTCTTGAGACACAGCAGACAAATTTGTGACACACTTTATTGGGTTGGTAACTTGGTGCATACAGTGTGAACAATATACTTTGTACTTGTCGCCCAAGCTGCCCTATGTATGCTGTTGTGGCATTTATTGCAATCCAACCATTCGCAGTGCAACCCTTGTAGTGGAACTTTCTGACGATTCTATCAATCTGACAAGTGTATTAAATTTAGTGAATGCAAAAAAAAATGCATAACAGCATAAGTACTTTCTACTTATTGTGCCTCAGCAAACAATGAACTATTTTCTTGGACCTATTAAATATACTGTCGTATTTTATACAAGTATGAACAACGTCCGGGCAACAACAATCAATTGTTAATTGTTGTATCTACAACACGCAAAGTTCGTCGACTTTAATCGTCACAAAAACCCGTTTTAAGGCCGATCTTTCACCATCACTATTTGCCCAGTATTACTTTCCCATGTGAAACTGTCTCCTTTCTTGTAATTTCTTTGATTTCTACGCCGAGAGGCACAGTGCGGCGATTTAATCCAAAATTTTCACGTAAATAAGCTCACTCATGGCTGACAACAACATACACGCGCGAAAAGGTTTTTCGCCGAGAAACGCTGGAAATCAAACCAAATCGGCGACTTTTAACAATATACAAACTCCTTTACATATTTCCAATTAAATTTCAATAATTCCATCGCCCAACACAGCGCAAATTGAAAATATCTCCTCGTACTGCACTGCTTGTACGACGGCCATCGCTGGTCCCTCCAATATGGCCGCCAAATCTAAAACTGGCTTCAATTTTCATAGGTGTAGAAGCTCGATCCAGGTACTATATTTTCAGATCAGTGGAAATGAACAGGCGGGAATTTTGCCAATGCTGCATGGTCAACAAATCGCGGGCGCACGCAAAAAAATCTTTCAAAATTTGTTAAAATGAGCAAAAACAAGTTTTCAAGTATCTTTTTTGGCCAGAAAACAGTGGATTTCTCAGTATCAAAATACTTTTCTACAAAGTTTATGACAAAATAAACAGGAGGAAAGGTATTGGATTGAAATCACAACATTAAAAAGGATATTATTCTATGGCGAAACATGAACGAAATATTACTTTGTTCAAAGACGCTAGTTGTTTTGGGTCCGTAAAGAGATCAAATCAAAAAGTTAAACTTACGGTTTGAATTTAAGTTTTCAACACACTTTCTATACAGAAATTACTGAAATAGGTTTCTTATTATTAAAACCTGTGAGATTTCGTACGGCCAAAATTGCCATTTTGCGAAAAATAAGAAAAAGTCGAAATTTCAACTTAAGATTGTAAAAAATCTAGCCGAGAGCCTCAAAACGAGACTATCGGTAGTTTGAAGCTTTCTTAATTCATTAATCAAACTAATATGGATGTAAAAATTCGCGCTGATACAAAAAACGGCGACACTGTTTATGTGAGCTGTAATTGTTCACAAAAGTACCTTTGAAAATGCTGCCTGAAATTCTATGTTTATACTATTCTTGCTTGTTAATGCGATTCGTTTGAGAGATTAAAGCCCATTGATTCCAGAAAAATGGGCAGTTTTGAAATCATATGAATATTTTGCCCTTTTTCGCTAATATAGTAAATAGTAATTCAAGGCGTGAAAATCAGCTCAGTAAAATGATAAAGAAATAAAATATTTCAAAATTTTGTCGAGAGCCTTAAATCCAAATACGGTTTAAAATACCCCTAATAGCATATACATTATATTGGGGAAGAATTTGTTTACATCAAAATTCGCCCTAGTACGAATCTTGGTGATTTTCTGGGATTTCCGTCGAATTCCGAGAGTCTCCGATCTTTTCCGACACGTATAAAGATGTTTCTTTACGCAATTTTTAAATTTTTAAAATTTATTCATTTGCTTGCACTTTCAGTCAATCAATCTATCAACCTGGTAAAAAAAACCAGGCCAAAATCTGTAAAAATCGCTCGGAAATTCAATAGCCGAATATACTCGCCCCAGATCTCATTTCTAATAACCGCGCGAATTCAAACGCATGCTCAGACAAAATTCCCACTTGTTCAGGAAATGGCCATGTCGCTGAGCATTCAGTCTACGGCACCGTGGGCTCAGTCAATGCACTGTAAACACCGCCGGCGAAACAGCAATAGTGCCCCAGCAACGGCATCTATGTTTGATGCAGCCCCCCCCCCCTCCCAACACACACGAATGTTGATCTATATTCATGGGGGCTTCATGAGGGATTGATAGGGGATCGAATGACCTTTATATTTAAATTGACTGGCTATATCAAGATTAAGTCTTTTATTAGAACCTTAAGTCTACAACTACAACTACGATGCATGCATACATTTCGTGCTTTGGCTGTTTCTGACATTCCGCTGTCAAAATCTATGGATAAGAAAATGAGCTAAAAATAGCCCCTCTACTTATGCTGGGTAGCAGTGTAGCAACACCTTTTCTTGTTACAAAGCCAATTGCTTTGCCAGCTTCGTTGATAGGTTGAAAGATTACATCCGTTCCAGATTTGTCCGGAAGGAAAGCTTGAATCATATACTTGCTGTCTAACGGTAATCTTTTTCCACCGCCTGCTGGTGGGGGCTAATTAAACAAAAGATCAGGTTAAATGTTAATTATGAGGTTAATTATTAATTAATGAGGTTAATCCTTATTTAATAATTAATCTAACTTCCACCATTTCACTCTTGAATTGATGTTAAGCTAACCTCGTTCCCAAGGTCTTGGGATCAAGTTGATCTTAAGCTAAAATCTTCTGCAATGTATGACGTTACAATTTGGCCAAACTGTTTGTAAATTATGACAATACTGAACAGTTTTGGTTCTCTTAAAGTTTTTGTCAATGAACTTTTGTCAATGTATTTCTTGATCATCAATATAACCATGCAAGATTCAAATTCAATGTTCACAATACAGACGAACAAGTCAGTTTGTGAAGGAATCACTTCTTGTGAAGCTACCTTGCCGTCTGCATGGCCAACAATTTCTCCTCGACAAGACAGTCTATTTGAGGAATTTTTGAGAACAACGAGACGTTGAGAAACTTTCTGCGATACGGCTGTTGTGTAGAGTTCATTACAACCGATGAAGTTTTCTTGTCCACCTCACACACAAAATCGAATGCGTCCAAAAGCTGGCGTACTTATAGCTTTTACATGTAAAATTCTTGTCCTACCCAAGGAGTAATATAATTTTTTTAGGAAACACAGTAAAGGAATAATTGTTCGTTTGAATGGGGCTATCAAATCAATGAAACAACTCAAACTCATACAAACCTGCAGGGTGATTTTTCCGTTTTCTATCCAAAGACACTTTCCAGTGGATTTGTGTTGGAACATTAGGAACGTTTTGTCATCTTCATGCTTTGAGATATATTTCGCATAATGTTTGATGGTGAATATTGCTAGTGATGAAATTTCACATAAATATAATTCAACAATTTCTTTGATTAAACCACGATATATTATCATAATTAATATAAAAGACAAATAAGGGTATTCGTTTCGACTTTGGGTGATATTATGCATTTTAGGACATTTGTTTTTTAGGCGTTGACATAGTAAACTTGAAAGAAACTTTGGTAAAAAGAATGTAAGATTTCCAAAATCAGTAATTGTGTGCTACTTTGTCCTTTCTTAGTCTTTCTTAGTTACATAATCTCGGTTTTGTGACAGGCTGTCACAAATTCAGCTGACTACAATTTATCAATATACTATATAGAATTGATTTTAGTAAGATTTAATACATCCTAAATTGACGACACTTCGCAAATTAGTGTCAAATTATTTGACTAAGTCTAAAATTATTATTTGACTCATCTGCATTCAAATAGCTTGATAGTCACAACTGCTAAAATTACCTCTATAATAAAGACAAACTTTTGCATACACGTCTGTTTCATTCTGCTTTTTGTTTTTTGTTGTTTCATAGAGGCCAATAATCATTTATTATTAGTACACATATAAAAGCAATAACATTATTGACCAGCTTAAAGCAGCAAGATAAGAAGGGCCATAGGAGGCTGAGATTCTGCACATTTTGCCATATTTTCAACACGTTGTTACAAATACTTACAAGTCTTCTGTACTTGTTCTAAAGTTGCTCAAAGCAATTTTCCCAGAAGACGTAACCATCAAATATTTTAAAAATCTCACACTTTTTATTCTGATCGTAGTACCACCAATAAGTCTTAGGTCATTGCCATTTTCACTCCCTGAAAAATATTTATAGATCTCAAAGTCAGTTAGGCCTACTAAGGCATAAACGTTCGCTATAAGTCGCTTTATGTCGCCGAAGGTCGTCCTCAAATAACAATGTAATTTTCTATGAATATACAGTGAAACTAACAAAATTTACTGAATTTAAAACGTATGCAATGCAGCCTAAAGCGACGACGTCACTTGGATGAGATTTCATACTAATAATTGTATTAATCATGAATAGCATATCCTGACAGCCAGTGAGTAAGATAATCACTTAAAACAGTGCAAAAGGCTTCAAGAGACCTTAGTACCTTACCTTCTAAAACTTTGTTTTGGCAAGATTTTATATGTGTAATGTGTGTTATTCTCTTTGAATTTTCTGTACTTCGATAGAAGCTGTACTAGAGAACGTATTATCAGAAGCAGTAATCTTTTTAGATTTCTGCTGCAATTTTCGGATATATCTACCTAAAGTGGGACGAATGCTTGTGGGGCCGACATTAAGTGATCGAGAACACAGAGCACATGCGCAGTATAATTACTCAAGAAATGTCAAGGTTGTTCTCATTGATTCAGTAGAAAATTTAATAATACCATTCTAAACTATACCAAACAATATCTGTTTAGAACGTTTTGGTTTGTGGTTTGGAGAAATACACAGCATTTTACATTGAAATTTTTGTATAGTCTAGCTTATTGAACCCTCAAAAGAAGGAAAAAGGGGATTGCATGCATGCGTATGTTAGCTTATTGACAACATAGCGTATTCGACGTTTATATTCGACAAACATAGATATAGTTCTTACGGCGATTTAAACCTTACAATGTTTCAAGCGTTTATATATAGCATGAAAAATATGAAAAGCAAGGATTTTTAAGCGACTTTTCAACAAGTTTTACAAGCATAGTTCTCATACAAACATCGTATATAAACATAAACATGTAGCGGTTCCTATGTGTTGTCAGCTGTTAGTCATTAGCAAGTCGTTAACTAGCCCGCGTGCAGGCCCACTGATGGAGAGGAATAGTGGGCCTGCACGGAAGACCGGGTAAAATCTAAAACGCCCCTTTTCTAAACACGCCCCCTTCGCGCGTCAAGTGTCAAAAAATAACCAATGACAGCAAAGCAAAAAATAAACAAACTCGCATGAAAACATTGCGGGGTTTTCTCTGAGTATCCAAAATAAAAATAAAGTATGAATGGATATATCAACTCCAAAAAAGCTGTCTGATTTAAATAACTTTTGCCGATTTGCAAGTGCTCATTCTCAACTAAATTCGGAACAGGCAAGTTAGGACGAATTTCGACAGAAAATATATTTAAAACATCAAATCGTGAGGGAAGCCGTGGTATCACATTAGCATTGATTTTCGCTTCCAACGGCATTGTTATAAATAAATCGTCACGTTTATCAGATCGTGTGTGCAATGCTTGTGAGCGGAAAGTACGAAATTTGTATCAATTATTCAATTTGGTAAAGAACACGAGTCACACGACAAACGAAGAGAATGTTGAGAGTCCCGCACGTTTCAAACGGCAATTTCAAACGGCAATTTCAAACGGCAATTTCAAACGGCGTTTCAAACAGCCAATCAGAATGCTGCGTTCGTGTACGAACGCGGAAAACATAAAATACCCGGTCTTCCGTGCAGGCCAACTATTCCTCTCCATCAGTGGGCCTGCACGCGGGCTAGTCGTTAACGTTAACGGTGATTAGGGTTATCTAGCTAAACAAATTGAATACATTTGAATCCTAGGACGGGGTAATGTAAACAACTTATATAGTAGATGGATAAAACGGGAGAATAATGGATAAGAAATACTCTACAATATGTTAAGATATTGCATGTTATTCTATGATACTGTACGATACCCCAAGATACTGTCCGATATCCTAAGATACTGAATGATATCCTAAGATGATTACATCATAAGATACTGCATGATATCCTAAGATGATATCCTTAGATCTGTATGATATTTCAAGATGATATCCTAATATGATATCTTAAGATACTGTATGATATCCTAAGATGCTGTATGATGTCCTAAGATGATATCCTAACATACTGTATGATATCCTAAGATGATATCCTAAGATGATATCCTAAGATGGTATCCCAAGATTCTATCCTAAGATACTGTATGATATCCTAAGATACTGTATGATATCCTGAGATACTTATTTATCTTACTTATCCCTGTCTTCATTGTCTTCTTTATATTTATCTTCCTTATCCTAAGATTGAATAATTGAATCCCACGATTGAACCATTGAATCCTAAGTTTGAATCATTGAATCCTAAGAGTTAATAATTGAATCCCAAGAGTGAATCATTGAATATTGAATATCGGGCGAGCTTAGCTCCATATCGAGCGAGCCTATATTCAAATCGAGCGAGCTCAGATCCAAATCGAGCGAGTCTGCCTCTATTTCGAGCGAACTTAGCTTTCAGCCGAGCTCCAAGATGTAAGGATACGCTCGCTCGATTTGGAGCTAAGCTCGCCCGATATTCAATATTCAATGATTCACTCTTAGGATTCAATGATTCACTCTTAGGATTCAATGATTCACTCTTAGTATTCAATGATATATTCAAATTTAGGATTCGATGATTCAATTTATGATTCAATGATTCAATGTTAGGATTCAATGATTCACTCTTAGGATTCAATTATTCACTCTTAGGATTCAATGATTCACTCCTAGGATTCAATGATTCACTCTTAGGATTCAATGATTCACTCTTAGGATTCAATGATTCAACCTTAGGATTCGATGATTCAATTTAGGATTCAATGATTCAATGTTAGGATTCAATGATTCAATCTTAGGATCCAATGATTCAATATTAGGATTCAATAATTCACTTTTGGGATTCAATTATTCAATCTTAAGATTCAATGGTTCAATCGTGGGATTCACCTATTCAATCTTAGGATAAGGAAGATAAATATAAGGAAGATAATGAAGATAGAGATAAGGAAGATAAATAAGTATCCCAGGACATCATACAGTATCTTAGGATATCAAACAGTATCTTAGGATATCATCTTAGGATATCATACAGTATCTTAGGATATCATCTTAATCAGGATATCATACAGTATCTTAGGATATCCTACAGTATCTTAGGATATCATGTTAGGATATCATCTTAGGATATCGTACAGTATCTTAGGATATCATATTTAGGATATCATCTTAGGATATCATACAGTATCTTAGGATGTCATCTTAGGATATCATACAGTATCTTAGGATACCATTTTAAGATATCATAGAGTATCTTAGAATACCATTCAGTATCTTAGGATATCGTACAGTATCTTAGGGTATCATGCAGTGTCTTAGAATATCATGCAATATCTTAGGATATTGTAGAGTATCTAGCTGTTTATCCATTATTCTCCCGTTTTAATCATCTACTATATAAATTGTATAATATTACTCCGTCCTAGCATTCAAATTTATTCAAAAAATTTAGCTAAATAGCCTTAATCACCGTTAACGACTTGCTAATGACTATGTTTATGTACGATGTTTGTATAAGAACTATGCTCGTAAAACTTGTTGAAAACTCGCTTATTTAAAATCCTTGCTTTTCATATTTTTGTATGCTATTATAAACGCTTGAAACATTGTAAGGTTTAATTCGCCGTAAGAACTATGTCTATGGTTGTCGAATATGATCGTCGAATTCGCTACATTATCAATAAGCTAATATACGCATGCATGCAACCCACTTTTCCCTTCCTTTGAGGGTTAATTAGGCCAGACTATACAAAATACAATTTTCAATGTAAAATGCTGTGTATTTTCCCCCACTACAAGACCAAAACGTTCTATACAGATATTGTTTGGTATAGTTTAGAATGGTATAATCAAGTCTTCTACTGAATCAATGAGAACAACCTTGACATGCATTTCTTGGGTGATCATACTGCGCATATGCTCTGTGTTCTCGACACGTAATGTTCGCCCCACAAGTATCCGTCAACTTTAGGTATACAGGGTGTATCATAAAAAAGTGAACCCTTTGAAATTTAATACAATAGTGAACCTTTTGAAATTGAACTTCATATTTGCATTTTCTTTCAAATAATCTATTGTACTCTATTGTATTTAATTTCAAAGGGTTCACTTTTTTTGATACACCCTGTAGATATATCCGAAAATTGCAGCTTCTAATAATACGTTCTGTAGTACAGCTTGTATCGAATACATAAAATTCAAAGAGAATAACACATTACACATATCAAATCTTGAAATTTTAGAAGGTATGTATGTATGTATGTATGTAAACTTTATTTCGAGACGCTAGCCTCATCAACATATACGTTGGTTTTCATGAGGGGCGTCATTTTTGTGCACAAAATATTTACAGAACACAGAATACAGGAGGTGTGACCCAACATTATCATAGTAATATTAATTATTAATATTTTCTTTGAAAATATGAATAGATTGTGCCTCTTTCGCGTCCCGAGAAAGGCTGTTCCAAAGCTTTGCCCCGCTGTATTTAAAACTTTTTTTAGGAATTCCCTTCTCGGTTTTGGGAGAGCTATGTCAGTATTGCTATTTCTCAAGTTATAGTTCGCCTGTGTTAAACTACTCCCAATCAATGACTCTTTCAAGTTGGGAGCAGTATAGTCATAATAGACTTCATCAAGAACGTCAACAGAATCAATTTCGAAACTTACGCCAATATAAGGTAGAATACTTTCGTATTATTTTAAGTGATTATCTTACTCACTGGCTGTCAGGATATGCTATTCATGATTAATACAATTACTAATATGAAATCTCATCCCAGTGACGTCATAGGTGGAGCACTATTGCTCCACCCACTCCACCCGAGCGAGAATCCCCTTCTATATACTACAACGCTCTACCGAAAGTCGTGGGTTTTCTTCGGGTACTTTCTTGCCGGATTTGAGTATTGGGATACGTAAACCGTATTGGGATACTCTTTTTTCCTGATTCAAACTTTCCGGATAAAACTCAAAACCGATAAAATTTCTATCGAATTCGTCACTGCGTGTGTATACGCCAATATATGAATCCGGTACTAAAACCGGTTTCGGTTTTACCACCGGATTAGTGTAAATATCGCTCTAGTGTAAACGCGGCTTTAAGAGTGTTGCGAATAGCTTCTGACAGAATAGCTCTTACAGAGTGCTCTGACTGGCTTCTAGAGACAAATTGAAAGAACTCTTTTACATGAGACTGAGGCGAAATCAGACAATTCCATCTTTCAGGAATTGAACTACAGTCACAGAGATGAAAGATATATATATGCACCTGCCAATGATTAGTTATTGGGATTAAGCTTGCCTGTACGAGGACCTCATAACCAACGCATCCTTCTCTACTATATATCAACTCAAAAAGCTTGTGCCACGAAATGCACAAGATACCGTTTTCTACTTACCAGCTGCAAAAACAGCAATTAACCCGAACATGTAAAATGTCACCAAGAGCGGTCTCTCCATTTCTGACGATATATTGCAGATGACCGCGTGCTGAAAGAGAGTATAATATTTAAGACGTGCTGCATCATCATGTGTGACACAATAATTTTTTCGTTATAACATTTGAGCCGCTATATAGACCTGCGATGGCAACGAAAGGTTCCGCCATGCATGTTTCAGGGTTTTTTTGTTATTCTTGGTCGAGTTTTGGACTTTATCCGCAATCCACCGCACGTTTCTAGTTGTGCTTTGACAACATGGTCACTGCATGCGAGGATTTGGCATACGTTCTGCGATTCTGCAGCTGCTCTGCTTTGTACAACATCGTCTTACGGATCAGGAAAATCCTTTCGCTAGTGAAAGCGAAATTTATCATCGATTGATGTACGTACAGTGTTCTACTTGATGTACGATAGTGTTGCCACTTTATTGTGTTGAACAGGAAGTAATGATCTAGTCAAGGAGTATGAGGCACGGTATTGGAGCGGATATTTAGCTGCCAGTTACTTCGGTAATATACTTAGGCGTTATATGTACAAAGTGCTAAATTACAATTAACTTCCAGATCGATGTAGGACCTTCGCTCGAAACGTCGAGGTTCTTGCTGCATTTTTCAGGTAGTTTTACACAACAATCAACCGCTGAATATTAAACCCTTTGTCTCTGTTAAAAAAGATAAGTATTTCAAAGGCTTTCTAGTTTCTATTGATTGCAATACTGATTACACTGGTGATTTGCAATAAATGCATTAATAGCCAAAGTTGAAAGATTTCCATAACAAAAATGAATAATCTCATCATCTGTTAGATTGGCACTAGCAATCTCTGGATCACATATACAGTGTGTCCCAAAAAAAAGGCTACCTTTTCAAATTCAAGGTTGTATTGTACTCCTTGGATATACAAAATCATCAGTTGCTTTGATGACTTGTGGTAGGTATAATAAACAAATGTTTCTGCTTTTGAAATAATCTCACTATAGCATCTGGTAAGGTAACATCACCAGTATTGTTGATATATTTTACAAAATCCCCTTCAATGACTCTCTCCGGGGTTATGCATTCACTTCCAATTTTCCCATAGTACACTATATTATACTTGAAAGTTTCACAAATTCTAGCATTAACTATCTGTTGTCTTGATCTGGAAAGTGTAAAATATCTACAACACAGTAAACTGTTTATAAAACAAACCAGGAAATAGTAAATTAACTTCACTGTAACTTCTGCAGTAAAAGTCAGAATCAACAAAAGTAGCATCAAAATACACGAGGCGACGTCACGTGCGTACAAATAATGAAAAGAAGACGAAAAATAAAATAACATTTACCATAATTATATCCCTTACTAAGCCCCCGTGTTTATTTATTTCATGTTAATTGGAAGGAGAGCATACTTGAGATGCAGGCTTAATAGAGGGTTTGCTGTAAAGCGTTTTCATCATAATAGTGGTATGAATAATAATGGTGACATATATATATAATAGTGTTAATGTAGGGATAATAGAGGATATTCTATGGCACGCGAAAGGGGGAAGCAGAGGAGAAAAAACGAGGGCCTCTGCCATATAATGTGCGGTTCTCGGGGATTATTGTCGTTTCGCAGGTATGGCTGAATGTAGCGAATTTATGGTCGAAGAAGACAGCTCTGAGGGCAACGATGATTCTCTTTAGACATAGAGACCAAGGAGCTTTACACATTCAACGACTTCGATAGGGTTGTTATTAATTAGGATAGGGTCGAATTGCGGTGTATTCCGATTAAATCCAATACGTAGTTCTTTGCTTTTCCCTCATTTAGTTGGAATTTATAAATTTTGCTTGAATAGTGAATTGATCAACTTCATTTTGAATGTTGCTTCCGATAAAGTTGAATCGTCGACAAACTTCCACATATCAGATGTGCGGATCACTAATTCGTTAATCATTATTGTCAATAGCCCTGGGGCAAGTTTTGTTCCTTGGGGGACACCTGCTGTAACTGGTTCCCATTCAGAATAACAATCATGGTTCAGTTTGAACCGCTGTTTTCTGCAGGTCAAAAAATATTTTATCCAATCAATTGTCCATTGGGGTAGATCGTATGTTTTTAGTTTCTGAAGTAACAAGTGATGGTCGATCAGGTCGAAGGCCTTTCTAAAGTCAAACAGCATCCCTCTAGTTGATCCGCCGTTTCCATCTGTTGATCCGCTCCAAGAGTGAAGCATGCTTACAAGGTCGTGGACGGTACTTGAATTACGAATCGTTCCGTACTGATTGGGATCTACTTTTTTAAGTACAGCTGGTTTGACAAAACAGTCTACAACATAGTCCTCGGCGACTTTCGACACAATCGGTGTTAGGGAATGATGGTTTACGTCACGCACTGGTTTTTCCTTTGGGATTGGTAAACATCTGCGGACTTCCAGGATAATGGGAGATGGGTCTCACTGTATGATTTATTTATAATGTTCGCAATGGGCTGTGCTAAAATATCGGCGTTTTCTTTCAGGACCCATCCAGGGATGCTATCCGATAGATTTACTTGAGTTCAAGGTTGCAAGCTTTTAAAGACCTGAAATTCGGTAACTTGGAAATCCGGTGTATCTTCATCAACATTTCGTTGCGGACTATTTGGAGGTAGGGGATTGAAGTCTTTCGTCGGTGCCAGGAATGCTTCATTTATCAGGTTGGCGAGTTGGTGAGGGTCGGGGTCACAAGACGTCGAAATAGTCGATCTAAATTCCACATTATGCAGTTGGGATATAATATCTTCGGGGGTTGTGAATTGTTCCGACATTCCACTGAGTTTCTTTATTTCTTTCCACCACTTTGCTGGGGGACTCTCTTTCAGTTTTTTGACTTTAGCTTCGTAAAACTTTGAGCGGCAGGTCTTTCTCTCGTGATTAACGTGATTTCTGAGACGGCGGAATGATACCAAATCCCCTTGTGCTAGAGATATCTGACGTCTGCGAATGAGATGTTTCAGTTTTTGAGTGATCCAAGGGGGCTCGTTCGATATTTTAAGTTTTGATCTCATTGGAAGAATGGTATTTAGGCCATTGGTAATAATTAATTCTGATGTATTGGCTTTATCTTCGCAGGAAGCCTTGGCTCTGATGAGGGTTGGAATGTCTACCTCTACCAGGTATTTCCTTAAAGCCATCCGATTAGTTGGTCTTAAATCCCTTGATTTTATTTTAATTGATACTTTTGGAAACTCAGAACGAGTTAGGAGTTGGATTTCAATGGTCGCATGATCTGAAAGACCAAATGACGAAAATTTCTTCGGTTTTTGGTAGTAACTACCTATATTCGTTAAGATTAGATCCAATATGTTTTGCCCTCTGGTGGGGAATTTAACCAATTGTTTAAGTTTAAAACTATTTTGAAGTCTTGATGTTTTCAGTTTGTTGAAGTCGCAAAGTATTATAGTTCCACTACTCGGGAATTGGGTTTCGATGTTGACAAGGCAATCGTACAAGTAGTTTGGCATTATTGAATTATCGGCTTTAGGTGGATGGTAAACAATACCTAGGATAATATTAGAAATTCCACTCGGAAGGCGCGGTGGATTTAATATTAGCCAGATTACTTTCAAATTTTCATTTGATAGACAGATCTTCCAGGATTTTAAATCGAATCGTTTTCCGAATATACGCACAGACGCCGCCATGAAGACCTTCCACTCTATCTCGTCTTACTAAGGTGTAATTACTGATACTAACTATATTGTCTTGGATGTGGTCACGAAGCCAAGATTCCGTTATACAAATAATATCTGGGTTGATTGTGGTCACTACATTACGAACCTCGTCGATTTTTGTGACCATTGACATAACGTTTGATAAGATGATAGATGGAACAAAGACGTTGGATGAGCTAGTTTTCGGTAACCAGGGGCGCACATTAGGGGGGGTGTGGAGGGGTGTGACACCCCCCATTATTTGTGAATTTTCCAAAAAAGTCGGTCCCAAATTGTGAAATTAAACTACTTAATTCGGTCCGAGTTGGTCCGAAACATCCTCTCTAAAAACGTATAATAAACGATACAAAAATTGTCAATAAAAGAAATCAACATTGCACAACCCAGAGATATATTTTCCTCTTAAACCAATATGCTCAAATGTAAGAAAACATAGCCACACACGACGGCGCAAAACCTCCTAACTTTGCTCTGCCGCATTGTGCGTTCTAATTTCACGTCATGCAGTATTCTCGAGTAAAATTAAGTCAACTCTGTTGTAAAAATGTAGTTTCTAATTGGGTCTTTATGATTTTGAAGGTTACGTTTTGCGGGGCGTTTTCTTTAATAAACTGCATTTAAAGAAAATTGCAGCGAAATATTTGAATTCGAAACTAGAGTGTTTGAAATCTTATATATATTAATGAAAGGGCCTATAACGAAAGAGGTAGAGAAGACTCTGAAAATGCCATTTCCGACCATCTACAGACTCGTGATTTTCAAAATTTTCCGCGTCGGCGCCAACCATGGTGGCGCCTTGTGGGAGTCGGCCCCCTATTTTTTAACAATACTTCTACACTTCTGGCACTATACATATTTTTACATTAACTCGTAACACATGTTTTGATGCCATCAAACAAATATTAAAAGTCGGTCCCTGAACAATGGACGCCCCCCAACCATTTTTGTAATGTGCGCCCCTGTCGGTAATTTGGGCGAGGGGGTAATTGCGATATGTGGGGAAAGGTTTCCCAGCTTCAATGAACAGGAGGTCTTGTCGATAGAGACAGAAGTGACGGGAGTTTTGTCGGGTCTACGGGTTTGGGTACAGGTGGTACTAGGAAATTATGATAGAACTGTGGTGGGTACTGGTACTGAAAAATCGGGAACGGGGGATGAAACATCGAATGGTGGAACGGGGGAAAATAGTTCGGATTGGGGGGGAAAGGCAATTGATTGCTATGGGGATGTGGTATTTTGGAGGGGGGAGGCCTTTTAATAGGATTTTGATGACATTCCGATTCGTATGCGGTAGGCCGGACATTCTTATGCGAGAAGTCACATCTAGGGCCCTTCAAACAACAGCCTTGCCTTTTCAAAAAAGGGCACGGTACCATGGCTTTATTTTTTCTTTTAAAGTTGGTGATTCTAACTTTTTTCTTATTGTTTTGAGGCCCAAGGTGGTCCGAAGAACAAACAGGAGTATCGTTTGATGGTCCAACTTTAGGTTCAACATTCTGCGATGAAGTGATTGAACAGCCATGTTTAAGTTTATTAAGTTCAGTAGAAACTGCTGATTGTGATTTATTATTGTGGGTGATGTTAATATTTCCACTAGGATTAATTACAATAATAGATTCGTCCTTTGGGAAAATCTTTTCCTCCAATTTAGCTACGCGTGATTCCAAATGTAAATTGACACCAGTCAATTTACATATTCCTCTTTGTTATGTCACTGTGAACTCGATATTTTCCTTCAACTCATTAAACTGTTCCTCTATGGAAGCCAACTATCTACAGTTCGCAACCTAAAATGGGTTGAACTGTCGATAGATTGCGGAGAGAATATTTTGCCGTTTTGTGGGAACGCATTTTGATATGATCTATCTATAAAACTTTCTAGTTCTTCCAGTGTTGAGCAGCCAGAAGTGTTCGTCGGCGTAGATTCTTTCGCTGTACTCATTTTAATAAGCTGGTTACCTAAACTATCTCCCGCTTTACCTTTAAAAGACAGCATGCCCAAGTCCGAGTTCCATGTCAGAATTAAGTCGGTGTTGGAGCTCGTAAATTTCTTATATTTGCCACCACTCGACAACCACTCGCCAGATTGACAAATAACACATTTTATAAGTATCTTCAATATTTCGAAGGAATTTACCCATTTGACCCGCTTACCATCATAGATAAAGCACTTCCTTTCTTTATAATGGGTCAAATTATCAGACCTACTCAAGACTTGACCAAACGCCATTTAAATACGGCTACATATATACATCAATTTCAACCGAGTGAGAAGCAGAAAAAAAATATCTTGTAATTTACCTTATCAC
The DNA here is from genome assembly GCA_016169945.1 of Trachythela sp. YZ-2020. Lineage (NCBI taxonomy): Eukaryota > Metazoa > Cnidaria > Anthozoa > Malacalcyonacea > Clavulariidae > Trachythela > Trachythela sp. YZ-2020. The sequence goes on along the minus strand of JADLSH010000292.1, from coordinate 941,857 downwards.
AACCCACAGTACCCGCATATATATATACATGAACTTGTGGTCAACGCTTGGCAACTGGACTCTGTAGCTCAGTGGTCAGAGCGCTGCACCGGAATCGCAGGCCGCAGGTTCAATTCCTGTCGGAGGACTTACAGTTGCATATTTTTCGCAACCGTTCCCGTTCAGGTCTTAAATATTGTATATAATATTTCACTCGGATTATCCATCCACCTAAACCTTCTACATCAATTTCAACCAAGTGAGATGCAGAAAAAAAGATCTTGTAATTTACCTTATCACAACCCGCAGTACCCCCATACGCTTCTATGTATACATGCATGAACTTGTGGTTAACGCTTGGCAACTGGACTCTGTAGCTCAGTGGTCAGAGCGCTGCACCGGAATCGCAGGGCCGCAGGTTCAATTCCTGTCGGAGGACTTAGAGTTGCATATTTTTCGCAAACGTTCCATTCAGGTCTAAAATATGGTATATAATATTTCACTCGGATTATCCATCCACCTAAACCTTCTACATCAATTTCAACCGAGTGAGATGCAGAAAAAAAACATCTTGTAATTTACCTTATCACAACCCGCAGTACCCGCATCTATGTATGAACTTGTGGTTAACGCTTGGCAACTGGACTCGGTAGCTCAGTGGTCAGAGCGCTGCACTGGAATCGCAGGGCCGTAGATTCAATTCCTGTCGGAGGACTTAGAGTTGCATACTTTTCGCAACCGTTCCCGTTCAGGTCTAAAATATTGAATATAATATTTCACTCGGATTATCCATCCACCTAAACCTTCTACATCAATTTTAACCGAGTGAGATGCAGAAAAAAAAGATCTTGTAATTTACCTTAACACAACCCCGCAGTATACGCATCTATATATACATGAACTTGTGGTTAATGCTTGGCAACTGGACTCTGTAGCTCAGTGGTCAGAGCGCTGCACTGGAATCGCAGGGCCGCAGATTCAATTCCTGTCGGAGGACTTAGAGTTGCATACTTTTCGCAACCGTTCCCGTTCAGGTCTAAAATATTCAATATAATATTTCACTCGGATTATCCATCCACCTAAACCTTCTACATCAATTTCAACCGAGTGAGATGCAGAAAAAAAACATCTTCTAATTTACCTTATCACAACCCGGAGTACTGCATCTATGTATGAACTTGTGGTTAACGCTTGGCAACTGGCCTCTGTAGCCCAGTGGTCAGAGCGCTGGACCGGAATCGCAGGGCCGCAGATTCAGTTCCTGTCGGAGGACTTGGAGTTGCATATTTTTCGCAACCGTTCCCGTTCAGGTCTAAAATATTGTATATAATATTTCACTCGGATTATCCATCCACCTAAACCTTCTACATCAATTTCGACCGAGTGAGATGCAGAAAAAAAAGATCTTGTAATTTACCTTATCACAACCCGCAGTACCCGCATCTATATATGCATGAACTTGTGGTTAACGCTTGGCAATTGGACTCTGTAGCTCAGTGGTCAGAGCCCTGCACCGGAATCGCAGGCCGCAGATTCAATTCCTGTCGGAGGACTTACAGTTGCATATTTACCAACACGCACCGATCAAGAAAATGAAAGTTAAAGGATTTAGCATTCCTTGGATAAGAAAGCACAAAACACAAAATCTGAAAGCCATTGGTCCGCATATCGCAAGGTCCGCTGTTTTGTAAACAAGAGTATACGAGAATGCAAGGCTAAATATTATGAGAATCTGATTAAAGAAAACAACAAAAATCCCTCTGCTCTTTGGAAAACTTTAAATGAGTTAACATCACGTAGCAAGCCATTATCACCCCCAAGTTCTATAATATCTAATGGAGTGGAACACAGGGATGCTAAGTCTATATCCTCTCTCTTTAACACTTTCTTCACAAGTATTGGAGTAACTTTGGCTAATGGAATTAAACAAAAATGGACACGATCTGCCCTTGCTTCTGTCCCACCCGCTCATGTTAATGGTGCTACATTTAAATTCAACGAGATCGAAGTTTCGTCTGTAGTCAAACAACTGTTGACTTTAAAAATTAACAAATCCACCGGCCTCGATCGTATCAGCGCCCGACTTCTGAAAGATGCTGCCACAGTTATTGCCCCAGTTATAACCCATATATTTAACCAATCACTCAAATCCTCTACCTTCCCTCAGATTTGGAAAGACGGTAAAGTAACACCTATTTTTAAATCAGGAAATCGCTCCAATATGTCCAATTACAGACCCATTACCGTTCTGCCCATCGTAAGCAAAATTCTGGAACGTTTCGTTCACACGCAGATCTATGCACATCTAACCGCAAACAACATCCTCTCCTCTCAACAATTTGGCTTCAGGCCTAAACTATCGACCAGTACTGCTTTGGCTTTTTTCAAAGACAATGTCCTTGATAATGCTGATACGGTATGGTCACAGCATCTGTTTTCTTAGACTTTAGCAAAGCCTTCGACACTGTTGACCATGCTATTCTGTTAGACAAATTGAAATCAATTGGTATGGATGACAACTCACTAAATTGGTTTCAGTCATATCTCACCTCCCGTAGACAAGTAACATCCATTAACGACTCGTTATCCAGCTCTTTACCGGTGTCAGTTGGTGTTCCGCAAGGAAGCATTTTGGTTCCCTTGTTATTCATTATCTACGTCAACGACATGCCTAACATTTTAAAACACTGCAAAATTATACTCTACGCTGATGACACCCTACCATACTATTCCTCCAACTCGACCAAAGACATTGAGAAACATATGAATGAGGACCTTACTTTAATCTCTCAGTGGCTTGCAGATAATCTTCTTACACTAAACTATACGAAATCCAAGTTCCTCCTTTTTGGCAGTAGCAGCCGTCTGAAGTCATTTACAAATATCTCTATATTTGTCAATGACCACCAACTCTCTATGGAACGTACTTTTAAATATTTAGGAATAACATTCTCAGAAAACCTCACTTGGTCTGACCACTTGAACAATATCTCAACCAAAATTAACCAACGTATTGGATTGTTAAGAAGAGTTAAAGCATTCATTCCAACCAAATCTCGACTTACCATCTACAACGCCCTAATTCTCCCTCTATTCGATTACGCTGACATCGTATGGGGTGACAAGAATAACTTGTCCCTCATGGATCAGCTGCAAATCCTCCAGAACAAAGCTGCGAAGTGTATTCTTGACGCTCCTTACTTGTCCTCCTCCACCGAAGCCCTCAACAAGCTACACTGGCTCCACTCTCCCACCGGCGCTATCTTCACAGAATACTAACAATACATAAAATTAAAAATAATCTAACAGAGTTCGTTTTCGAACTGCCTACCACTAACCATAGATATAACACAAGACGCAAGGACGATATTTACCCATGCAAACCTAAGACAAATTGGGGAAAACAGAAACTACTTTATCAAGGCTGTAAGGAATATAACTCCGTAAACTCTGCTATCACACAAATTGAACATTTAGGTCCTTTTAGAAGCGAACTTCTAAAATTACCATACCCTCAATGCTAGAAGTAATACACATGATCTTTTTTTAGTATAATTATATTATTATCGTAAATTCATGTATAGTAAATAACTTTACCGTAAATGTAATATGTTTAATGTTTCCCAGGAACCACCTGAAAAACACAATCTGTGATGGTGGTTTGCCTGAATAAATATTATTATCAATCAATCAATCAAAATATTGTATATAATATTTCACTCGGCTTATCCATCCATCTAAACCTTCTACGTCAATTTCAACCGAGTGAGATGCAGAAAAAAAACATCTTGTAATTCACCTTATCACAACCCGCAGTATACCTGCATCTATATATACATGAACTAGTGGTTAACGCTTCGCAACTGGACTCTGTAGCTCAGTTGTCAGAGCGCTGCAACGGAATCGCAGGGCCGCAGATTCGATTCCTGTCGGAGGACTTAGAGTTGCATATTTTTCGCAACCGTTCCCGTTCGGATCTAAAATATTGTATATAATATTTCACTCGGATTACCCATCCACCTAAACCTTCTACATCAATTTCAACCGAGTGAGATGCAGAAAAAAAAGATCTTGTAATTTACCTTATCACAACCCGCAATACCCGCATCTATATACGCTTCTATATATACATGAACTTGTGGTTAACGCTTGGCAACTGGACTCTGTAGCTCAGTGGTCAGAGCGCTGCACCGGAATCGCAGGGCCGCAGATTCAATTCCTGTCGGAGGATTTAGAGTTGCATATTTTTCCAAACCGTTCCCGTTCAGGTCTAAAATATTGTATATAATATTTCACTCGGATTATCCATCCACCTAAACCTTCTACATCAATTTCAACCGATGTGAGATTCAGAAAAAAAGATCTTGTAATTTACCTTATCACAACCCGCAGTACCCGCATCTATATACGCATCTATATATACATGAACTTGTGGTTAACGCTTGGCAACTGGACTCTGTAGCTCAGTTGTCAGAGTGCTGCACCCGAGTCGCAGGGCCGCAGATTCAATTCCTGTCGGAGGACTTAGAGTTGCATATTTTTCGCAACTGTTCCCGTTCAGGTCTAAAATATTGTTTATAATATTTCACTCGGATTATCTATCCACCTAAACCTTCCACATCAATTTCAACCGAGTGAGATGCAGAAAAAAAACATCTAGTAATTTACCTTATCACAACCCGCAGTACCCGCATCTATGTATGAACTTGTGGTTAACGCTTGGCAAATGGTCTCTGTAGCTCATTGTCCAGAGCGCTGCACAGGAATCGCAGGGCCGCAGATTCAATTCCTGTCGGAGGACTTAGAGTTGCATATTTTTCGCAACTGTTTCCGTTCAGGTCTAAAATATTGTTTATAATATTTCACTCGGATTATCTATCCACCTAAACCTTCCACATCAATTTCAACCGAGTGAGATGAAGAAAAAAAAGATCTTGTATTTTACATTATCACAACCGCAGTACCCGCATCTATATATACATGAATTTGTGGTTAACGCTTGGCAACTGGTCTCTGTAGCTCAGTGTTTAGAGCGCTGCACCGGAATCGCAGGGCCGCAGATTCAATTCCTGTCGGAGGACTTAGAGTGCATATTTTTGCAACCGTTCTCGTTCAGGTCTAAAATATTGTATATAATATTTCACTCGGATTATCCATCCACCTAAACCTTCTACATCAATTTCAACCGAGTGAGATGCAGAAAAAAAGATCTTGTAATTTACCTTATCGTAACCCGCAGTACCCGTATCTATATATACATGAACTTGTGGTTATGGCAACTGGACTCTGTAGCTCAGTGCATGGTCAGAGCGCTGCACTGGAATCGCAGGGCCGCAGATTCAATTCCTGTCGGAGGACTTAGAGTTGCATACTTTTCGCAACCGTTCCCGTTCAGGTCTAAAATATTGAATATAATATTTCACTCGGATTATCCATCCACCTAAACCTTCTACATCAATTTCAACAGAGTGAGATGCAGAAAAAAAAGATCTTGTAATTTACCTTATCACAACCCGGAGTACTGCATCTATGTATGAACTTGTGGTTAACGCTTGGCAACTGGTCTCTGTAGCTCAGTGTTCAGAGCGCTGCACCGGAATCGCAGGGCCGCAGATTCAATTCCTGTCGGAGGACTTAGAGTTGCATATTTTTCGCAGCCGTTCCCGTTCAGGTCTAAAATATTGTATATAATATTTCACTCGGATTATCCATCCACCTAAACCTTCCACATCAATTTCAACCGAGTGAGATGCAGAAAAAAAAGATCTTGTAATTTACCTTATCACAACCCGCAGTACCCGCATCTATATATGCATGAACTTGTGGCTAACGCTTGGCAATTGGACTCTGTAACTCAGTGGTCAGAGCCCAGCTCCGGAATCGCAGGGCCGCAGGTTCAATTCCTGTCGGAGGACTTAGAGTTGCATATTTACCAACACGCACCGATCAAGCTCCGCTGTTTTATAAACAAGAGTATACGAGAATGCAAGGCTAAATATTATGAGAATCTGATTAAAGAAAACAACAAAAATCCCTCTGCTCTTAGGAAAACTTTAAATGAGTTAATATCACGTAGCAAGCCATTATCACCCCCAAGTTCTATAATATCTAATGGAGTGGAACACAGGGATGCTAAGTCTATATCCTCTCTCTTTAACACTTTTTAAAGTAACAAATCAGAAGAGTCCAGAAGAAAATCCCCTGCCGTGAGTGCTGCAATGTTCTTGCACCTGATTCTGTCTTCCAATTTCCTGCAATAAAAAAATAAGGACAATCGCAGGCACCGGATTCGCACGGCCGCGTATTTGACATCAGTTATCGGTTGATCGATATTGAATATCATTCTATACTGACTACGTAAGTCTCACGATTCTCCATACAATTCTTCTACTTTGCTAATTTTTATCATATGTTCGACTGACTGTTTATGATTTCCTTTTAAGGCAAAATCTCGGCACATATACATTGACGAATAAAAATTAGTTGTTTAATGGATCGTTTTAGACATGAGAATCAGACAATTTTTGATCAGCGGTGATCAGCCATTACCAATAGCTTTCTATATGGCAATGGTATCTTTGGTCTTTTCGCAAGTGGGACTAGATGGGCGGAAATAGTTCTGCCGTTTTCGGAGCTCGTCTTGACGGCGCCATGCAGTAGTGGTTTCCTATAAAATTACCTTCTGAAGTGCTACTTGTTGTGCTTTTCGACAGACGATGGGAAATTTGGCAAATGTTTTATGTAGGAATGGTGATGTCATTTCACCTGACGATGATGAAACCAACGAAAATGATACGAAAATACTAGAAACTGTAGAAAATGAAGAAGATAAATATAAAATAGGTCCAGGTAAGGTATGTGGTTTTTAAACATATTCACCAGAATATGGAAGGTTGGAAACTCAATGAAGTACAGTAGAACAAATTGGTTTTATGTCAATGTGAAAATAAGGTTGCTTTATCGCCGTCCGTGTATTGTATTTTATTTATCTACATGTATATTATATTTTAATTCACAATGTAGCTATGTTTGGTTTAATAACCGTCCGTAATTTTTAGGCGAATTAGGGCGAATTGAAACGAGAAGGGCGAATTGTGTTAGGAAAACCGGTTATTGTTGCAAGTCACAACAATTTTTTACTCGTGTTACTTGACCTTAGAACATTGATACCCTATTGGTTGAATGATTTGATGAAAAGGCAAGAAGCACATGACGATGAACCGATCATATTTTCGCATTAGCGGTAAACCAACATAGATAATGAATTTCCTTATATTTCCATCGAGTCCCCTAACTATGATTTGTCAACCAAAATTTTACTCTTCAAATCAGTTTCCCTTCAACTTCGTAAAAAGCGAAATCTATTTGTCGATAATAACCGAAATTTTTCAATTTATTTGACCACGAGTTACGCCACACATTGTAATTGTAATTGTAAGAGACGATAACGTTCAGCAAGCGACAATTGAAAGTTAGTCATCAAGAACAAGATACTCAGTCTTTAGAGGCCCTAAACAAATATAAGTGCAAAGTCTGATTGTGCATTCGCTTAAGAAGATGAATAGGTTCAATTCTATGAATGTAAATTCTTGAATGCATCTATTAAAGACCGTTCCCCGTTGTAGATATTACCCATTGCTATGTTCAAACTGGGAACCAGGATATTTTCTTGAACTACTCTTGTGCGTCCAATTTTTACTAAGAAGGAATGCTGTAGTATCCACGAAAAACCTGTAGTAAACTAAACTATTCCTTTACTGGATACATCAACCGTTGTCCCTCTTCAGAGAGATTTTTATGTTACGGATTGATAATTTTACGGTAATTTTACAGATTTTTAAGTTGCGGTTACGGTAATTCTGTTTTAAACCTAAAAACATACATAATACTTTACATTTTACGACTATCGATTTTTCAAACTTTGTTTTTTGCTAACTATATGTGCAAATCCACAGACCAAAATATCAACGTGCATGCTGGACACTTAGCTTGAATACAAAAGCGGATATTGCAATGGGACACAATTAGGGAGCGTTCATTATTTATACCTGGGGTTGGTACCGAGGAGAAATGGATTGGGTAAACAATTTTTCTTGGGTAATCCAAAACCTTTCAGAGAAGCTAGAAGCGAAAAGGAAAAGTAGAGAAGAACAAGGAGAGGGAAAACTTGAAATATGAAGACTATGATTGGCTTCACCTTGTTGTTTCCGGAAAAATAGTCAAGTTGTATTCAGCAGAGTTCGACAAGTATTGGCTAAAAACCGAGAAGCGAGGGCTTCTGGCTTAAAGCCGAAGGCTCAAGGTTTTTAAGTTCAAAGAGTACGTAGGCTGACCATCAACGTCAGGGCTATCAACTTCATGATCATCTGGAAACATGGCTATTAAATGCATGGTTTCACTAGTTCAGGTTGTTCCTGAACTGTCAACGTATGCCTTTGGTCTAACAAAAACTAAATGAGAGTCCCCATTACTGACAATCTTCTCTTCCATGTTGTCAACTGTTGCAAAACTTTGCTTGTATTGACCTCATATTTGGAGGCCGTGCTCTATTGTACGCTGTTTTGGATGATTTGATCAATTTCTTCCCTTCTTGCATATACTTGTAGTTTACTACGTTCAGTAAGTCTCTTTCTTTTTCTCTTTGTTTTGTGTACATCACAGTTTCGTGTTTTCTTCCATGATAAGATGCCTTTTCCTCGATACAATTAGCCACGAACTCTTCATCACTTTCTGTTATTTTCTCTTTCGGCCCTTGGCTTGACAGTTTCCTTACCTTTGTTCGGTTTGCTGTGATGAGTTGATTTGCTTGCCTCTTTGCATTTGATTCACTTTTTGCTTCTCATAACTGCTGCAAGGGTTAAGTAAACTTTGCATATCATCAATCTGTACTTGTATAGCTTCCATTTCCTCTTCTACATCACCTAGCCGTGCAGGTGTCCACGATGAAGCCTTTGTAGTTAATACACGCTCTTTGGATGACTTCTCTTCTTGAAGTTGCTGTATCTTGGACTCTAATCTCTGTTTTACAATATCCTGACCAGCTTTTAGTGCATTCGAACATTCAGTTGCTGAGGAAAGTACAGATGCTGTGAAAGAGCTAACCTTTCTTGGGTCAATTCCTAATTCTTCGAGTTCCTTCCATGACTTGCATGCGCCTGTGACCGCTTTTAGGAGTTTTCTATCGTACTCTATGTCAACATTCTGAATAATCAGTTGAAAGATTTCTTTTGTAAGTTCCATTCCCGTTCCTTTTATGGACGTGATTGTGCCTTGGTCGATATGCCGTAGAAAAGATGTTAAATCAACATTATCTGGTCTGGCTAAAACAAACGTCTTGTTCTGAATAATTTAATAGGAATACCAAACAAGAACACACAAACCATATTCCGGATTTAGGAGAGCAAAGAGAAATTGTCTCCAGTTTGCTATGTAACTCTTAAGCTTTTTGTACCCAAGAAAAATCTCCGGTGCAGTGTCAAATGGCATATAAGAAGTCTCTTGTTTAGTTCCATTTTGAGATATTTTACCCGCCAAAAGAAAAGTAAAAACAGCTACTTGCCCGTTTAGTTTCTCCTTCTTTCGAGTGTTTTTTTGCCTCCTGCAAGAAACTTCTAAATTTTTTTCAGCAAGAATGGCTGTAGTGATCTTAGCAAGTTCGATGAAGCTCTTACTTTCTTCATTGTTTCCTCGCGCCATTCGTTCTTACGCAAAGTTTCACCTTTCCTTTGTCTTCCCCCTTTACTTTTTACTTCTATATATTCATCTTTATCATTCTCCATTTTGACAGTATTTTGACAATACAAGTGGTCAGAGGCAACTTGTCACCATGATAAGTCACTCAGACGAGACAATTTTACATTATTAAGATTTAAAGATGGCGGATATTGAAATTAGCATAACAAAAAGCTTCTCTGGCTCTGAAGTTTAAAATTGGCTGTCAAGCGTAAAATTAGAAGAATATGTCGACTACTTCAACGAAGAGGGTTATGACTTCATGGAAGTACTGTATAAACACAATGAAAATGAACTCAACGAACTTCTTGATGATGCACGAATAAAGAAGAAAGGGCATCGTCGTGTTTTCAAGCAGAAGTTGCAGTCTAACAGGGAGCGCAAAGAAACAGCAGCACTCTGCGTGAATGGTAAAAATAATACGCCAGCAGTATCCAGTTTTCTTCAAACAAGTATGTATCAACTGGCTTTTATATTATAATTTAATTACAAATGTGAAATGTATTTTGATTTTTACATTAAATATTATATTATATTTTTGAATATTTTTCGGGCCCGCAGTATTAAATTGACAACTTGCAGTTGCGATGACCCTGCCAAATTTTGTAACTATAGTATTAGTGCATAAGAAATTTTTATATATACTGGCGAAGTTAATAAATAGATAAATACATAGTATATATTTTTACAAAAGCATATAAATATAATCCAAGGTCCAAGTTGCATTTTCAGTTTGTGCATGACACCATACAGTCTAGCTGGTATTTATAATTTAATATTAATCCAAAAACATGATTGAAACAACATAGAATGCTTGAATATTTTTTAAATTCTAGTTTTGTAATATTTTGTTTTGTGTAGAACTTGGTTCCAGTCCCAGTTCCTCTCTCACCATTTGTAAAGACCAAGCATTGAGGGATTTGCCAAAATGCATGCATATACTGTCCCAAATCCACTTACCAAACGGTTATCATACTTCAACAGTGTAGTGGAGGAAATCTACCATTCAGCACATCAGCACCTTGGATCAGATTTTGGCAAGTACCTGGCCCAACAGCAGAAATTTCGGTGGAGTGTACAGCAAGAGTTAATTTCCATATCTACAACTGCTAAATCATATGAAAATGGAAATGATGGTGTTTCCCAAAATGTAATACGCTACAATACTGCCTACAATGCTATGCCATCTGATGTCAAAGCCGCTGAAGAAAGAATCATCTGTATAAGACTACATATGAACTTAATCCATGAGTTGATAGTGAACTAAAATACATCAACGATTCCCTGGAAATACTTGGAAAAGATTCAGACAAAGTCAGCCATTGGGCTATGAAGTATCACATACAGTGGCACAAATAAGAAAACGATTTTCTAAAACTGATGCTGATGTAGCAGAAAAGAAGCGTCAGCTTAAACGGCGCAAAGGGCAAAAAAGGAAAGCTAAAAGCAGACGAAAGCAGTTCACTGCAAAACGGACTTATACACTGGTAAAAAATACTCATGGCAAGAAAGTTACAGATGAAGTTATAAAGTCAAAGAATAAGAAGTTTGTGTATGGTGGAAAGTCAGAACAAAAGCTACAGTCAAAGACAATTGGAGCACTTACTTTAAAATCCAGGTTTCACTTAGATGCCTTGCAATATCTCAAAGAAATTGATGCATTTGACGAGAATGATCTACCTGAGGTGGATAATTATATAGGAATTTTGCTCAGTAGAAAATCAACTAGCAAGGCAAAAGCGGCACACAAACAAACTCGACATAATCCCATTTTTGTCAACATCCAGTGCAATTGATAATGCAAGCACCTCTACTACAACTGACATGGATGTGCAAGAGGAACATTGTTCTGATGACTCATCAAGTAGTGACACAATAGGGAATGATTCCTGACAAGATTGTGCATCTGAGGAAATTGATAAGTTTCTAAACTAAGCAATGTACTGCAATACATCATTAACCAAAACATGATGATAATGATAATGATACAATGATAACAGTCAAATATTTTTAAAGTCCCCACCCCCCCAATTTCTGCTCAGGCCCCCCCTGTACAATAAATAATGAGCGGTCCCTTAGCCTCCTCCGCAGGCATTTCATGGTCCCCTGGCTTGTTTGGATTTCCCGCAAATGAATTCTGCCCACCAATCGAAAGGCGTTGCCTGCGGCGGAGGCTAAGCATGCATACGAGTGACATGGCTAGTCTTATGGACAAAATATTTTCCGCATTATATTTAGCCTTTGATCGTTTTTCTTAAATTTCTACGCGTGTTTCTATAAAATTTCTATAAATATAAAATCGGTAAATATTTTGCCTTGTAATCAGCATTAGTTCCGGGGAGGAGGCACTGAATTACTTCTCCCGCCCCAGAGGGAATCATGGTTAAAGATCTTACCTAATTTCGTCCCGTCGGGGTCATATGAACACAGAAAGCGATCCAGTCAGTTTCCAAGCCAAAGAAGGTTCATGAACAGGCCATAATTATATTTCAGGCAAATACATTTACAGACTTGAACGAATACATGTACTTTAAACTACGAAGTTGACCCATCACCTTAGTCATATTACAGACAACGACAACGACAGCGACAACAGCAGCGACAATAACAGCGACAACCTATAAACTCTTTGAAAAATACAAAAAAAATAAGAATAGCCCGCAGATAGCAAATGCTAATCTAAGGCAGGCATATCTTTTACAAATTATAGATAACGCAAGGGTGCACGGCAGTACCCTTTTTTATCCTTTTAAGAGTAATTCTGACACTAATTTAATTTCTTACCTGAAGCAGTCTGTAAATTATTATTATTTCATCTTTGTCTTCTTTAGTTGCAAAATATTGTAGAAAGCTTCGAAAATTTAGATTAGCTTCACGTTGTTTATTTAAATTTTGTGTTTGAATTTCTATTCTCAAATGGACATCCGCTGACTTATTGTATCGAATTGCCGTTTGTAATTTTTAAGTTTAGATACAGGTAATGAGAACCATAATGGTGGTCTATCAAATATGAGTGCAACAACAGTCCCTGAGTAAGCTGCGAAATTGTAAAAATTAATTGTGAAATATGATCGTGTATGGGCAACGTGTTGTTCGCAAAATTTCTTATTGTCATAATTATCTAAAAAACTATATAAGTAAAATGTTTATATGAATGTAAACCTAAGAAATGAGAGTATGTGAGAAGTAAAACAAAGTTGAACTTGTAGTGTATGTAAAGTTTATGTGTGTTTATAAGTGTAATTTGTGGTGTATAAAAATGTGCCCAGGCTCATAAGAGACTAGTCACGCTGTACTGAAAAGCTTGTATAGAGGCATGTAATTATTAGTTAAAGAAAAGAGGAAATATATATGTATGTATTTCAGAATCCCCGTACGCATTTCGTCCCAAATCGACTCATCAGCGGGGATCAGGGTTGACACATGCGAATAAAGAAGAAAGGAAGAAGGCTACTTTGTTGGATAAAACAAAATATAGAAATGTAGAGAATAAAAGTACATGGACAAATCTTACCGAAATCATTTTCGTCGTTTTTACATAAACCCACACGTTTGGCCATCTTGAGTGCGCGAGATGCACGTGTAGATGTAATTGTTGATTTGCTGTAGAAGTGTAGTTGTTTGTCCTCAGATTAGCTGTAGTAGAAGGGCCGAAGATGGTTTGTGCAGTTGTATAAATTACGTGCGTTTGGTCATGCTCTAAAGTTGTAATATGGATAATTGGGGTAAACAAGGGATAGGGGTTTGTAAGTAGTGATGTATTATACATCATGTAGTATGTGTAATTAGGTTGTCGAGTTGTAATGTTTGTATGATTAATTTGATATATATTGAAAGGGTTGTTCCTAACTTATGTGGTGTGGAATTATATTAAACAAATTGCAAAAATGTCATCTATAAATCATGTAAAATCTTTCGGCAGACGCTGTAGCAAGTTGCTAGGCACATCAGCTGTTGCTAGGCACATTGCTATCTATGGAATTGCGCAATCTATGATTCAGTTTGCACATCTAGGATTCAGTTTGGTGTCATATTTTGTTTGATGTTATAGAATTGAGGCAACGTTCGAATATTCTAGTGGCAATATTCTCGAAGTAGAAACAGCGTACGGTAAATTTACAAGGGAATATGAGCAGAACCGTGTGCGAAATATAACTAAAGCAATTTTCGGTAGGCTATTACAGAAGTCGCGGCCTACTTGTAAGCGTAAAAAACTAAGAATATCTGGTAGATTCCAATATCCTTTTATTTAAATAACCTTTCATCGTCTTTAGACCACCAACGAACATTTTTGCCCTGAATAACGACACAAAATCAATATTTTGCGCGGTGATAAATATCAAATATCCAAGATATGAGCCGAAAAGGCCCGAAATCCCATCCTGAGTTTGCTACGACATTTGGAGTAGCGATATTCCAAATCCTTAAATGCTATTGGTTAATTTTCATCACGTGCCAACAGTTTCACTGCCTCTATTTATTATTTTAAAATTTCGCGCGGATTTTACAAACGGCAATTCGATACAATAAGTCAGCGGATGTCCATGTGAGAGTAGAAATTCAAACACAAAATATAAATAAACAACGTGAAGCTAATCTAAATTTTCGAAGCTTTTTTCTACAATACTCTGATCAAAAAGCGTACTGCCGAGCACCCTTGATAACGCACACAAATAAGTCTAATGAAGCAAAGTAAACGCAAGAAAACATAGAGTGATTAAATTTCTATCAAAATATACTATAAACAGCAACATCAACAACGCAGATAATTGATTTAGCGGTTTAAAGATTTCTAGTTATTTTCGTTTTTTACAGATTTAACCTCACGAATTAACCATCAACCTGTTCTGTGCAACATTGACTTTCCCCGCCCGCATGCCACCCGTAAAGCTGTACATGTTCTTTTCCGAAAGACTAAAAACATTGACATCACGAGATTTCAGAGTGATATTGTGGCGTCCTCACTAGTGGAAAATGGTTCTGAAGATGCAACAAATTTGGATAACCTAGTAACACTCTATAATGATACTCTCTGTTCACTTCTCGACAAGCATGCTCCAATGCAATCAAGGAATATTACTCTGAGACCACACTCCCCTTGGTACATGGATCAACTACGGCAACTAAAACGTGAGAAACGACGGTTGGAGAGACAATACGTATCTACCAGCTTAACTGTCCACAAACAAATGTACCAACAAGCATGTTTTGAGTATGCTCGTTTATTGGAAACTGCCAAAGTAGACTATTATACGACCAAAGTACAGGGGTGTAATAAAAAACAGCTGTTTAACTTTGTCGATGAAATGCTGAATGTGAAAACTACTCCAATTCTACCGAAACATGAATCCACTGAGGAACTAATTGAACAGTTCAGTGCACATTTTGAATCAAAAATTCTTATTTTAAGGCGGGAACTATCTGAATTACGTTCAAATGTAACTGTTAATCTGGTTGAAAAATGTCGCAGTTCTCAAACACATTTTGAGCGAGTTTCAATGAGCACAGTGCAAGATATTATCATGGTGTCAAAACCTAAATCTTGCCAATTAGACCCAATTCCAAAATGGCTGCTCAAAAGTTGTATTGATGACCTTATACCAACTATAAAAACAATCATGAACGCGTCTTTGGAACAAGGAATTTTTCCAACGAAATGGAAAGAATATTTTCTACGGCCTCTTATCAAGAAAATGTAATTAGATCGAGATGAGTTTAATAATTTTAGGCCAATCTCAAATTTAGTATTTCTCTCCAAAACACTGGAAAAAATTGTTGCCTCTCAACTCGACGCCTACTTAACAAAACATAAACTATATGCCCAGATGCAGTCAGCGTCAGAATCCATCACAGTACAGAGACAGCACTACTTAGAGTTGTGAATGCCATAATGAGGGGAATTGATGATCAACAAGAATGTGTTCTAGTGTTACTTGATCTTTCATCAACATTCGACACAATTGATCACGACATTTTGCTCGTTAAGCTGTGTAATCGTTATGGTCTTTCAGGAGGTAGTTCTGGATTGGCTAAAGTCTTATCTCCGTGATCGCCCTCAGCGCGTGGTCGTAGATAATGTTTCTTCGCGACCGTATTTCGCTAGCTGTGGGGTCCCTCAAAGATCTGTTTTGGGACCATTGTAGTTCTCTCTGTACATTGCTCCCCTCGAAGATGTGACCCTGTCCCATGGAATAGATGTAATGATGTATGCTGATGATTCTCAACTCTACATTTTTCTGATCATGAATCGTAATAACCGCAACTGTTGGCCTGTATTAACTACCTTATGAATTGGATCACTTGTAATATGCTTATGGGCAATCCATCAAAGACGGAAATAATTCATTTGTATTCCCGTTACATGAAACTGATTGTCCTCTTCGTCCCATCAAAGTAGGAGGACATGATGTACACTCCGCAAACAAAGTAAAATATATGGGAGTTACACTCGATTCCTGTCTTACTTTCAAAGTGCATATTAATAACATAATTATGTCGTTCAGCTTCACAATCAATACATCAAATTGGTAAAATAAAAAAATATCTTTCACAAAAGGATACCGAAAGTCTTGTTCATGTCTTTATCTCATCCAAACTCGATTATTGCAACGGCATACTCTACGGCCTTCCTTCTTGTGAATTACAGAAGCTGCAAAGGTTACAAAACACTGCTGCCAGATTAGTCGTCAAAGAAAGGATATCTGCGCATATAACACCGGTACTTCTCAATCTTCACTGGCTTCAAGTGCAACAACGAGTAACTTTCAAGCTCCTTTTGGTGACCTATAAAGCTCTTAATGGCCTCGCCCCTGCATACATCTCCGATATACTTCGTTGTCATATCCCTGTTTGTACTTTGCGCTCCAGCAGTCTAAATCTGTTAACTGTGCCTAGAGTGCGAACAGAGACATATAGCGAGAAGTCATTTTCCTGCGCTGCTCCGAGACTCTGGAACACTCTTCTTGACTCTGTTAAGCAGAGTTCAACTATCGATGAGTTTAAGGCAAAGTTGAAAACATATCTTTTGAAATAAGTTTAGAATATTGACTGGTGCTGTTTCACTGTTTACATCTTACATCAGAGTAGACATGGACTGAAAATACAAAAAATCTAATGGCATTACACCTGAATCAATAAAGGCTTAAAGCAGTATAAAGCGCCTACGATTTCTTACGATTTGGATTAGCAATGGCTCTAATCCATGTTCAGTTATGTTTAGTCTAAAATCCTACCGTACTTATGTCTAAAATTATGCCTATACTTACTCATTACACATATCAAATAACGTATGAACGTTTTAAATTTCTCTCTACCTTGTATATAAGTACGCAACTGTCTAGAATGTGTTAGTATTGATAATTAACAGATACGAAATAGTTATGTTTCAACGTTTCGATTACTGGAAGCGATGCTCCCAACTTGAATTTGCGCTAACATGGCCTCAATTTTCTTTAATCCATTTTCAATCTTCGTTTCTATGGCTGCTGTATTTTCTTGCACCAATTCATTCGTTTTCTTTATTTCTTCCCGCACCAATTCATTTGTTGTCTTAATTTCGTCCCTTAACTCATCAAATTGCTCGCCATTATCTTCTTTTTTGTCATTTGCCAATGCTTTTAATCGCTCTTCAAGTTCGTCACCATCGCAAATCTAAAGTATGGAATAATTTGGAACTTTCATAAATAATTAATGATCCTTGCACCAAATTCTGCAAATTTGAAAGATAACGTCGAATATATAAACAATGAAAATGCTCATTAGTAATAAACAATAGTGCGTGGGTGTCTAACTCTTCTATTGCAACAACGAGTGCTTGTAACTTGTTGCAGCTTACATAAGAATTAGTTCATTTCACAAGTAATTTCGGCTCGAGATTTGTTTTGCCGAACTAAAAGTCAAAGCACATCGACAAATTTTCAACAAAATGTGCCTGTAGTAATATTCTGAAACTCTATTGAAATAACTCGTATTACTTTAGCATATACTCATTTTAACAATTTTATATATTTTTCTTAAAGTTGAAGGATGCACAGGCATGATAATTGCTTCATCTGCAGCATTTTTGCATTTGCATCACATGCAAACTCAAGCATGAAATTTTTGGTTCAAGTATTGACATGACGATAGGTCGACAATCAGGTCGGCATTGCCAAATGTTGACCTGAATTTCGGGGCGTGTATGTTGGACCAAACTTAAAAGAGTTATTAATATGGAGACATCTCTTGGAAACTAACTATGACCTCAGAAATACTCACATTTCAGCCCTATCAAAACCAAAAAGAAAACTTTCAAAAAGGGAGTTTCACTGAGTATAGCTGGGCTAAACTTTGGAATAATAGTAATGAATAAATAATATATCCTTTGATACTAAATAATCAATTTACACTCAACTTTCGAAAATTATTGAAACATGCATAATAATTATCGGGCATCTACCTGCAATATGATGTAATGCATGGGTAACGCCAAATAATCAATTACTATAGATATATATTAGATGTAAATTATTTTCCGTCAATCTTTTTCCCTTTGTAAATATATAACTATTTTTACACCCTTTGTGGAGGTCAACCTATGCCGTGTTTACACTACAAGCCTAGACCTAGTCTTGACCAGGTTTTGCTTCACTGATTGACTAACTAGATTAAACTTGCAATCAACGTAAGCAAAATTAGGCCAAATCCAAGCCGATGCTAATTGTGTAAAGCGTTAACGAGGTCCGTCAGCGTCATAGAATAATGTTTTACATACATATATACATATATACGTACACATAAATACATACATACGTACACACACACACATACACATACATACATACATACATACATACATACATACATACATACATACATACATACATACATACATACATACATACATACATACATACATACATACATACATACATACATACATACATACACACATATATACATACATACATACATACATACATACTTTTCTCCATTGTCGTAAGAGCCACGAACATTGCGACTTCTCATCTGGAAAGTCCTGTATAAAGTTCTTAATTTCAGGCAGTGAGAAGAACGGAAGATTGTGCAAATTTCTTTCCAATGTTATTACAAGCCTAGCCTAAAGTGAAATATAACAATGGAACAGGAATTTGTTGCCATCAATAAGCCAGTTCATAGTCTCGACTGCGCGTCCAAGTGACGCGTACTGAGTAGAGATAAAATTTCAGTTGAATAACGACATGTAGCTGAGACTGGAGAATATTCAATTGTTTAATCATCCACTCATGGATATTTTACATATTACGATAATGAAAGTGCAATTTGATTTGAATATGCAAAACAGGTTGTTCAAAGAACAGTTAGTTTTCGCAGGGTTGACTAACTTAGCTACCTAATTTCTTCAAGTTATCAAAATAGAAAAGTAATTTTGATGCCTAGATGATTGGACTGTTGAATACTTGCATATTCAACTTCTTATAATCTCACTGGCATGTTATGATTCAACTGCACCATTTTTTCGGGCTCAGAACGGGTCATTGCATGCGCGCATTGTTAAACACATACACAAACGGGGACGGGGGTGAGGAGGAGGTGTTCATTGCCGCGGGGATTTTTCATTGCCGGGGGGGGTGTGTTCGTCATTGCCGCGCGCGTCATTGCATGGGCGCATTGTTAAACACATACACAGACAGGAACGGGGGATTGGTTTTTCCAATATTGCAAAACTCTAACTCCTTTCACGTACTGAGCAAACTCGTAGTTACTCGTATTTCTATGTGCATGAATCAAGGAAGCTAAAAATTTAATCGGCAAAAATATCAATCCTATATATAATACCAATAAAATGGATAAATTGTATTATTAGGATTTCCTTACATAACAAGTACGATCGTACTACTGGACCAGGAACTGGCCAAGTTAATGCGTAGTCGTTGGTCCACGACTGGACGATTGTGTTAGCAACAATACAACTGGCATGTATTTGTTATGGTTTGCGTTTGTCTGTGAATATTAATGATATGTTTATTTTTCTTCTACACATACAGTCAAGAATTGCTTGTACGTTGCCAGTAGGTAACCCCCCCCCCCCCCATCCAGAGAGCAAAGAGATGCCGACAATGACGTCATACCGCCAATGACGTAATGACCGGAAATACCCGCCCACATTCGGAATTAATGATGTACGTTCATGAATTAATTACCCGTCCACATTTGGAATTAATGATGTACGTTCATGAATTAATTACCCGCCCACATTCGGAATTAATGATGTACGTTCATGAATTAATTACCTGCCCACATGAATTATTAAGTATGCACGTTCAACTACGTGTATCCGGTTTTAATCAAGATGACGTAATGACATGTTTAGTTATATTTAGTGTGTGTTTCAAATGTACTATACATGCCTATAAAAAATTGATACCTCACATGAAATATTTTGATAATCACACATCTATCAAGCCAATAGTCGTTTTCTACTGCTCGAGTTTTAGTATAACGCACTTAGCTGTGAGATAGGAAGACTTATGATCTTACTCATACTAATGAGAACACACCACTAAGGCTATATAATTATGCAGAGGCTGTTGCTCGCGAAGTTGAAAATTGATACCCCACATGAAATACTTTGATAATCACGCATTTATCAAGCCAATAGTGATTTCCCACTGACTAAGTTTTATTACTAGCTTAGCTGTGAGATACAAAGGATTTGAATAATTTTTGACAGCTAATTGGAATATAAAATAATGACAATTTCCGACTTAGCAGCATGAGTCTAAGTAAAACATTTTGATCTATGCACACATATTTTGTTAGTCAGAAACTCATCCTCAAAATATACACCTAGTTAGCACTGATAAGACCTTTTTATTATGACACTACACAATCGTCTCTCTCTCCTTTTGCGATAAAAATGTGGACATGTTTGTGAGGCACTTATTGCTGATTTTTGACGTGCTATAGTGATGTTTACTATAGATGCTTACTGATGTTTACTTTGGCATGCTGTTTTCAATGAGCCGTGCGCGCATAGTAAATTTAGGTTGATCTATGCACACATATTTTATTAGTCATTGACACTACTCAGTTCACGAATCCTTTAAGCGTGATATCGCCACATTGTGCAAGTTTTTCTAGCTGTAACATTCCTTTTGCATAGCGCACACATCCTTCTTGAATTCCATCGCCTTCGTATTTTTCTCATGCGTCTTCGCATTAAGTTCGCATTTTTCTCATGCGTCAAGTCGCATTAAGGCCTCTGTGGCCCTATGCGCCTTCGCATTTTGCTTCGCATTCTTCGCATTTTGCTCATGCGTCTTCGCATTAAGGCCCGTCGTGGTACGAAGGCCAGGAATATCTCAGCCTAGCTGACACTTATAGTCTTAATTTCGCATTCTGTTTATGCGTCTTCGCATTAAGGCCATTGTGGCCCTATGCACCTTCGCATTTTGCTCATGCGTCTTCGCATTAAGTTCGCATTTTTCTCATGCGTCTTCGCATTAAGTTCGCATTTTGCTCATGCGTCTTCGCATTTACTTCGCATTCTGTTCATGCGTCTTCGCATTCTGCTCATGCGTCTTCGCATTCTGCTCATGCGCCTTCGCATTCTGCTCATGCGCCTTCGCATTAAGGCCCTTTGCGTCCCGGAAGCCCGATTGATAACAAGGCTGAAGACGCATGAGCAGAGTGCGAAGACGCATGAACAGAATGCGAAAACGCATGAATAGAATGCACATGCATACTGTCTGAATCGCGTTCAAACTAGTTCGCCAGAATTGTCCCACAAGCGACACAATGCGTTTATCGACTATATAACTAGCCACTCTTGACTTTCGTTTCATTCCTTGGGTGTAGTAGACTATGGGTTCTTATCAGTGTGATAGATGTCTAAAACGGTTTTCATCTAATTATAATGTCAGGCGACACAAAGCGAGCCATTGCGCATACGCAAACACTCATAGTTTTAACGAAGACTCCGTGATGGAATACGAAAATAAGCCAGTATATGATAAAGTGATGACAGATGATGAAATTCCCCGAAAGAGATCCCGCTATACAGAATCGGATGAATATGTATCAACCTCATCGCATGATGATGAAAGTAGTGAGAATGGCGAAACAGGTGACGATGAAGGCAGTGAGAACGCCGAGGAAAGCAGTGAGAATGACGAGACAGTTGATGAAGATGAATTGGATCCATGGGGGACACTAATAGGTATCGCACAAGAAAAGTTGATTCCGGAGTGCGAATAATTATTGCAAGAATTCGGAGACAAAGGTTTTAATGAGGAAGATGCTCTAGCGAAAGCTAGCCCACTGTATTTATTGAGACTACGAGAAGAACTTCAAAAAGCCTATTTAGAACGAATGGTTTGGATGAGGGCGTTAAAAAGGGATCCAATACAGCGGAAAATAATGAAAACCAGAGATGCACTCATTGACGACGACGATTTCGATTCTGACGAAGCTTTGGCTGCTGCTATTGAAAAGAGGAAATTTCTTTTTGAAAAGCTGGTGAGTGAAAGACGCTGCTCTAACAACGACGAAGATTCCAATTGAACATTTTTTGTATATATATATATATATATTTTTTGCCTAAACTAATGTTAACCCACTTTTGTATTGAGAAAAAAATTGTATTATTTTGTATTAAAATTTGTTTGTTATTGAGGTGTGCGAACATTACACACGGATACGCTCACAAAGTTGCTTCTCCCGTAGGAAGGACGAAAGCCTTGCTATCAATCGGGCTTTCGGGACACAAAGGGCCTTAATGCGAAGACGCATGAACAGAATGCGAAGTAAATGCGAAGACGCATGAGCAAAATGCGAACTTAATGCGAAGACGCATGAGAAAAATGCGAACTTAATGCGAAGACGCATTCTGTTTATGCGTCTTCGCATTAAGGCCATTGTGGCCCTATGCACCTTCGCATTTTGCTCATGCGTCTTCGCATTAAGTTCGCATTTTTCTCATGCGTCTTCGCATTAAGTTCGCATTTTGCTCATGCGTCTTCGCATTTACTTCGCATTCCGCCCATGCGCCTTCGCATTAAGGCCCTTTGTGTCCCAAAAGCCCGATTGATAGCAAGGCTTTCGTCCTTCCTACGGGAGAAGCAACTTTGTGAGCGTATCCGTGTGTAATGTTCGCACACCTCAATAACAAACAAATTTTAATACAAAATAATACAATTTTTTTCTCAATACAAAAGTGGGTTAACATTAGTTTAGGCAAAAAATATATATATATATACAAAAAATGTTCAATTGGAATCTTCGTCGTTGTTAGAGCAGCGTCTTTCACTCACCAGCTTTTCAAAAAGAAATTTCCTCTTTTCAATAGCAGCAGCCAAAGCTTCGTCAGGATCGAAATCGTCGTCGTCAATGAGTGCATCTCTGGTTTTCATTATTTTCCGCTGTATTGGATCCCTTTTTAACGCCCTCATCCAAACCATTCGTTCTAAATAGGCTTTTTGAAGTTCTTCTCGTAGTCTCAATAAATACAGTGGGCTAGCTTTCGCTAGAGCATCTTCCTCATTAAAACTTTTGTCTCCGAATTCTTGCAATAATTCTTCGCACTCCGGAATCAACTTTTCTTGTGCGATACCTATTAGTGTCCCCCATGGATCCAATTCATCTTCATCAACTGTCTCGTCATTCTCACTGCTTTCCTCGGCGTTCTCACTGCCTTCATCGTCACCTGTTTCGGCACTCTCACTACTTTCATCATCATGTGATGAGGTTGATACATATTCATCCGATTCTGTATAGCGGGATCTCTTTCGGGGAATTTCATCATCTGTCATCACTTTATCATATACTGGCTTATTTTCGTATTCCATCACGGAGTCTTCGTTAAAACTATGAGTGTTTGCGTATGCGCAATGGCTCGCTTTGTGTCGCCTGACATTATAATTAGATGAAAACCGTTTTAGACATCTATCACACTGATAAGAACCCATAGTCTACTACACCCAAGGAATGAAACGAAAGTCAAGAGTGGCTAGTTATATAGTCGATAAACGCATTGAGTCGCTTGTGGGACAATTCTGGCGAACTAGTTTGAACGCGATTCAGACAGTATGCATGTGCATTCTGTTCATGCGTCTTCGCATTCTGTTCATGCGTCTTCGCATTCTGTTCATGCGTCTTCGCACTCTGCTCATGCGTCTTCAGCCTTGTTATCAATCGGGCTTCCGGGACGCAAAGGGCCTTAATGCGAAGGCGCATGAGCAGAATGCGAAGGCGCATGAGCAGAATGCGAAGACGCATGAGCAGAATGCGAAGACGCATGAACAGAATGCGAAGTAAATGCGAAGACGCATGAGCAAAATGCGAACTTAATGCGAAGACGCATGAGAAAAATGCGAACTTAATGCGAAGACGCATGAGCAAAATGCGAAGGTGCATAGGGCCACAATGGCCTTAATGCGAAGACGCATAAACAGAATGCGAACTTAAGACTATAAGTGTCAGCTAGGCTGAGATATTCCGGGCCTTCGTACCACGACGGGCCTTAATGCGAAGACGCATGAGCAAAATGCGAAGAATGCGAAGCAAAATGCGAAGGCGCATAGGGCCACAGAGGCCTTAATGCGACTTGACGCATGAGAAAAATGCGAACTTAATGCGAAGACGCATGAGAAAAATACGAAGGCGATGGAATTCAAGAAGGATGTGTGCGCTATGCAAAAGGAATGTTACAGCTAGAAAAACTTGCACAATGTGGCGATATCACGCTTAAAGGATTCGTGAACTGAGTAGTGTCAATGACTAATAAAATATGTGTGCATAGATCAACCTAAATTTACTATGCGCGCACGGCTCATTGAAAACAGCATGCCAAAGTAAACATCAGTAAGCATCTATAGTAAACATCACTATAGCACGTCAAAACTCAGCAATAAGTGCCTCACAAACATGTCCACATTTTTATCGCAAAAGGAGAGAGAGACGATTGTGTAGTGTCATAATAAAAAGGTCTTATCAGTGCTAACTAGGTGTATATTTTGAGGATGAGTTTCTGACTAACAAAATATGTGTGCATAGATCAAAATGTTTTACTTAGACTCATGCTGCTAAGTCGGAAACTGTCATTATTTTATATTCCAATTAGCTGTCAAAAATTATTCAAATCCTTTGTATCTCACAGCTAAGCTAGTAATAAAACTTAGTCAGTGGGAAATCACTATTGGCTTGATAAATGCGTGATTATCAAAGTATTTCATGTGGGGTATCAATTTTCAACTTCGCGAGCAACAGCCTCTGCATAATTATATAGCCTTAGTGTTGTGTTCTCATTAGTGTGAGTAAGATCAGAAGTCTTCCTATCTCACAGCTAAGTGCGTTATACTAAAACTCGAGCAGTAGAAAACGACTATTGGCTTGATAGATGTGTGATTATCAAAATATTTCATGTGAGGTATCAATTTTTTATAGGCATGTATAGTACATTTGAAACACACACTAAATATAACTAAACATGTCATTACGTCATCTTGATTAAAACCGGATACACGTAGTTGAACGTGCATACTTAATAATTCATGTGGGCAGGTAATTAATTCATGAACGTACATCATTAATTCCGAATGTGGGCGGGTAATTAATTCATGAACGTACATCATTAATTCCAAATGTGGGCGGGTAATTAATTCATGAACGTACATCATTAATTCCGAATGTGGGCGGGTATTTCCGGTCATTACGTCATTGGCGGTATGACGTCATTGTCGGCATCTCTTTGCTCTCTGGATGGGGGGGGGGGTTACCTACTGTTGCCCATAAATCGAAAATCAAAAATCGAACACCGTCAATCGATGAGGAATGTCGCTTGAAATCATCGTGTCAAATTTCATCGTGATCGGACCAGTGGCGAAGCCAGCCTGACAATTTGGTCATGCAATGCAAATATTTCCGTGTTCATAGACTGTGAAAACAATCAATTTCTAAAGAAATGAATAATGATAATGATTTAAAATTTGCATAGCATGACCAAATTGTCAGGCTGGCTTCGCTACTGGATCGGACTCGAGATGACGCAGCCTTAGGGATTTTTCGAAGAGCGTCGCCCCTAACAACAACAACAACGACGACGACGACGACGACGACGACGACGAAGATTAGCAGCGATTGGGGACCAGTTCCTGCTCAAACAGTTCTTTGTCCAAAAATTACTTTTTAAGTAGAGAATATTGATCTAATTTTATCACATTGTACCTATTAGAAGATATTTTAATTCAACTCTAAATTTCTCGACTTAATACAAAAACTCGAGAAGCGGGGCCAAGGGGGCAACCCCTTTTCCGGTAAAAATATAGGCAGTGTACTCCAAGTCTATACAACCCCCTCCCCTACTCGAAATGACCATGCAAGGAACGGCACCGCACATACATATGAATGTTCATGTTCATCGACTATTTTGAAGATATAAACTGTTTTAGCCGAGAAAATTGAATGAAAAATATCTTATTTTAAAAATGAATAAAAGGTCCAAGCAAATTACTTTTAAACCACACATATTACATATAAGAAAATTTTATTAGCTAACGTTTCGTTGTTTACAGTACAACATCTCCTGGGCATTTAAACAAATTATACATGGTATGTTATATATATTTACAAAATAGATTGGTTTTAAATTACGAAAACGGTTACAATGTTCAAAAGAACGAATGAACATAAAGAAACGAAAACAACTTATCAGTAAATGTTGTTAGTGTCAGATTAATTGGCAGAAGGTTAATATTAATTGACTAGTAATTAAAAGTTAATAATAAAACTAGAATAAATCCAGAGGAGTAGAAGTTATATTAGCGTTAAGGACTGGGTTAATTCTGGATATTAATAGGCATTCACGGATAAGAAGGTCAAATTCAGAAGTATAAAATTTATTTAATATCCGTGAAAGCCTATTAATATCCAGAATTAACCCAGTCCTTAACGCTATTATAACTTCTACTCCTCTGGATTTATTCTAGTTTTATTATTAACTTTTAATTACTAGTCAATTAATATTAACCTTCTGCCAATTAATCTGACACTAACAACATTTACTGATAAGTTGTTTTCGCTTCTTTATGTTCATTCGTTCTTTTGAACATTGTAACCGTTTTCGTAATTTAAAACCATTCTATTTTGTAAATATATATATAACATACCATGTATACATTTGTTTAAATGCTCTAAAGATGTAGTACTGTAAACAACGAAACGTCATGCAGCTAATAAAATTTTCTTGTATATAATATGTGTGGTTTAAAAGTAATTTGCTGGGCTCTTTTATTAATTTTTAAAATAAGATTTCCGCCTGGTGTATCAATAGCTACTATATTGAAAAATATCTTGGTTAAATATCTTGATATTCACACATACCTAATACTGGCATGACTCCCATCATATATACCGAACTTGCGGTTAATGCTCAGCCACTGGACTCTGTAGCTCAGTTGGTTAGAGCGGTGCACCGGAATCGCAGGGCCGCAGGTTCAATTCCTACCAGAGGGTCTAGGTTGCTTTTTTCGCAGCTGCTCCTGGCTGTGTCGAAAAATGTATATAATTTTCGTTCGAATGCTCCATCTATGCAAGCACCTTCTACTGTGAGTTCTACCGGACGAGATGCCGAGAAAGTTATGTTAATTAAATCAAAATCTGCATGAGATTTACAGACAATGACTAAACATTCACGGATTTTCTTTCCGTTTGATAAAGAAAGAAACAAATTTCGAAACAATATGCCACCTTCAGAATTCAACGTATGAATTAAACAAGACGAGTTGTTGAGACTGCAAATTTCCGACTCTATTTCGAAGTTAGGACCGTGCTTTATAGTTACCTTATAAATTCTCTTTTCTTCTTTCGAATGCTTCATTATCTCGTTTGTATCGTCAACAGCAAGGCCAGTAAGTAAATTCATGATGGCGATAGAGATCATGAGTATAAATAGTACAAGAAGAATCTTTTGCAGAAAATGAAATGGTCCTCCAACCAGAAAGGTGTCTCGGTAGTCTAATTCTCCCGTCATCATGACAAATGTAGTCAGGAGTGAAATGGGGATGGTATTAAAACCTTTATCTAGAGGCATGAGCAGCGAAAGAGATAATGAAAATGCAATGATGAACAATAGGACCAGTGGTAGCACCTGTTGATGAAAATGACATAATATAGAATAAGAATTTTTAAGTGCACCCATGCAATCCAAGAATTTCGAAGTACACAAGACAAGACATTTATTCCAACCCACAATTTATATGGAAACTTATTAAATGACTTAAAAGATAATATACAATTGTAAATCTTGCCTAGTAGAGGTAATTTACAATCAGCTCAACAATAAAAATATATACCATATAACATTAATAATAAAAACAAAAAGATAATCCTGGAAAGAAACAAACGCCATATGCTTACTACTGTATATTAGTAAGGTCTAGTAACCATATTCATAGTGCTTGTTTCTCATTGTCTTTCTTTTAAATAGTAAAAATAATTTTCTTATTGATTTTATATTGTTTGTGGCTGTCCATTCGTAACGTGTTCAAAATCGAGAGTAAGAATTGTCAGCCTGATTCAGATTTATTCATATGGCTTTCATGGTTAGTTCAGGACGTTAGTATCCACATAAATATGAAAACAAATGTTGTAAAATACTACATATATACTTGGTCAACATTTGAAGCTTTTTGGAACAACTATATATTTACACTTTATGCAATATCCTCCATCGAAACGTATATAATTAATGCGCTTGAAGAATATAACTATATCAAAAGTATAATAGAAAAACTTTCGAACCCTTAATTCGAGATAGTTATCAAACTAACCTTGCAGATGGTAAGAAAAACTCTTTTTGCCATAATGACATAGATTCCAAACAACGAAAATCTTTTCAAGAACAAGGAGAAGTTGATCCAACCAAGAAACACCGAGATAGCTCCAGCTGCAATCTGTACGTCTGCTTTCGTACTTCCTCCAGGCACCACGTAAATGACAGCACAAATGTACATTACCCATTCGATGTAATTTTCGAAATCATTAATGTAATCCGTCGTACTGAGCACTATCTATACAAGAAGCACAATTTACTTTAATTCATGGGCGTACGAAATATCGTCGTCGTAGTCGTTGTCGTTGTCATTGTGGTTGTTACGAGCATAAGTTTGAAACTTGACCCTTGAAATTTTAAAGTTGTCAGTCAAGTGAGTGTTCTTGACGTTCAAATAAATACTTTATTGATTATAATCAATATAATTTTGTCAAAAATTATTGAGGAAATTTTCCAAAAAATCTTCGTTCTCTTTTGTCCTGCCTAATCGAGTGATTGAGCACGTATTTCCATCAATCAATAACGTTCAAATATATTACATATATATTATAGAATCCCATTTTATCTGATAATATTACTTTTACGTACATTGGACACAAACCTGAAATATTTCTTTTATGAAATGAACTGCACATATAATCAAAATAATAACTGATAATGCAATCATTCCGGGTGATTTCAAATTGTGTACACCTAGAAAATATATGCAAAATATATTACAACTTCATGGGCAGGAATTTATAGATCAAACTTGTATTCTTTTAACCTTAAAAATATAAATTTAATCATATTTAAATATTAGATGTTTGGGATTCATTTTTATTCCGAAGTTAGAATTGGAATTTTGGAAAAAAATATTTTACACTATTAAAAAGAATGGAAGAAAGGACGTGGTGGCTTCATAACAATGCGCTGTTTAATTAAGTTCTCTTTCCCGTCATGATTAATTAGGCTAATTAATAACGTTATGAAATCAAAGTTATGAAATCAATTAGAGTTAAGATTGGGGTTAAGACATGCATGCTAAATGAGATAGTCATGTTTTTCGCTTGTTTAACTTGGGGAAAATAAACATAAAACATATAGAAGCATGTCTGCTCCCTTACCTTGACTTTGAATGGCTCCGTATGTGGTTAAAGTGAGTAGAAACGTGGCATATAGAAGAATATTCAAAAAAAGCCATTTTTGAACGCTGGAAGAATTCATTTTCTCGTTTAAGAACCGTATAACCAGTGGATGGCCCAAGCAGTTGTCTCTCTTGGAGTTAACCATGCTTTCAATAGCTTCAAGCTTTCCATCTTTTCATTACAATTGTTAAAAAGAAATTAAATATCGAGTTAGATATCTTGGCACTGTACAGGATATCCCCAATGTTAATATAGTGTTGAAAATGTTCAAACTTCGTCTCATTAATGGTAACATAGAAATATCTCAAAATATTATGGGGGTATTTTAGGACACCCTGTATTTCACCCATAAAATTGCGCTTTTCGCACCAATACGAATTACGAAATAGGTATGAAATGGACCATTATATTAATACATATTATAGTACTTACAATGTTCTCGTTTGAATGGAAAGAACAAGTAGCTCACTCTTCTTATTTCTTCCGTTTCACCATAAGAACGATGTGAAAAAAATTTATCTTGATAAACACAGAGGTTAAAAATCATCATGGCGACGTCGGGTGTTTCCTCGATCAGTTTTGACATAATACAATCAGCACCAAAATGCGAGTCTTCAAACAACTAAAAATACCAATAATATTGCTTAGGCTATATGCGTCGTTTTGTCCGGTTGTAAATCTTTGTTTAATATGTCTACCACCCAAAATGGATTATTCTTAGCATTGACTGCAGATGATGTCGCTAGTCTAATGTTAGCATTTTGTTCCATCCATTTATTTGTATATATATAAAGCTTCTGATCCATAAGCCTGGAATAGAAATGTGCAAAATAAGTAATATATCTCCACGGTCATGATTTCGTTGTGGTTTCTTCACAAAATATTAAATATATATAATTACAATATTATTTGCATTAATGAAGACCCAGACTTACAAATCGAAAGCAATGCATGTGAAATATATACACTTAGCGTTTCCAAAAAAACAAAAGAATTATATAAATACCATGAGTTATTTTATATATGCATTATACTTCAGGCACGAAGTTGAAGAGTATAATGGGACTGAATTCACATTTGCAAATTACAGGCACAATTCATTCACATTTAATTTGCACAAGGAGAGGACGGATCCAGAAAATAGACATGGGTTAGATCTAATAGACACGTTTGTGTGCATAAAATATTCCTTATTACCTCTCGAAGAAGTTTGATTTTCTTATCCTTTGTGCAAAACTCGATAATTGCTTTGATAGAATTCTCGGCAATTTTAAAATAACCATACGCGGAATCCAAGATGTTGAGTCTAGCCGTCTTTTTATCGCCTTTCATTTGTGCGTTATTCTCCAACAGACATCTGAGAATCTCCGCATTACCAGTCTTTGTTGCATCACCAGCTGCAGTGACGTTTACTTCGTCTCTAAAATCAATCATTTCCAGGAATTTCTTTTTCTTCAGCAAGTGTTCCACGGCGGCAACCTTTCCAGATTGTGCGGCACAGTGGATCGCGGTTTTGTCAGTTGGACTATATATCCGAAAAACAATATATTGTATAAGAGTAAGTTACATGATTCCAACTACTTCCGTTTTTGTCTCAAAGCCTGGTTTCCATTTGGTCGTAACTGTCGCGACAAAGCTAGACACCAAGTCATGTTCGACGATGTGAAATAATCTGGATCTATCTAGTCTTTTTCCTACATTGGTCACCTTGATAATTATGTTCATGACAGTTACGACTAAACGGAAACCAGCCTTAAATGGTCTTGAATATGTGCACTATAGTTACTCGCTCTTAATCCTCATCCACGAAAAGCCTTGAGAAAATTTTGTGACGCATTAGTTTAAATCCCAGATATATAGGGAGTGCAAGAAACACCGCGGAAAAACGTCTGCGCATGCGTCAATTTGACTCAAATTTGCCTGCCGAAACCTTCATGTCCATGCAAGTGTTTCGGTGTGACGAAGACTCAAAAGGAGTGACTTGCTCGTGGGTCTTTGCTGTAAATTGCGAAAGAAATAATAAATTATAAATTTCAAATTAAAAATTGGAAATAATAAATTATAGTTCACAAGCTCAAGAATTAGTATCATGCAACCAACGGAACCATGCAAGGATATTTTTTGTAGGTTCATTTGACTCACATTGTGTTCATATCTTTTTTTCCGCAGCATGAAAATTTTTTGCCTAAACAATAATTAAACTTTATGATTTAGTCGAAAGATTAAGGACTTAAAGACCCTTATATTCCTGGGAATTGAAGTTGCTCATATTTTTGGTCGAAACTTATGTAAGTGATAATTTTGCACGAAGTGCTCGATACATCCCCGTACAAGCAATGAACGATTTCTTTTTATACGATAAATGTTAGAAAACTAATTATTAAAGTGCTTATAAACCCAAAATGGGTTTTTATTGATTCGGATAAGGCATGAAAAGTTAGTTAGTAAGTTCTAGATTAGTTTTTGGCTTAGACTTTTAGTTTCGGAGATATAAAGGCTCAAACAGGCAAATTTTGGCATTTTCTGAAAAAAAGTAGCGCGACCAAAATATCACCAAGGGGCCTGGATCCCAGGAACCCAACTTTGATAAACAACTAAGAAATATATGGCGAAGATATCAATGTATTGTGTTTTTTTGCATATTTTGTCTAAACGATGTTTCGTTTGTGCGTGATATTACACAGAAAGTACCAACAGTAATATATCTAGCTATCTGACACCTTTTTTGGATGATAAATCACCTACTGCGGCTTTAAACCGATAGAAAAGAGGACACCGAAACTCATCGATCTGAGACATTTGGTGGCAAATACAGGCCATAGTTATCGACCTATAAACAAAGACAAATGTACCCAGTTGTCCCAACATAGGACAGGAATCAACATACAGGTAAGCTGTGATTTTAACAAATGCAATGATGTCTATTCGCGCGTATGAACTTTGGATATTTAACGTTGAATCATGCCACCTAAATGTGCATATTATTTGCTTAGTATACAACGGTGTACAACGGTGTTTGTTGGCACACAAATCGATTGAAGTGCTTTTACCTCTGAGAGATTACATACTGCTGTTATAGAATAATGTATCATATATGTTTCAATGTGAAAATTATCACAACTTTAATGCCTTTATGGTATTTAACTAATATAAATTAATAGGCCATTCTACTTTTAGATTTCAACCTACTTTATATGTGGACTTTCAGTGTCTTGTATTATCCTACACATGTGGTCAATGTCAAATGTTTTATATGACAGTGAGATACTGATGCTATATGTTTGATTGATACATGTATTTGGCACAAAGTTGATCACCAAGTGCTGCACTGTCCCACTAGTGGAACCACCTTAACCTGAGTATCAGGCATTTCTGCAGTTAGGCCTTGGTTTGTTAGCCACCTATGTTGAAGAACCTTAGGGAGGCTAAGAAAATATTCCCTGAATAGAGATATACACTTCAAAATTGTATAGCCCATTAAACTATTTGTTTGTCATTTCATCTAGATTATCAGTGAAGTAAACTGGAACCATCAGTGAAAGATGAATTAACATTTTTAATTAAATATTTATTAAACATCTTTATCAATATATGTTGTATTGTGACTCTACTGTGTCTTGGGGGCAAGTGCACTTTTAATAGCTCCGCCCCTTGATTGGATCGATTGGCTTAACCCATTAATTGGCAAATTTTACTCATCAGTGGTAGAGTACTGCCAATTAATGGGTTAACTGCGCTTGATTGGATCGGCTAAACCTTAGCTGCTTTTTGGGTAATGGGTTACCTAGAAAAGAGCCAGACTCCCACTATGGAGGAACTTTACCCATCTGGAAGGAGAGATTCCACTTATAAAATGTGCAAGGACATCTGGTAGGGGAGGGGGTCAACATCCATTTCCCTCCATGGAGAGAAAGTCATTTTACTTGCACAGAGAAGCACCTTTCTGAGTCACTTAAATCAGCTATGTGGGCATGCCAAGAAAGTTGGATGTGTGTACACTGTGAGTAAAGCAAACATCACTCTCACACCAGACATCTAATGTGAAAGTTGAAGCATGTTTGCTCTGCCCACACAGGCAAAGCTACTGTAATAGAAAGTATGATGTTTTACAGATCACATACTGGCCTTATGGCTTATTTATTAAATTAGATATGTTTCCCCACTAAAACATTCTCAAAAGATGAATATTATTCTAAGCCTATTTATGTGGCAATTAATGTTTAGTGTTGTCACAATAATTCCATATATCTATATATATCTATATATCCAGTTTATGATATCTGTGTATTGATAATCTTTCATTTACATGGACAAAGATGACAATCTGTCAACCAATCTTCCTATGAAAGGTTCTGTGAGAATATACATGGGGGCCAATTTCATTAGATTGTGGGTTGGCCAGTTGCAGTTAACCAGTTATTATTCTTGAAAATGTCCAAATTTTGGGTAAATTTGGATGTAAAATTTGTAGGGAAACAAGCTTCCTTGCTAAAGTGAGAACCAACTTTAAAGCAGGTGTAGAAATCAGAAATGAAATGCAACCGATTCCCATGTCCATGAAGGCATGAAGACTATACAATGCAGTAAAAGGTTTAAGTTCCATTCCAACAAACTTTTAACCCTTGCATTCGTTCATTTATTTCTTCTTTCTTTATTTGATACTATACGAAAGAATTTTATAAGCAATTGGTTCGCCAGAAGAGGCATCTATGTCCCAGAATTTATAGACATAAGTTACTGCAAGTGTCATGGTCGTCTCCACGATCGACTTTGAAATCGCATTTAAATCCATTCCTTCGTCTATATTCCACGATTGACGATGCAAACCACTAGAAGGGTTACTTTACACACTCAAAAATGTGTTTGAGTTCAAAAATGTGTTTTTTTCCTCACGAAATAGGCGACTTTTCAAGATGATTTATCCAAATGTAATAGTTTTTATAGTAAAATTAAATACACACGTTCCTGGGACCCAGTCCCCCGGAAGACGCTACTTTTTTTCCAAAATAGCGACTTTGAGCCTTTACATCTCCGAAACTAAAAGTCTAAGCCAAAAACTAATCTAGAACTTATTAACTAACTTTTTATGTTCTATCCGAATCAGTAAAAACCCATTTTGGGTTTATAAGCACTTTAAGGTCTGGTTTACCCGTCTGTCTTATTTTCGTGTTTGCTTCACTTATCTTGAATGTGTAAATTGCCATGTTTGATCGCCATTTTGTAGTTCGCGCCCATGCGCAGACGTTTGTCCGCGGTGTTGGTGCAAGATATTCTACTGCATAATTGCCAATTTTTATTACTTGAACAGACAGAAGTTATACGTTCCCATGGAATGCATGCGAATAGATATCAATTGTCAAATGAATGCGCATTTGCAAAAGCACGAACATTCTTAGCTCAATCGGGATTTACAATGACCGATAATATTATAATTTTTAAAAAGTACAGTATATATACTAGAAATACATGCATGCAGCAATCCCTCGCATTTTTAACTATAGTAGTAGAATATTTATTATTCATTTCCTTGAAGAAAATATACATTTGAAAGAAATTCAAGTATCATAATTCGTCTTCAAGATACATTGTTCGAGTTTTGTTTTTAATATGAAGTATTGATACTTAAGCTGACAGCTGAGCGAGATATATTACCGTAGGGAAATTAGTTGTCGCCTTCTTTGGTCGCTATGGTAACACGGTCATATTCTTTCGTATGCCTTTTATATTTTTTTCTACGAAGTGACCTAAACAATAGAGGTTTTTCACCATCACGTGACTAAATTCTAAATCTTTAACGTGCAACCTATAAAGCTGCCTGTTTAACATGTTTTGTATGTCATTATAACAAGTATTCTAAGCAAATTTCGTTCGATACAGTTATTCCCTCGCGATTTAAGAAGGTTTGAATAATCCTTATTGCTGACATCAGCATTATTTTCAAATGCCGTTAAACGCTACGTTTTTCCAAAGCCAACGCGAAAACTCAATTAGCTTTTAAAAGCAATATATAGCATCATAGTAAACAGAATATGGACATGTGTAATAAAACACGTCTTTGAGCATTTATTTATTGGCGGCCATGTTGGATGGCAGATGGATGCCTTTTTTTCCATGTGTAGTAAATAGCAGAGCGGAATTAGTATCCTTGCTCCGGGCTTGATGCGCCGTTGTCTCAGGCATGTCTCGCCGTTGTCTCCTTATATTCATATATGATAAAATAAATCTTCAGATATCTCGTTTTATGCCTCCAAACGTGGGTTTCCAGTTTAGGAAGTATTCAATAATAAACTTTCTTCGTCGCAGTTTCGAATGAAGAGCCTTCGTCTGAATGTTAGTAGCGAGTTTGTTTGATTTTCCAATTTTTACTAATTTTGTATCGAAGTTTCATTTTAACGAAAACTCCTAAACTAAATATTTGCTGAATCATGCACGTACACAGAAATAGAAAAACAACGAAATTCAAACAATTCTTACTTTCTTTGTAAATGATTTGCCCCGTGTTGCAAGAAAAACTCCATCAAGTCAATGTTTCCTTCCTTAGCTGCCTCTAAGAACGGTTGATGTTCCTCATGATCTCCACGCAACACACACGCTACTGCTTCGGGATCCTTTTCTTTCCAGATAAGGAGACCCATCTTCAGAACCTATTGAATGGCGGAGGATTGCTAGATTTTATATACCTTTAGAACTTTAGAAGGCAGGTCAGGCTAAAATTTAACGAATACGGTAATGCCTACACGTCTCGCTGTTTACGCGTTCATAACCGTTATATATTAATTCTAACCCTAACCTATCATCAGGAAGACATGAGGATATAACTCCGGATTGGGCGGATTGAGCGCTCCAGGAGAAAGCTTAGACGAGGAAATGTTAATGAAGGTAAAATTGTAGGAGAGAACGACCATACAGGGTTTATGGAAAAAGGTAATCCAAATTTAGGATGTTGACGCGCGATAGATATTTTGTTTATAGATATACTTTTTTGGTATCGTGTATTCTACAATAATTTCAAAGACGTGAAATAATAAACTTAGAATTTATGTAAATTAGCAGGATTTTATCCAATAAACATTCTCCTTCGTGGTTATGAATTATCATTGACAATTAGAATTGCAATCTGTTACATCTGTAATTTATTGTTCTTCATTATGGAGTTTTAAGCTTTGAAGAACTAACCTGTTTTAGAAATACGTTTAACATGCATAAATTGTACTTGCACATAAATTACGCGTTCACTTCTTCAGTTCCGAAAAGGCAATACAAACTTTTGTACATTCTCATCCAATTTTCAACAAAAAATTGGACTAAAATTTGATCGACTTGTCCTTTCATTTACGGCCATTTTCTCCATACATTCGTGTATTAAACTGTTTGATAATTTTTTAGCTGTTTTTCTGACGAGCAAACAAACACACAAAGAAGCCGCTCGAAAACCGTATTGAAAACATAACATCCTGACGGAGCAGGGGCGTAAATGTGGGGGTGTGGGGGGGCAGTACACCCACACCAGAGATCATGATCCAGTCGGTCTCAAAATGTACAGTTGGTCTCAAGATATTCATTGTTAAATTGGACGAATTATGCCACGTAATGCTATTCGAGACTGGCTAAATAGTTTCAGAGACAGACTTCAATCGTTGCATTAATTAAAATATAAAGTTTGCCGAATATCCTGTTTCAATCTTTGTTGTAAAGCGGTCTTCTAGAATGCCATATCACTCATGCTGTATGTGGCGTGCGTATGTTGAATATTTACAGAAGCACTGATCGATCGAAGCACTGTAAATGCTAAAACAAACTACTTTGAAATAGAACCATAATATTGCCAGTTGCCTGTTGCCACAACTGCTATAATCTACATATTAAATACTTAAGGCAAACATATTGTACAGGAAGCTAAATTTATTCTTATCCGGAAAAACTACATTGTTTTTGCGATATAATTCGAAATTATTTACTGATTTCCACCTACAAATTGGAAAAAAATATTTGTTCAGAATGCAGGAAATCGTGTCTACGAGGTTCTAGATCTCAAAATTTCCCAGAGGAGGATTCCCCCGGACCCCCCTGCGAATGCTTGGGTGTCCTACTGCATCAGTCGTCCTATTCTGCTGGATCTGCCCCTCATGTGTACATGAGTTCAGTAAAAATATGAAACGTAACTTACGCAAGTTGAATTGTGCGGCCACTCATGCGCAAGTTATTGCATTCCATTGTATTATAACAAAGTGCGGACGCTTGATAAATATTAACTACTTACTAACTGAGCGTGAGGTCTGTACGGTAAAATATCAAGCTGAGGTCTTGCTGTATTGACCGAGCGATAGCGAGGTCAATACAGCAAGACCGAGGCTTGATATTTTACTGTACAGACCGAACAGTCGAAGTTAGTAAGTTGTTTATTATATGGCATTTCAGAAAACAAAAAACAATTCATTTTGCCAAAAATTGGTCACGCGAGGGCAAAGTAC
Source organism: Trachythela sp. YZ-2020 (assembly GCA_016169945.1). Taxonomy (NCBI): domain Eukaryota; kingdom Metazoa; phylum Cnidaria; class Anthozoa; order Malacalcyonacea; family Clavulariidae; genus Trachythela; species Trachythela sp. YZ-2020. Next base: position 903,740 of record JADLSH010000292.1, on the reverse strand, counting down.
AAAATCCGAAACTCAAAGCCGGTCATTTTCAAATGTCAAAATAATTTCAATGATACGAATTTGTCTTAGTTTTTTACAAATTTATCTAATCTTAGCTTAGTAAAACTACTCTACAGTAGCAACCATTTATAGAATAAAATATAAAATTAATAGAAAATATAGTGATATTGAGCTATCGGATCAAGGACAAAAACAACTTTGCATGTTCGAAAAAACAAAAATATTCTTGACTGTTTTAGTTAAAAAACATCGCAAAATTTACCTTAATATTTCGACTTGAGCCAACAAAACTTGATTTTAGCCCTTGTAGTTATCCCTTTTCCGTATTTCCGTTTATTTTTCATTGTTTTAAATTATTTTTAAGGATTTTTTGTACAGAATAGTACATGGTTGCTTGGAAATATGTAATTTATTTATCGTGTTGAAGAGAATATTGCTCACTCGTTCGCTACGCTCACTCGTGAGCAATATTCTCTTCAACACTCGAAATAAATTCCATATTTCCGCGCAACCATGTAATATTCTCTATATATTGATTAAATTTAATAATTCATTAATTCACACCAACGAACATATGAAAGATAAACTGTCTTGATCAGCTTCTACTCAAAATTTTCATTATGATACTAGCGACACCACTCAAGTCTGTGAATCCTGTCCCTAATAATTTTAGCACCTAAGAGTTTTAGCACTGACAGCACTGTGTACGTAATTTCTAAAAACTAAAGGCAGTATGACATGAACTCTCATGCGCAGTACTCAATGTAACTGAAAGTCAGAGAAAATTAAGTTTCTGCTCAATTTCCAATTAGTGTAATTAGATATAAAAACTTTTTTTCTTATACAAGGTGGTCATTAGTATGTGTGTACATATTTTGTTTATTTAACTGTGTTGCCAATCAACTTACTGGAGCCCAGGTTGGAAAACATGCATGAATTTTCACTACGCGGATTGATTTTACAAGGTGCGAGCTGCGAGCAGACCCGTTATCAGATACGAGCTGCGAGTTATTCACAATAGTTATTCACAGATCTAAGTAAATATCCTTTTCTCCTTTAGGATTTAGTATATTTCAGACTCTCAAAAGGCCGTTTCCGATGATCTAAAGACTGCAAATCTCAAAAAAAATTTCGTTCGGCGCCAACCATGGTGGCGCCTCGAACGCTGATTTCAGATGCGAATTGTGAACCTTAAGTTTGTCCGTAGCTGCGAGTGGATGCAAGTTTTCCAACCTGGATTGGAGCAGCACACGTAATTTTTCGAGCAGCACACGCAATTTTTCAATTGACTTTTCGATTTAGAATTGCGTAGGGGGGGATAGGTGAGAGGTCGGTCTGAATTTATGAGTCGGTCTCGTTTCGAAACTTCACCCCCCCAGCCAAAATCGATATGTATGCCCCTGTGACGGAGGGTAGTTACCTCGATGTCCACATTGTGAATGAGATGGGAAGAGAATATATCCACTTCACTTGCTGTGCAGTTTAAGAGCATTTTGAAACTCTATTAGAAAAAATATATATAAATATGATAAATATTTTCCTATAGAACAAGTTAAAAAGCATTCTCTTTTGCTCTTTAAACAGCCCCATGCATTATTATGAATTAATGAAGGCACATATCTTGTATTCTATTTCTTGAGTCCTGGGACTGGATTAAATATACTTCACCAGGTATTTAGTTTCACCACGTGACCCAAATACAGTAATGCAATTGGCCAATTTTCTCATGAATCATGAATAAGTATATTTTTGAAATATAATTCTGAAAAGCTTCGTATGAACAATTATATACCTCCGTCAGTTTTCCAACAGCTGCGAGCTTTATTGGAGTATTTTCCGAATCGTCCATCTTATTTATGGCCTCCTTATCCTCGCCTAACTAAAAGTGAGAAGACATAAAAAGCAAATAGATTGCAATATCAGAATATATATTTAGCCTCCGGATGTGGCTTATTATTCTGCATTACACTACAAGAAGTTCTAGAGTAAAAAGGACAATGGAGCACTCAAAGAGATATAGCAATATAAAATTACTTTGCCTTATTAAAATAACTATTAAAATAACTTGGAAAACTTTTTTACAGCTTTTTGAAATCTTTCCTCGTTCTCGAGATATTTTGACATAAACATCATAAATTAGCGAGCTGTCCGCCATCTGGAATTATTGTGGATATGCATGTTACATCAAACTAGGGTCACGCAAGTATGTTACCCAGAAAGCCAATGATCATTATGAGCCCAAAATTATACTTCGCTCACTATTTCAAATACCAAATTGACTGACAACTATTTTAAGCATCTACTAATTGTTATTTGGTCACCTAGGAGAAGTTTTATATGGCTAAACCAGCTGGTGACATTACTACTAAAACCACTGTTAATGATATCTCGGACAGCTCATTGTTTTCAGTCAAGAACTATGCAAGACACGAAAAATCGGTAAGGGAGATCTTTAAAAGTTCTTTCAAATGAAACAAACTAAATTTTTATTGCCATATCCCTTTAAACGAATATTATTTAACCATGATTAATATATAAATGACTATTTTTATGTGACATACATGATATTAGAATGTATTAGTTGCGCAAGAATAGTCCACAATAATTGCGCGAATGTGTTGCATGTTATGATACTTGAGAACTGTCGCACAGATAATTAGATTAATTAATCGTTGTTTGAACTCTGCTTGGACAAACTGCGTAGATATATAGACAAGCTGATGTAGCGCTCGACCAAACTGATACAGCACTGAAACAAGATATTCCCTTATTTGGTCATTGTGGTTACATAACCTGCATTCTCATTAGAATCGTATTGCCTTATATTCCGTCAAACTACGTCACGTATAACGCTTGTGAAACCTTTGTTTAGTGACACAAAATGAGGCATGCAAGATACAAAATAGGGTAGGATGCTAGAAGACAAGAGACGTTGTGTGACAACTGACAAGGTGTTGCTAACGCACATTGCTATTTGCTGTGTAAATACGCTAAGTTTATGCTACAGTATAATAAAGAACGAGACAATACAAGGAGAACTAATTAATCAATGGGCAACCTAAAGCCTACCAAAAACAACCGCGGCCAAAAAAACGTTACAATTATGATAGCAGGTGATGTGCGGTTTGCGACTTCGATGAAATATGATAACAGGCTAGCTATTAGGTAACATCGCCGACGAGCGGCGACCACTTGGAGAGCACCATGAATATAGTCCATTCCGCATCTTTTCCTGAAAGAGTAACTCTTAATTGACAACGGTCAACTAGGAAAAGATGGACGTTTTCGGCTCTCATACTTTTCAATGACACTGAGTTTCACGCATGAAAATTAGCTAACGTCGCGACCATCGGCGATATATAAGAACTAGTTGTCGGCACCCGTCGTCGATCGTCGGCGTCCATCTTCGATATATGAAACATAGGCTTTAAGATGCACAATATTCTAACTCATCTTGACGATACTTTCTCAGCAACTATAATGCAGTCTGGAGTTTCATATTATTTTTTCATGATTTACCTCTTCGATTTTCTTTTCCTATTCATGTGCTATGCAGTTCTCCGGTAATAACTTCACCCGGATTGCACGTGATTCAGTTGGACCCTAACTTCGACTACTTCATTGTTCTCTTGTACTGTAGCAAAACTGGCCAATAAGAGACGGTCCTTGAAAACCTTTGGGGAAGCAGTCTACAACTGGTAGAACTACTCAGTGACAATAGAAGTTTTTTTTGAAATTCATATTGAAAATAGACTCTTACCGTGATATACTGGTTATACTGCTCAAGAAGATAACGGAGAACATTTGGATTCTTCACAGCATAGTGGAATACATTTCTGCCATTTTTGTCACAAATCGTAAAGAGAGGAGGACGCACTCTAATATCGAAAATTAGCTGAACGATTTCTTGTTGATTTGATTCGGCCGCCCTGGAAAATTAGAAGGGACATATAATTAATGATTGACTTATTCAAAATGTTGTGATAACGAGTAAGGCTAACGATCGCGTAAGTATATGGCAAGGACAATTGGCATACTATGCGAGCTCATAGTGTTGAGTGCGTATCCAAATGACGCGTTCTGGTTCGAAATAAAATTGCAGCTGAGTCATATCATGTATCACTGGGAGTGGAAGATTTAAAATATGTATATCAAAGTTTTCATTTGTATTAAGGTCAAATGTAAACAAGAATGGATGATTGATAATACTTTGATATGCATATATTACCTACATCGTGGAGTTTCGTGTGTAACTTTATTTAATTGATATCTCACATTAAAAATAATGTATTAAGACACCTTGCTGTTTCAAGTTGTAATCCTTTGTATTATGACGGTGATCGTTTACCGTCTATTTTTCATACCCGTTTTAGATTGTTAAACAGCACATTAAACCATGATCTGTTTTTAAAAATGTGTGTTTCCTCTCCTTCTTGTTCATGTGGGTATCCAAATGAGACTACCGCCCACTTCTTTTTTGACTGTGACCGATATGCTGCTCCTCGTGTTAACCTGCTCACCTCTGCTGCTCTCTTGCTTGGCACCAGTTGGTTAAATGCAACTAGAAAAACTCGTCTTATGTGGCTGCTTAACGGAAATATCTCCGTTTTTTCCTTTTTAGTTAATGAACGTTTATTCACTAGTGTTCAGCGTTTTATAGTTGAATCGGGTCGTTTTGCATGAGGCTGCATTTAATCTTTTTTGGTGCCGACTGTAATTAATTAACTAATTTTTTCTTGTTTTTTTTTGTTGTCTGTGTGTCTTTTTTAACTTTATCTGTTTTTCTCTGTCTCCTTTTAAATTAATTAATCGTCTATTGTTAGATATTATTATGTAATTATTATGTAAATAATTAGCAAAAGCTCCCTAGATAAGCTTTAACGCTTTTGGAGCAATTGCTTATAATTTTTATTTAAAATATTGTTTATACAAAAAAAACCCTCACATTAGCAAATACATAATTTCCAGTCTCAGCTACATGCTATGACTCATCTACAATTTTATCCCGACTTAGAACGCGTCATTTCGATGTGCAGTTGAAACCAGGAACTAGTTTATTAGTATACGTATAGCCGTTCTCAATTCTCTGACTTGGTACTAAAATGGTTTGCCGGTTTCGACTGACATGGCTCCATAGTTCAGGTGTTTTAAAGCCACGCGAAGTCAATATAACTTTCTCAAAACACGCTATATAAAAAGTTGGTGCATGTTAAAAATCTTTCCCAGCCCCTCGCTTTTCAACTTCTTTCTGCAGTGTTTTAGATCAGTTCTCGTATATGATATTTACCATCATTTATACAAGAAAACATTCTTCTTACCTCATAAGAGGGGTAACAACTTCTTCCTTTTTTGCTTCCAGAAGACCAGGATTTCCTTCTAAAATGGTTTTCGCAAGATCTGTACATCCTGCAGCACAAACATTGCAAACAAACGATTCCCAATCCTTGGTCTTTTTCTTCTCCTGTTCCAGAAAATACGGCCACCAATTCTGTTGTTCCATAATAAGATTCAGTACTTCTGGTTTGCCACTCTGGGAGGCTGGGTAAAGGATTGAATGACCATTTCCATCGATGTTTTTCATGATTTCGAAAAGTTTAGTGCGTTCTTCGGATTCAGAATCTAGATGAGATATTTTGCATTATTATATAAGTAATGAGATTTCCGTGCGGTTGAAAGGTGAAATAAAAATCGTATTCTCACGGCGGACTATATTTTTCACGTGTGAAAATTATCGTCCCAGCGTTTTGATCAGTCGGACGATTTTTCTCACATGTGGTGAATTATCGTATCAGCGTTTTGATTGGCTAGTGTTTTGGCGCTCAAAATTGTAAACATAGCCGCAGTGAGTTTTATTGCGTTTTTTGCTACTAAAGTGACCATATTACCATCAAAGAAAACACTTAAGGCAAAAAAAACAACTTAAAACACGCCTCTTTGATTGGAATTTCAGCAAGAACATGAAGAAATAAGCGGTAAGAAATCTGTTTTTAAGGCTAGATATAGTTCGCTTACATGTTGTTCGCTGAGAGTCTGCCAGTGTCACATATTTATCTCTATACTTATTTAATAAACAAATTACTTCATGGTTGGTTCGTTTGTACGATTTTTATTATTTACTCGTTGAGAAGGATGGCTAAACGCACTCGTAGGCCGTGAGCTAGTGCACCAAAAGATGGCTAGAAAACGAATTTCATTGGACACCTCGCTAAGCTAAAAGAACTTTACATATTCTTATAGATTAAAACACGCTGAATCCAAATCTAAAAAGTTCTTGTCGATATACCCTGCAGTTTTTTTGTATTTTTCGATTGAAATCTTAAAAATTCACTGTCGCGTGATTATGTTTATTAGCAGTTTCGCGAAAACACATCTTTCAAAAATCATACTTCCTGTACGAACATGGCCCCGATTATCTGCCGGTTTCTATTCGACTTACAGGCGACAGCTGTTTGAGGCATGTGTTTTTTATTTTCTTATGGATTTGTCAATGTGCGAGAAAGATCATATTGCATATCTTCGGTTATTCTGCCTGTTTCATCTAAACTTCGAATTTCAGATGTGTTCCATTGTATTCCTACTGATTTAAGTGATAGTTTTAAGTTATGACAGGACAAAAGAATGCTTTTATGGCTGCTCAACAAGTAGACAACGCGAAGGAAGTTAGCTTTCAAGATACCAGCGCAAACGAAAAGCTTTTAACTAAATGGTTCTGCTGCCCCTGAGGTCAAGAATAATGACAATATCTTGCTGTTCTACCTTCATGTAAAGCCATTGTGTACATTTGGCGCAAGTTTTTATCTTTATAATATTATACACTTGCGCTTTGTCTAAACAGTATGTCTATATATATTATTTATATTCCTCATTGTTCACTGCAATATACATACACAGTATTTATTAGTTCTAAATTATAGAGCATATTTGTTTTGTGTATTTTTAAGATCCCAAAAGTCTTGCTACTATGTAGATTCATATTTGTATGTAGTTTAATTAAGATTGTACTGTACAGTAAACACTCCTGGAGTAAAATATAAATGAAAGGAGATGCATTTGAGTATTGGATGTCAGCCCACTATTCCTCAAAGTAGTACATCTGTTCTGTCCAGACTGCAGAATTGGTCAATGCTGCACCTGAGATTTCTCAATGTAAACATTTTAGCACACCTGGGATGTGCTTTGATATAAACAATTTTTATACTCCTAATCTATCCCCTAAATTTCATTGTTTTTAATATCTATTTGGTCAATTTTGTGACCCTGACTGCTTCTTGACATGCCCTTGGAAACAGTTTTGCAGCCTTGCCCCTAGATTTGTAGCTTCTGCACCACCAAGACCTCATCAAGAACAGCTCTTGAACTCTCTAGCTGCAGGTGTCTTGTACCCAGGTGTCTTCATCAGTTGCTACATTGTTGTGTGACTGGGGCATTTGATTGCTGTATTCAGAATTTTGAGGTGGCATAGCAAACCAAAGTGCCTAATTGTGAGGCAGATTTATAATAATATTTTATAATGGGTAGACTACCCCATCTATTATGTCTCTTGTTAACTTGTTAAGCAGCAATAGAAAAGCAAACCTTAATTTTGGCAAGGCCTTCAATCAGTTAGCCACATATACATCAGTGCAAATACTGCAAAACAATATAATGTATATTATTTGCACAGATATAGATCAGGGTTTACAGATCGAAAGCCTTGTAGAGAAAATAAACGTGGTATTTTACATAAACAAAATAATGATAGGGTGTAATAATGTAATGTATTTTGTAAATACTGATTATTAATTGTAAATAAAACAATTCCAATTGAAACAAAATTGCAATATTGTCTGGTACTGTTCATTTCTTGAGATAAGAACGTTCAAGGTACCAACACCTTGCACAAATCCCCTCTGTATTCAAAAGAGGAGATATATGTATATATATGTGACACGATTCACGTCTGTATTCTCACGTCCATATTCTGTTGGGCTATTCTGCCCTGTTGACATGCTTTCAACTGATGTTTCACTGGTGATATAAAACCTTATCAAACGCCGTGGCAGATGGCAGATATCGAGTCTTCAGATTATTTATAGTATTCTTGTGCTTTGCCAAAACACAATTGCATCGTTTATTGAAGCAATGATATTTATTAAACTAGAAGATATATAAGCCAAGCTTTAGTCAATTCGTTATGTGTTTTGTCAGACCTTGTTATAGGCCGTCCTTCGCAGACTTTGTCGCACAAACTACAAAGAAATAACTTCGCTCCGTCAATTTTTTTAGCGCATCAGAAAATTGGGCAATAGCCATAGATACCTGAAAATTAAACGGATCTTCGTATTCGAAGTACATGTAGGGCAAACGCTAATGTCAGGAAAGTTAGAAAGTATCCTCGTGTTGGCCTTCGTTTCCCCGTCGAAAACTACATTATCCATTGTCAATATGCCTTACAAAGCCCTCGATATCTTCACAAAGCTCTAATGTTTCTATATTCCGCTTCATCGCTATCAAAAAAAACATTCAAACGATCAGAAAAAAGCTTATTTTTATCGGAAACCTGATATGAATTAAATACGTAACATTTTGTTTACAAATGTTTTGTACATCACTATTTTGTATATCTTAAAATGACCCGAGATATGCCCGAGTTGTAGGCGGTATGCAGGCTATTGGTCCGATTCTTACGAAACGCTTTTTGAACAATGAGTTTTGCGCGGAATTGCTAATAACGTAGTTCAAAACAGTGAATTTTTTAAGATTTCAATTGAGAAATACAAAAAAACTGCAGGGTATCTCGACAAGAACTTTTTAGATTTGGATTCAGCGTGTTTTAATCTATAAGAATATGTAAAGTTCTTTTAGCTTAGCGAGGTGTCCAATGAAACTAAACGTTTTGGTGCACTAGCTGACGGCCTATCGCTCGCTGCGCTCACTCGTTCGTTTAGATCTTTCACAACTCGTAAATAAAAATCATACGCACTCACCAACCATGAAGTAATCTATACTTATTCAATTTCTGATTAAAATGATGTTTACTCTTTAACGTTTTTAGCCTTGCGCCGTAATTACGATCGGTTGTTTCAAATGTAAATATCGCCAGACGTGTTTATTCTCTGGCAACAGGACACGCTTCATTCGATAGCTTATGACTTCTCTTTAAAATTATATTTAGTTTGTCCCGGTTCATATTACATATCCAAATAATTTGCATACATGTTCATAAATTATCTAAAAATTTTACAATTATTGTTGAAATAATCCTGAATTGCCGGAACATGGTTTAGAATTTTCGAGCAAATGTTAGCAAATGTTGGACCGAAATTGTAGCTCATATAAAAAGGAATATTATTGGAAAGTTTCATTGCATTTGAAGAAGTAGAAGTATTTTATTTTATTTTTTGAAAGTCGCATGCAAAATGCCGAGATCGTTGAAATTGGTAACATGGAAAACACGGAGTCGGAGTTCCGGAGCCGGAGTGGCGGAGTCGGAGTGCCGGAGTCCAAATTCCGGAGTCTGACGTCATAATATTGGAAAACACGGAGTCTGACGTCATAATATTGGAAAACACGGAGTCTGACGTCATAATATTGGAAAACACGGAGTCTGCCAAAAATATGGAAAAGACGGAGTATAAAAATTTGGAAAACACGGAGTCTGCCAGAAAATAGTGGAAACACGGATTCTGAGGTAATGTCAGTGAACTCCATAAATTTCTAATATCTGGAACGATAACATTCAATCATTCAGGCGGAAAAAAGTGAAGCCTAAATCCCAGTCCTTCACGCGGTCCGTACGTCAGTTTCAGTCCCCTTTCACGCTATCACTGCGCGGTCCGTACGTCAGTTTCAGTGCCTCGCAACTTATTTACTGCGCGGTCCGTACGTAAACTCTATTTTTGTAAATTTTTTTTTGAAAAAAACAACAGTTTTTTTGCAAATCGAAGTAGTTTCTCCTTTGTAACTGGCTAAAAAGATTACAGATATTGTTCCCTACTTCGGCGCGGGGACCAAACATCAAAGGGTCCCAAAGAGCCCAAGGCACCAAAAATCGAGGCCAAGTGGCATTCATTCATTGGCATGCCATTTCTGCCAAAAAGGTATTTTTATATTATTTTTTTTAATCTTCCTGAATTCAGTGAATTCTGAATGCAGGGGGTCAATGTCCCCGCGCTGATAATATGCCACGGACCTGTAAACTAGTTAATTTGGCCCTGGTTAATAATAAACGTGCTGCGTGAAGTGGCCGCCATGTTTGAACTTTGAAAAACACATTCGTTAATTCATTAATTTCCATAATTCACGTTGACATTACCTCAGAATCCGTGTTTCCACTATTTTTTGGCAGACTCCGTGTTTTCCAAATTTTTTATTCTCCGTCTTTTCCATATTTTTGTCAGACTCCGTGTTTTCCAATATTATGACGTCAGACTCCGTGTTTTCCAATATTATGACGTCAGACTCCGGAATACTCACAGTATAAAAGGTCCTCAATGGCGGAAGGTTGTTCGCTAGTGAGCTCCATAAGTTTCGACAATAATTGTGTTATTGAATGTACTTCTGCTGATATTCTTAAACATAAAGAATATTTCAACCTATCCTACGATGGTAAACGATTAAAATGGCTTGGAAGTCGTGATTCCTTAAAGAATTTTATTAAATTTGGTATCAAATTATGCGGTGATTGGACATCACCTGGCAATAGCTCTAAAAAGTTTTCATGTCATGGCCCGGTTATCTCTATTACTTGGTACCCTGGTAAACTAAACTCCCTTATACTACACGGTGAAGCAGGTCCTGCCTTTTCGGATATGTTGATCGAAGCCGCCCATCCTATAGCAAGTCAAAATAACCGCCGTTCGAAATCTACCTACTTATTAGACGAAAGCAAAAATCCAAACAATATGTCTATGTCTTATTGTACATTTAGCAATATTGTAGAATCGGATTCAGTGGTTGAAATGGGATTCGAGAGTTCAAACCGCTTAGACAAGAACGATGCTCTGGTTAGCGGATGTGTGGAAATGACAAATAACCCTCTACACAACAAACCAACGCAAAGATCCTACCGTGATTGTCAGTGTTCGCTGCTAGCTGCCGACCTAGAAGGGATTAAGCTTGAAATTACAATTATGCAAAACGATATTAAGACCAATGCTAGTAAACCCCGAGCTGACCAGGTGAACCGGCTGAAAACCGAGCTTTCCAGTGAGAGAGAAAAATGTGAGCGCCTTGAAGCCGATTTGTCCCTTATAATTCAAGGACGAACCTGTGAGGTTAGTGAAACGAACGATATCATTGCTTCACTTGAATGTAAACTTAAAACCACCGAGGCGACTAATGACTCTCTGAGACAATTAATTAATACCATAATATCCAATTCTAAACCAAACGAGTTTCTCCCCAGTAGTGTCCCTGCAATGGGAGATACTCAGTGCTTGCCTAGCCTAGAAGGACAAATTAATTATGACCTTATTCATGATCCAGATGCACAAATAATTAAAGGGCGAACTCGTGAGGTTAAATCAATGCTTCTCCTGAATGTAATCCTGAAGCCACCGAGGCGAAGAATGTCTCCCTGAGGGAATTAATTAGTATTAAAATTCCCAATCCAAAACCAAATGAAATCTCCCCCAGCAATTCTCCTACAACGAGCAATTCTCTATTGTCTAGCCACGTAGAACTATCTAATTATGACCCTGAGCATGCTTCGCCTGTAAAAACCTCCCACGGTGACCAACATAAAAAAGTTGATTCGAATGCAAAGAAATCGACAGATATTATCGACCACAATTTACCACTTCTTGATAATAACTTCCCGACCTCTCCACCTCTCAAAGTAAACTTACAGAGATTGGAACAACAAAACGGACAAATACGAAGGAATTATTTTCGAAAGCGCCCCCGAAAACGTCCTCGTGCCCGACTATCCCAAGAACGAGACCGAGAGAATTACTATTACCAAACCTCTACCAAAACAGGCCAAAACATCAAAGTCCCATGGTTCCGGTATCATATACAAAGAAAGGACCCAGATTGGATCAAACATCTACATCTGGTACGTCGAATAACTGTCCCACAATAACACGTAGTTCAGTTTATCAATCAGAGCCCCATGTAATAGCTGATAATTATGGTAACAAATCCTTTCTTCCGAATATATTGACTCCCCCGCCCCAGAGGTTACACGTTCATACTATCCCGACAATTCTTGTTTGTAATATACGATCCCTTGCTCCAAAAATTGATGAATTGGAATGTGTCACTAACCTAAACAGTGCAGACGTTGTCTGTATAACTGAAACTTGGTTATCTGAAGAAATCCCTGACAATTATGTTCCATTAGCGAACTTCTCTTTGTTTCGTAAAGGTCGACCTACACGTGGTGGTGGAGTAGCCATATACGTTAAGTCACCTATTCAGTGTAAAAGGCTTGTTGTCGATGATCCCCCAGATTTTATAGTTGAAGCCCTATGGTTACAGTTGAGGCCCACTCGCCTTCCAAGAACAATATCCTCAATATTAATTGGAGTTATTTACTATCCTCCTCAAGCCTCGACTGACGATAATAGTAAATTATATGACTATATTCAGAAGACTGTTGACTCATATCTAGCTGATCACGCTGACAGCCTGATCTGCATTGTGGGTGACTTTAATCGTAACTCGACAAATATTTCTTCGAAGCGCATTAAACGCCAGTGTGGCTTGACACAAATTGTAGAAATTCTTACTCGGGATACAGGAACCCTTGACTGGTGCTTAACTAATCAGCCGAAATTCATGGCTTCGCCTAAACAATTGCCCAAAATTGGGTCTAGTGATCACTATAGCTTTTTGGTTAAACAAGATGACTTGACTCGACCTACAGCAAGTAAAGAAGTTATCGTCAAACGTGACACTAGGGATAGCTGTATTCGTGAATTTGGCCAATGGATAACATCATTCTCATGGCAAGAAGTTTATACCAAGAATACGTGTCAAAGTAAATTTGAGAATTTTTATCAACTTCTTACCAAAGCAATTGATAAACACCTGCCCTCTAGAACATTGCGAGTACATAGCTCTGATAAGCCATGGATAAATACCAAGATTAAGTCCTGGATCAAGAGAAGACAAAAATGTTTGGCTCAGCATGGCAAGGATTCTCCATTATTCAAGTTATGGAGAAATAAAGTTCAATATGCAATTAAACATGCTAAGAAATCATTTTATGACACTAGCGTTAAAAAACTAAAGGATACCAATGCGAGTAAATGGTGGAAAGAAGTTAAAAATCTCTCTGGTTTGGCAGATACGAAGGGACAGTGGTTTCAAAATCTTATTGATGGGGTCACTATAGACACAACTGATAAGTTGTGCGAGAGAATTAATGAGTTCTTCGTTAGTCTTACCTCTGACTTTATCCCACTAGTAATGGAGAACATATCTAGTATACCTGTGGAAAATATTCCAGAGGAACTTTTTGTGACAACCTGGGAAGCCTATAATTATTTGCGCAACTTGAAGGTCAGGAAAGCTCCTGGGCCGGATGGAATACCTAACATCGTATTAAAACAATTTGCCTTCGAACTTAATTGTAATTGTAACTCCAGTAATTGCAGACATTTATAATGCATCCTTACGTGAAGGTTATTTACCACCCTTACTCAAGTGTGCTGCTGTTACCCCAATTCCCAAGAAAAGACCACCTAATGCCATCGAAAAGGATATTAGACCTATATCATTGACATGTCAGATTGCCAAAGTAATGGAAGGTTTTACCTTAACTAGAGTTTTCCCTACCATACTACCTCAACTGGATCGATAATAAACAATTTGCTGTAGCGGGGAAATCTACTGAACAAGCCATAGTATATATCCTTCACTTAGCCTTAGAGGCCCTGGATAAGGGTAACTGTTCACTGAGATTGTTCTTTGCTGATTTTTGCAAAGGATTTGATTTGATAGATCACAGGATTCTGTTGGCAAAGTTATCTAAATTTAACATCCACAATAGCCTGTTAAGGTGGATTGGTTCATTTCTCCTAGAGAGATCTCAGTTTGTACGCATTGGTAATTCAACATCTATTGTACAAAATATCAATGGGGGTATTCCTCAAGGGACTAAGCTTGCCCCGATACTTTTTGCTGTTATGGTCAATGATCTTATATCTACATGGGGCCCAAGAGCTAAATTTGTTGACGATCTAACTACCATGGAGATTTACTGTTTCTGATATCCAAACATTTGCTCGGCATAATAACATGAAATTAAATCCAGAGAAATGTAAAGACATGATTGTTGATTTCCTTCAGTACAATGCCATTGAATGGCAACCTATCGTTACCGATGGTATACAAATTGAAGTTGTATCAGGGTTCAAGGTACTTGGAGTTTATCTATCTAGTGATTTAACATGGTCTTTGCATTGTGACTATATAATAAAGAAAGCTAACAAAAGATTATATGCCTTGAGAAAATTGAAGAAGATTGATGTTTCTAGTGCGGATATTGTGACTGTATATTGTGCTATTATTAGATCAGTGATGGAGTATGCTTCGGTAGTTTTTGCAAATCTCCCACAAATGTTAAGCAACGATCTGGAAAGAGTTCAAAGACGTGCACTGGCAATTATCTATCCGTCCTCCTCGTATGTAGAAGCTTTATCCTTGGCGGGTATTCAGCCTCTTAGTGTTCGTAGAGATGCAGCTTGTAAGAAATTTGTTGCAAATATTAAACCAGGCAATCCGCTTTACCCTCTTATCCACAATCAGTTCCCTATTCTGAACCACACCTACTCTTTGAGAACTGAAAGAATAAACAGACCAACAATAATTCGAACTGATCGATTTCAGAACTTTGTAACAGTTAAATTTAGGGAAGAATTTTAATTAGTTATTTATTTTATTTTTATCTGTCCATAATATAGTCTTGTATATCGAATATTGTTAATGTTTATATAATTTTAATTTTACTATGATATTACCTGTAATTCAGTTTAATACTGCAAGAGGTTTTTAATAAACTATTAAATAATAATAATAATAAATAATAATTTGGACTCCGGCAATCCGACTCCGCCACTCCGGCTCCGGAACTCCGACTCCGTGTTTTCCATGTTACCGTTGCAATTTGATTCCCGCACGCGTAAATTAATTACGAAATGCCATATAAGGTCAGTGTTGATTGCTATAAACCAATGAAAATCCGCCATCTAGGCAATTAAATCACGCGGAATCGATTGCCGGTACTTTTAATACGCTAGGATGCAAAGCCGCGGATATTTAGCTTCCGAAGTTGCCCGAGGGTGCGCCGACAAAACCGGGATTTCGCAATAAAGACGGGATTTTCACGAGAAAAGTCGAGAATTGTCATAAAATGGCTAGTTTATTTAGTATATTTATTTAAATAAATCCTTTCGAACAGGATTTTCAAGAGCTATCCAATGGTCACACTTAGGAGTCTGTAGCGTGTAAACCAAAGGTAGGAAAGCGAAATGAATATATAATTAGTTTGTATTATTGTTAATTTGTAAACAATACAAAGTTCAGAGGTGTTTGCAAGGGGCTAAATTGGCCGCGTAGCATTGTAAACAAACACAATTTACTTCTCTAAAGACATCGTAAAACGCTGAATCGAACGGTGGTATTTTCATCTACATAGCATGCACTGAACCGAAGATATGAAAACTGCAAAAGTAAGACGATATCGTCTTACTTTAGTCAGCACTGTTAACTCACTACTGACAAGTGACAAAATATATAACGAACTACCGACGCCGAATGTTTCCCAGAAGGCAACCCCTATTCGGGAAAACATTCCAAAATTGGAAGAACACTAATTTTATGCCTAGAAGTGAAACTAATGAGTTGATCTTTTTTGATAAGAAAAATAGACCTTTTCAACAGCCTTTGAACCATTAAACTTATCACTAGAAAACGCAATAATAACTTTCTGGAGACCACAGAAATAACAATTTTTCGGGAGGGGTCATGCCAAGGAACTCTATGGTTGTGGTCTCGCCTAGTAAGCTTATGCTGGCTTCGCCAGTGATATAAAAATAGGTACCAACTGGGTACGTGTGTCTATTTTGTCTACAGCTGTTGGAATGGACACCACAAAAGCATAATATACACAATTTTTTGGTGGGGTAGGAGCATTTTTGTAGCATAATATAGACTGAGAAAGAAACTGAATAAACATATTGGTATTTTCAGAACAAGGTAAAAAGCAAAAGAGCTATCCACCCACTGGACAACATGATGGACGGTCACGTTCACGGAAGCTCCAACACAAGTGTTAATAATCACACTTCTAGGTGGGATCCCAACATTTTAAATGAGTCAATTAAATCAGAGAGTATTGCGTGCGACGGAACGAGGGTAAAATGGTGTAAAGATTACGAGTCATTGAAAATTTTTATCGAAGCCGCTTTCGGCTTAGACGGGAAATGGCGGTCCTTCGGAGGAAGCTCGAAGAAGTTTGATGCTGCAAACGTCGACTTCAATACAACATGGTACCCAGGTAAACTGAATACTCTTACATTTAACGGCAAAATAGGCAAGCAAGCAAAGGAAAACCTAATCAATCGCTGCGAGTTGTCGTCTATGAGTGATGTCAAAAATACAGTAAATCGAAAGGGCAATTGTATTGATGAAGTTAAACACCCACAATCAAACACTACGTGCGCGCTTGGCTGCTCTAATGCATCGTATAAGAATGGAAAAGCGGTTATTGATGCCCCTGTCCAGTTTGAAAATAAACAAGATGGTATTGTTCATCGCCTGGCTCCTGTTCTGACTAATAAACTTTCCCAGACGGAACACACTGCGTTGAATAACTGTGCTTGTAACTGTGGAGTTTTGACCGCCGAACTCGAAGGGGTCAAACTCGAGCTAGTTATTATGCAAAAGAATTTCGAGATTAAATTGGACTCTGTTGTTAGCAAAATTACAGGAGAGCATGTCAATATATTCCAACTTAAACAAGATCTTTCCTGCGAAAAGGATAAAAGTAATCGACTCGAATCGGACCTAGCTTTGTTTGTAAGAGAGAGAAATATCGAAGTCGACGAACTGAATGAAACAATAGCTTCACTCCATGATAGAATTAGAACCGTTGAAGCGATTAATGATCAATTAACACTTCCAAATATGTGCATAAATTTAGAAACAGCATCTAAATCTACCCAATTAGAAGGTAAATCAATTGAAATGCAAACTCAGAACGACGACCAGAACGATGAACGATGTTCAAATAATGAGTACCATACAAAGCCACAGAACAAAGCTAGATCTGTGCCCGTTGCAAATCCTGATAAAGTAAGGTCGCGCAAAAAAACCCAACAACAACCGGATCGACCAAAGTCCCAACAACCTGAAAACTTGCTTACGAAATCCTCGAATTGGTTAAATTACCTACCGCTTTTTGAAGTACCGAGTAGAAAACAAAGTGAGGAAATTGAGAATAAAAAGGGAAAGATTAATAAGAAAAATTTTCCTTCTCGCCCTGGGAACACGTGCAGTTACATCGATTACCATTTTCCCACTCGGAATTATTACCCTCCCTTCCGGAAACACCGTGGAAGTTGGCACTCAACCCACCCACCGTCTTACCAAGATCGGAGGGAAGTTTGGCTGAAGTATCTGGTTTTTGTTCGCCAAGCTCTGAGGACTTAAACAATCCTAATAAAACTGGTAGTCTCCCCCCTCCCACCCCCCTTGCCAGGACTAATGTAGCGGAGGCCGATGGCAATAACATTGGTGAATCGATCCTGAAGACAAAAAGGCTCTGTTTGTTCCTTCGTTTTTATTGTCAAACTGCATGTCTATATGTCAATCAGTGTCTTCAAAGTTACCCCCGGAGATTGGGTTTTCTCCAACCTCACCCCAAACCCCTAATGGAAGTCCCTGTTCCACATTTACCCCCTTACGCCTTCCACGATCACCCCTACTTCAGAGCACCGCATGCCGAAACCCTGCTGTAGACCCTGTTGATGATAGTTTGATACAACCTATCACTGTTAGAATTACCTCTCGCGAAAAACGTTTTTCAGATAATACTAAGAATGATAACATAACTGTCAATAAAAATAATTTGATTAAGATTCCCAAATCATCTGCGTTGAGATGTAAACAAAGACATACAATGCCAAATGTGCTTCTATTTAATGCGCGTTCAATTTTCAGAAAGAAACCTGAACTTGTGGTTGTGATAGAGCAACGTAAATCAGATATCATACTAGTGACCGAAACGTGGCTGACAGACGATGTGCCGGACCAATCAGTGAATATCACTGGTGTTAATCTAATAAGGAAGGATAGAACGATAGGAAGAGGTGGCGTCGCAATCTATGTTAAAGAAACTATTCCTTTAAAAGTCCGGCCCGACCTATCTAACGAAGACTTCGAGTGCCTCTGGATTGTTTCGCGGCCGAAATGGCTTCCTCGATCCATATCAAGAATTGCGGTTGCATGCGTTTATATTCCTCCATCCACAGATCGTGAAAATTTAAACAGGTTTTATGAGTACTTTTGTTATTGTTATGATATGTTGAAAGCAGAAAGTCCAAATACGTCAATTATAGCTGCTGGTGATTTCAACCCTGCAAGTAATGGCTTTAGTACAAAGATCATCAATAGACAATGCCACTTGAAACAAGTCATCAAACAACCTACCAGAAATTCGGCAATTCTTGACCTTATTTTGACGGACATTCATAAATTTTACCAAGCCCCACTTGTATTAGCCCCAATTGGTACCTCAGACCACTGTACAATTATATGGTCATCACAAGAACAAATGCCGCACAAGCAAAAGCCAAAACGGATAAATGTAAGACCACTGAAATCCTCGTCACTACAAGCCTTTGAGCAGTATATCAGCGAATATAACTGGTCACCCGTGTTGAATGCCCCTTGTATAAACGATAAAGTCAACAAGTTTTTAGAATTAACAACAGAAATGGTTGATGCATTCTTCCCTTTAAAGTCAGTCAAAATTCAAGATGATGACAAACCTTTTATAAATGGAAGAATTAAACAATTGATACAGAAACGAGATAAGGCATACAAACTCGGAAGATTCGATCAATCCAAACAATTGCGGAACTTAATTGTTGCAGAGATTAGAAAGGCCAAGCGCATATTCTATGAACAAAATATTAAACCCTTTCATAACCAAAACTCAAAGAAATGGTGGAAAAATGTAAAACGCATTGTTGGAAATAAAAGACAGAACTTTGATTTATCAGACCCTCTATCAGACGTCCCAATGAACGATAAACAAACTGCTGATTACATAAACAGTTTCTTTACAAGTTTGACTAAAGAATACCCTAAAGTGAAAGATGAATGGTTATCATTCGGAAGTCAAGATCCTTTACCACCAATTACGATTGAAAGTGTTGCAAAGAAATTGTCTAATATGAACGTCAATAAAGCACCTGGCCCTTTTGATCCAAATATGAAAGTGATAAAGATATTCGCTGAACACTTCGCCATGCCACTAGCTAACATTTACAACCAGTCGTTTAGAAGCAAATCTTTTCCTGAAATATGGAAAATTTCCAATATATGCAGTGTCCCGAAATCAAACCCATGTTCGTCAGTGGAAGAACTAAGACCAATTGCATTGACTAGCACTCTTTCAAAACTTCAGGAATCATATGCTGTTGAATGGATTCTAAAAGATACTAATGACAAAATTAGTGAATCTCAATTTGGTGGTCTTGCTGGAACGTCTGCTGTCCTTGCATTAACTTACCAACTACACAAATGGTACCTAGCGATGGAGAATAATAACAAAATTGTTCGAATTACATTCCTTGATTTCAGAAAAGCCTTTGACCTAATTGACCACAACCGACTTTTGCAAAACTTTATTGACATTGATATACGCCCAGGTCTGATTGGATGGTGTGCATCGTATTTACATGGACGATCACAGATAACTTCTCATCATGGCGTAAAATCCGAGCGAATGGGAACAAATTGGGGGGTACCTCAGGGCAGCAAATTAGGACCAATCGCTTTTATTATAAAAATCAACCAACTCCCATCGGTTACAAATTGGGAATCGCCCGAAACAACTAACCAAAATCGTACGGATGAGGGAGAAACAACAATGTTTATGGACGACACGACCTTATCTGAAGTGATACAAGTATCAGACCACATTTCCGGGACACCGATTGGAAAAACTCAAGAAAATGTCAACAATGTAGTTCTGTTTGCAAAGCATGAAAAAATGGAACTAAATGCGAAGAAATGCAGAGAAATGATTCTCGATTTCAGGAAAAATAAAACAACCATCCCGCCAATTAATATTGACGGCCAACCTATCGCTCGGGTAAAGACTTATAAATTACTAGGAATGTGGCTGGATGATGATATGAAATGGGCCAAAAATACTGAATTTATTATCAAAAGCAGCTAAACGGCTCCATTTTTAAAGATCCTTAAGAATTATAGCGCGTGTAAAGATGATTTAAAATCCTTTTACTGCGCTGTTATAAGGTCCACTCTAGTATGGAGCGAAAGTATGGCATGGAAACCTCACCCAAGACCAAAGTAACAACATCGAAAGAATCCAAAAACGGGCGCTCAGAATTATCTGCCCTGGAAAGGACTACAATGAAGCTCTAAAAGAATGTAAACTTATACCACTTAAAGAACGAAGAAAGCTCCTGTGTATTGACCTTATCAGAAATATGGTCCAGCCCACCCATAAATTACATGGTTTGCTTCCTGATAAACATTCTAACATTAAAAAGAGAGAGAGAAACTAGAGCAAATAGTAATTTAATTTATAATTTTGCTTGTAGAACGGAACGCTTCAAAAGTAGTCCTTTAGTATATGCGATCGATAAATACAATGAAAGCATTAACTGAAAGATTTGATTTATAGGTTTATAATTGTTTTAGCATACTAGTGTTTCAGATTTTACTATATATATATTATTAATATAATAATTTTAGTACAATTAGCAAAAAATCCTAATTCTATTATATGCCCTACCATAACTTTATATACTACTCACATAATTTTAAAGAAAATACTAATTCATAGTCTTAATTATAATATATAAGAGTTTTGTATTTTATTCTTCATAATCCTGTAACACATAATAATTTAGCTATATACTTTGCTATTGAAATGTGATTAATAAAAACCATTATTACTATATTATTACTGGACGTAGCTATTGTTATGCTAAGTGTGTATTCGCTAGGTATTAACCCAGTGCAAAAATCCTTCCACTTCGGCACAATGTTAACCAGAGCAAGTCGTTCTATTGTTTATGCTATATTGTAGGCTGCTATCATGCACGTTCAAGGCTTGGTCCACACGTGTGTGATAAGCATAAGAAGAAACAGAAGGCAAAACAAAAAAATACGGTGAAGCATGCGATGTTAAACATGCGATATAAGACGAATGAGTATAGCGACAGAGCACAACAACTGAACAAAAAGGCGCAAATGAATAAATTCTTTATTGTTAATAGTAGTAGTCTATGTGGTTTTCGAGCCATATTTTTGGGGGTGCGTGGGGGTGCGTTCATTCAATATTCAGGGTGAGGTAATTAATATTCAGGATGAGCGAAGGTGCGCACACATGACGTCACTCAAGGCGAACCTGGGCATGAAAGTCGTTTAATCATTTTTATCACAAAAGTAATCGCTTTTTAATTAGCGTCCAATGTTGCCGTCCCTACAAAATTTTCCAAACATTTGATCTAAGCATAGTATTTTATCGACAGTGTTTGAAGTAGCTTCCCTTGCTTCGGTTATGTGAGACAGTCAATGGATAACATAGATATAATTTTTGACAAGTTGAAACGAAATGAAATTGATGTCGATAAGCAAACTTTATCGTTTCATATAAATACAATTCTCAACCAACATCGAGATCTACAGGGTATACCGTTAAATTGATGTACATCTTGAACAAGTCTACAGAGAAATCAATGTTACAAACTTTGGCTATTTAGCTTTGGTATGTTTGCAAAGTGATAGCGAGGGATCTATTCGTCACAATGTACAAAGATCCATTAATACATGTCGAATTTTTAATATTTCAAAACATAAACCAAATAGTAAACGACAATTTTAATAAGTAATAACAAGCAGAAATATAGCTTTCTAAAACGGAAGATCTTAAAGTTTAATCGGCATAGCTAAGGTCTTATAGAGAAATACAAATATATGTTTGCCAAGGGAATGTTAAAGGGATTTAAACCTTACAAACATTGCATGTAAACACAATTCTATGCGTAGGTTTGTAAGTCATTTGTAAATCGATAACGACGATTTGAATAAATTGAGAATATATCATTATAGGACGGGACGATATTGTACAATGTACATACAGCACACACAGAATTAATTTTTAAAACACTTTTATTGATTAAAATTTATTTTACAGCGTTAGTAAGGTCTACTCCTAAGAGCATAGGAGTCTTTATATCTTTAAAAAGTTCTCATATTCTTGTCTGTCTTCAGGTGATAATCTTGCAATATGTTCAGCTTTCATAGGAATGTATTTTGATCTCTCGTGAAGTAGTCTTTGTTCGTAACGTTCTCGTTGCTCTGACGTCATCATTGCTAAATTTTTGGTCTCCAATCTGAAAAGTCTACCCAATTAAATATATTTTTAACAAGGTAAATAAGGTCTACTCTGGGTCTGTTTTCTGAGAGCGTATTATTCTTAAACTTCATCACTTGCTTGGGAGTATATATTGTCCGAGGAAACCTCGTAACTTTTTCACCTTTTAACCATAACTTTACATTTCTTTAACCCATACCGAGCAAGCATATCTCTGATATACTTGTTAACCTCGTAGCTTTTTCTTATCCTTACAACTTATCCTTACATCTTAGAGCTCGCGGCTCGAAGCTAAGCTCGCTCTATATGGAGGTTGGCTCGCTCGATATTCAATTATTCAATTTTAGGATTCAATGATTCACTCTTAGGATTCAATGATTCAATCTTAGGGTTCGATGATTCACTGTTAGGATTCAATGATTCACTCTTAGGATTCAATGATTCACTCATAATCATAGTCCTAGTCATATTCATAGTCATAGAAATTGGATTAGTTAACAAGTATATCAGAGATATGCTTGCTCGGTATGGGTTAAAGAAGTGTAAAGTTATGGCTAACAGGTGAAAAAGCTACGAGGTTAACAAGTATATCAGAGATATGCTTGCTCAGTATGGGTTAAAGAAATGTAAAGGTGAAAAGGTTACGAGGTTGCCTCGGACAATATATACTCCCAAGCAGTGAAGAAGTTTAAGAATAATACGCTCTTAGAAGCAGACCCAGTGCAGACCTTTTTTACTTAGCTAAAAATATATTTAATTGGGTAGACTTTTCAGATTGGAGACCAAAAATTTAGCAATCAGACGTCAGAGCAACGAGAACGTTACAAAGATATAAAGACTTTTAAAGATATAAAGACTCCTATGCTCTTAGGAGTAGACCTTACTAACGCAGTAAGATAAATTTTAATCAATAAATTTGTTTTAAAAATGAATTCTGTGTGTGCTGTATGTACATTGTACAATATCGTCCGCCCTCTAATGATATATTCTCAATTTATTCAATCGTCGTGTACGATTTACAAATGACTTACAAACCTACGCATAGAATTGTGTTTGCATACAAAGTTTGTATATCCTCGTAAATCTCGCTTAAAAATCACTGCTTTTCATCCTCTGCTACATCTAAACGCTTGAAACTTTGTAAGGTTTAACATTCCCTTGGCAAACATATATTTGTATTTCTCTATAAGACCTTAGCTACGCCGATTAAACTTTAAGATCTTCTAGTTTTAGAAAGCTATATTTCTGCTTGTTATTATTTATTAAAAATGGTCGTTTACTATTTGGTTTATGTATTGGAATATTAAAAATTCGACATGTATTAATGGATCTTTGTACATTGTGACGAATAGATTCCTCGCTATCACTTTGCAAACATACCAAAGCTAAATAGCCAAAGTTTGTAACATTGATTTCTCTGTAGACTTGTTCAAGACCTACATCAATTTCACGGTATAGATCTCAATGTTGGTTGAGAACGATAAAGTTTGCTTATCGACATCAATTTCATTTCGTTTCAACTCGTCAAAAATGATATCTATGTTATCCATTGACTGTCTCAGATAACCGAAGTAAGGGAGGCTACTTCAAACACTGTCGATAAAAGACTATGCTTAGATCAAATGTTTGGAAAATTTTGTAGGGACGCTAACATGGGACGCTAATTTAGACGCGATTACTTTGTGATAGAAATGCTTGAACGACTTTCATGCCCAGGTTCGCCTTGAGTGACGTCATGTGTGCGCACCCTTCGCTCATCCTGAATATTAATTACCTCACCCTGAATATTTAATGAACGCACCTCCACTCACCCCCAAAAATAAGGCTCGAAAACCACATACACTACTACTACTGTTATTGTTTTGTCTTGGGAAGTCCAGGAGGAAAATCAACCCTTTGTGTTGGTACCCACTTGTGCTTATGCTTAATACCTGAAACGTCTAAACAGAGCTTCACTGTTTGATCGGAACACGTTCATTATGTTTAACAACCACGATTACGTTGAGAGTGAACAATCTTTGTTAATTTGCGTGTTAACCGTACTATTCTCGGTATTAATAACATAAAATAACTAATTATAGGCACAATGTCGATGTCGCTATCGTTATTGTTAATAAGAACAGCTTTCAGTGCTAACATGTTTAACTGACATAAAGATTTAACACCCAATTCCAAGATGTTAGGGTATGCTAACTGCCACAGCTTCTACATTAATTCATTTAACTGTGTTAATCCCTGCTGTAAAATAACTGTTGGCGCTATATTTTGGCTTAAAATCGTTTTTAACGAAAACTTGATAAGGTTCAACACCTCACCGTCACCCCAAGCATCTGGTCATGAACTAAAACTTCGTTATCGTCAAAATTTTCTAAGCCAGATTACGTTGGAAAATATTTTGTTAAACCTGTTAACTGGTTAACATAGAAATTAGAATGATTACCAGCCTCGTGATGTTGCCAGGCGTTATTGTATGGGTTAGGAGCTACAGTATATAGTGGTATAATACTACGATAATACACACACAATATTAAGAGTATGGCTAACTGCTCCGATGTTAACAGAACCCCTCTTTTACCGATCTTCGTCTCCTAACGTGAGTAATATGCATATGTATAAACCGTGTAAACATAGTTAAACATAGCACTGTTAACAGCCACTACATATGTTTAACAGTAATGGTGTTCACAACTTGCCGAGTTACGGCTGCAAATATTCACAACTTCGGGGTTATGGTTGGAAATGTTGACAACTTTGGAAATACGGCTGTAAATGTTTACAACTACGGAGTTACGCTGTAAATATTCCAAACTTCCAGAATTACGCTGTAAATGTGGACAGACTTCCGGAGTTAACAATAGAAAATATTGACAAAATTCAGAAGTTACGCTGTTAAATGTTGACAAACTTCCGGAATTGCGCTTTTGCAGTATAGCATAGTGTTTACGACGTATAATAGGTATAAACACTTACATGTTTTTAGGATTTCTTTTACCACATCGACTTGATCGTTCAGTGCTGCGACATGAATTGGGGATTGCTGATGTCGATTTTTTTTGCTTACATCAGGTTTTACACGAAGCAACCGTCTAACTACTTCAATATTGTCGCACTTTATTGCCAGGAGGAGTGGTGTCGATCCATGACTATCCTGAACGTCTGAAAAATCAGTAAGGAACTGCTGTCGCTTTTCTAGAACCTCCATTGCTTTTATTGAGGTAAGCTTGCTTGCAAGGACGTGTAGAGCTGTCTCTTTGGGACGCTCGTTCAATGGCCAGAATGACAGACCGTACCGGCGGTGAAAAAGTTCGACATGTTTTTCCGGTGAAATGGGGTTCTTTTCGTACGTCTCACAAAGTACGTCCAAGCACTTTAAACTGTTTAGCTCGATTGCTTCGAGAATACGACGCTGAATTTCCCTGCTAGACAACGGTGAACCTTGGAAAATTAATTGTATTTAATAAAGTTATTTAAACAAAATTGGGACTGATCGCGTAATGATAGTTTATATCTACATTTTGTTGGTACCGTGTTTCCAATTTGAAGTTAATTAATAGAATACAACGTTTGGAAACTCGTTGCAGGAACAATATTAATAACTCATTATTGATGTTTATGGAAAAAACATGTTCCTTCATAATCTCGCGGGTAAAATATTTTCGCCAAATCACCTCACATAGCAACCCCTAATAAAAATAGGTACGCTTTGGCGTACATGTGTCTACTGTGTACCATACAATGAACTATATTTGAATTATTTAGAACTCATTAACTAAATCAACCAAATTATACAATAAATGTACAATCGGTCCCACTGATCATTACGCTAGGCTGACTATATTCCGATATTTCACCCAATTTGTTGAAACTTTACGCCTGTAAAAGTTAACAACTTCCGGAGTTTAGGCCTGTAAAAGCTAACGACTTCATATTTAGACTTCCGGAGTTTACGCCTGTTAACGTTTACACTTCCGGAGTTTACGCCTGTAAAACTAACAATTTCCGGAGTTTACGCTTTGCAGTATTACACAAAAACCAGTTGTTCAATTTTCGGATAAGAATTGGGCCAGTGAAAACGTACTTCCTAGATAGACGACAGATAGATAGATAGTTTATTCATTATATAACCTCCAATTCTGAAGAGAATCTGTAAAAAGCAGACTTTTGCAATTGTGAATAAATAATTATATAAATAGCTAAAATTTATTAAAATAGTTAAAAGTCAATTTTAAAATTTTAAAACTAAGTTAAGAGTTATGAATTAAGAAAGTGTCAGTGTTTGCAGTAAATTAGTCTGCACTATTCGTTAACTTGTATCGAAATGAGATCATGCACTTTGAGGAATATGTTAAATATTCCGTCTGCTGTTATTGTCAGAAATGTATCAAGTTCCTCTGTTGTAAAAGAGGGACAGTTTCCACTTAATAGGGTTGTATAAATATCTTCTTCTTCTAGGTTGTGGATGTAGCATATGCTTTGTATAGGAAGGCTATCCAAACATTCAAGCGTTAGAAACATAAATATTTTGATGCTAATGTAAGATTTGAATAAATTTAGAATATATTATTTAATTCAATGATTCACTCTTCATACAGCATCTTAAGATATCATTTTAGGATATCATACAGTATCTTAGGATATCATTTTAGATATCATACAGTATCTTAGGATATCATACAGTATCTTACGATATCATACAGTATCTTAGGATATCATACAGTATCTTAAGATATCATACCGTATCTTAGGATATCATACAGTATCTTAGGATATTATACAATATCTTAACATCGCTCGATATTCAATTATTCAATTTTATTTACTTTGTTAAAAATATATTTAATAATGAAGACAGACAAAAATATCTCTTTAAAGATACAAATTATTATCAATAAATGTGTTTTTAAAATTATATAAATAATATATTCTAAATTTATTCAAATCTTTAAGCTAGAAAATTATATACAATGTTTGTATATGCTGATATTAAGCTAACATCGCTCGATATTCAATTATTCAATTTATTTACTTTGTTAAAAATATATTTAATAATGGGTAAATTTAAGATTTAAAGACAGACAAAAATATCTCTTTAAAGATACAAAAGACACCTAAACGATATGCTCTTAGGAGCAGACCTTACTAACGCTGTAAAAGAAATTATTATCAATAAATATGTTTTAAAATTAATTCATTGTACAATATTTATAAATAATATATTCTAAATTTATTCAAATCTTTAACAAACGCTTATATACAATGTTTGTATATGTGTTACATCTAAAAAAGTTTAAATCCAATTATGTTTATACAATCAAACATATATTTGTATTGCTCTATAAGACCTTAGCTATGCCGATTACATCTTAAGATCTTCTAATGAGTTAAGCTATTGTGTCTTTAGTTTACATTAGCATCAAAATATTTATGTTTCTAACGCTTGAATGTTTGTAAATCTCGCTTGTACAGGCTTTACTAAATAAACGCTTAAAAATTTATTAGTATTGGTCGACTCAGAAAGAAATACTTCACTAGATACGAGATTGAAGGAGTTTATAAATCTCGCGACAACAAACCCATATATTTTTGCACACAAAATATGCTGAGTTCAGCTTAATGACTCAGTGTTTTGCCCAAACTTGCCTTGCATAGCATTATGACGTCAATACATAATTATGTTAATGATGTTGCACACTCTCAAAACTCAACATAATGACTGTTTCGCCCAAACTCACCTTGCATATCATTATGACGTCAATACATAATTATGTTAATGATGTTGCACACCCTCAAAAATCTATATTACTACTGCTATCCATTAATTTATCCCACATTGTGTTACGCTCTGGATTCGTTGCTGAACAGTTCATTACAAAGTGTTCTCCAACATCAAGCAGACTTTTACTGAATACCCGACATACATATTCAGTATCGTTTTCTATTACAGCTGATAACACCATTGCTGGAACATTTCCACATAACAAATTTACCAGGTTAGCTATTATCTCTCGCACGCCTGGATTGCGCCTTGTTACACTCCAGTGTTGAAGCGGCTTTATACTTGTGTAAACTTGTTTTAAGTTCGGTTTTGCACTAATTGCTTCTTTCCATACTTCCGTCTGTTTTTGATATATTTGTTCTTTAACTATTTTCTTCCACTTGGTTTTGTTGGGAAACTCACCGGTTGCTAGGTAGTTTGTGACATAGTCCGTTAGGTTGTATGTTTCAAGTATTTTGTAGATATCCGCTGCGAAACCAATACTTCGAGAATTCTCCTGATGAAGATGTGAGAATACTCTATATAGAAATAGATGTTTTTGCAAGGTGTCAGGCGGAGAGCGACAAAGGGAAGCAAGAAATAAAAGTTTTTGTTTGTCAATATATGCAGTTGTTTGCCACATCCCAATAGCACCAAGGGCTCCATGAGAGCTGGTGGTTATACAGAGACCTTGGATTCGTTTTGCAGCAAAAGCATTAGCACGATTTAGTATTTCTTCTTCAGTTTGTGTTAGGTTCCACCAAACTTCGCTTCCGTATAACATGGCTGGAAAGCCATATGATCTCCAAACGTTCGCCCCAATAGTTGGATTTAGTCCAGCAGGTCGTACTTTAGCTTGCATTAAAGCGCCAACGTAGGCCTTTCCTTTATTTGCTGCAGCCTTTGTTCGTTCCGTGCTGGAGAAATTGCCACTCAACGAGATTGCCACATGGTCCCACGAGATTTTTTCTATGATTTTTACACCGTTTAAATACCATTCCCTGGTCAGTTTGCAAACGGAATTTGTTGTAGTTCTCTCTCCAAAGGTCACGTCGACAGTTTTGCTGGAATTAAAATAAAATCTCCATTTCTTGCTGTAGGATTCAATTGCACTTAGTAAGCTTTGCAGTCCCTTTACCCTGAGTGACAATAAGGTGATGTCATCCGCAACCAACACCGAATTGGAGTGGATATTGTCAACCTTGAGCCCACTGTCAATTGGTTTTAATATTTCAGGAATGTCATTGTTAAAGCAGAGGAATACCCATGGCGATAGCACTCCTCCTTGTCTTACACCCTGCTTCACAGGAAACATGTTAGATTGCAGACTGTTTACAGAAACACAACAACGCATTTTACCATACCAGTTCCTCAGAATTCTCCAGGATTTCCCATTAAAGCCGAGATGGTATAATTTATAGAAGAGGCCATCTAGCCATACGGAGTCAAAGGCTTTCGAAGAGTCCAAAAAGCAGCAACACACTTTGCTTCCTTTTTCCACGTTATGATTAATGATCTCTTGTAGAAAGAAACTGGATAATACACAGCTTTTGTTTTTCTGATAGGCAAACTGAAAGTCGTTAGGGATACCCATAGTCTTAAACTTTGGAATCCAGCGATTTAAAACAATACGTTCGAAGATTTTTCCCATCACATTCAACAATGTTATACCTCGATAACTTCCCTTATCAAGTTTATTCTTTTTACCTTTTTTAAGGATTGAGAAGATATTACCTAAAGTCCAAGATTCTGCAACATATTCTATTTGACGAACTGCATTGAAAATCCTTGTCAAAGCTTGGTGCGTGAACGACCCTCCATACTTAAAATGTTCGTAGACAAGTTCATCTAGACCACCCGCAATTTATCGCATACACTCTGGATCTCTTCCACCTAGAATGGAATATCTAATGGATCTTCATTTCCATAACTTTCTTCTTCGATATTGTGAAGACTTTCTTCGACATGCATTTTGAAGTTTTTATCGAAATCAGGATCGTGTTTTGGAGTATACAGGTCTTCATAGCGCTCTTGCCATATAATAAGTAATTCGTGTTCATCATCTATGCGTTTACCATTCACAAGTAAGGCATCATTTGTGTTTTGTGGTTGCTTAGTCATGCGGGAAATTTTCCTGAAGAAATCACTTCTGTCAATGTCATATTCTTTTTCTAAATGTTCTAGATCCTTCATTTCTTCATCATAAATTGCTCTCCGCTGTGCCTTACGAAAATCACGCTTAGCATTTTTGTATTCAATAAAGGACTGATAATTCCGTCCTCTAGGTTTACCATTTCTTAGCCAGGTTCTTCTGCATAATTTGACCTTTTTGTTCAAAGCTGAGAGGTCTGTATTCCAATAACGTTTCAAAAATGGTTTAGACTTCTTGATTGATCTTCTTTCCCCGTCAGGACATTTGAGCAAAATGATTGTTCCTCAGCATGGATCATCTCCACTTCATTGCTTTGACTAGCATGGTTCTTTGACATTGCAGACCTGTTCGTCTGCTCATGTACAATATTATTTAGCGAGTTCTTACTGAGTGTCTGGTTGCTTTCAATTTCAAGTAGATCTACATTCACCTGGTCGCTACGAGGAGTAGGTGATTTGTCACCAATAACAGCGCATTCAGCGATAAAGATTCCATTTAAAAGACTTGACGTAATAAACGTATTTCTAAATCTATTTGTTCTATAATTAGGAATGTAAATTTTTTTGGATTTCTGAAGTCATATGTATGACCGAGACCTTGACGTTTTTTATAAAGTATATTGTGATTTATGAGATCGAACGCCTTACGACAGTCTGTTAAAAGGCACCGAGCAGATCCCCCCTTTTCATCCACTGCTTCCGACAAACGGTGGATTAAGGAGATTAAGGCCAACGTTGTACTTGAACCGGGTATAAACCCAAATTGATTCGGATCCATGCATGACATTAGTGATGGTTTAAGATCGTGTGTAATAACAGCCTCCTCCGCAATTTTACAAAGTGTTGATGTAAGTGATATAGGTCGAAGATCTTTATTGATATCAAGCACTTGCTTACATTTTGGAATCGGGCATACCTTTGCCAACTTCCAAACGCTGGGCAGCTGGCCTTCTTTAAATGACCCGTTTAGAATAACTGTTATCGGTGCTGCCAAGATGTCAGCGAATTTTGAAGAGCCCAGTTGGGTAAGCTGTCCGGACCACTAGATTTATCTGGTTTAATGCGATTTAGATATGCCATTACTTCATCCACTGCCAAAATGATCGGATTGTCATTGGTAAGCCCAAGAGAGGCACTATCGTCCAAAGGGAGGTAGTTCGCATTGGTTGCAAAATGCTGTTGTTTATCTTGTTACCAAGTGAGACAGGGTCCTGTGCATCCTGTTCTAAACTCGAGAATATATCATTTGCTCTTCCTGATGGGATACCACACAGATTTTTCACTTCTCTCCACCAATCTTTAGGTTTGGTTTGTTTTAACTTGGCTTCATAGTATAATTTACGACAGATTTTTCTTGTCATATTTACTTTGTCTCGTCATTTTGAGCAAAAGCTTTTTGTCGTCTCTGAATAAGATGTTTCAAATTATTATTCATCCATGGTCGGTCATTGCAATTGATCTTTACCGCTTTCAATGGCGCAAAAGTATTTAAACCGTTATTTATTATTTGAGTAGAGATTTTGTTCACATGAAATATCGGGGGTAATGATGTGGTTCCATGGTACTTCGGAAAAAAAACTACCCAATCTTCGTGCGCTACTAGGCCTTTTGTCACGGACATAAATCGTTTGGTTACACTGTTTTTCCTTTGTCCGAACTTTATGTAAGGCAAAAACAGTTACATGGTCTGACAAACCAAGTGGTGGACCATTAAAGGGTTTCTCGTAAAAACAAGCAAGATTTGTTAGAATTAGGTCCAATTTACTTGCCCCTCTTGTTTTGAAGTCTACAATTGGTTTAAGCTGGAATTGGCGAGTTAGAGATTGTACAGGTAATTTATTAAAGTCTCCTGCCAGGATCAAACCACAATTTGGATATCTAGTTTCCAGTAGTTCTAGAGATGAATGCAGGTATTCCAACATGACATATCTATTTGCGCTAAGAGGATGGTATAATACTGCTACTATAAGATTAGAAAAACCTCTCAGCATGCGACGCAAACCTTGTATTCTATTTTTATTCTAACCTTGTATTCTATTTTTTAAGAAAATAATTCGCAAAAAAAACGAGATAGCACATCTTACACATAATTCGTTATGTAAATAAGTGTGACGTAAAATAGGAGGATGGGATGTAAATTTGGAGCAAAATTTTGTGCGTTGTTTTTCTAAAAAAATATTTGTATTTCATATTTTTAAAAATATTCCTCATTCGTTGTGCAGTAAAAAAACGCCATTATCCCCAAACAAAAAGTGAAAGAATTCATCAAATTTGATCGAAGTTCTCACAGAAAATAAAGAGCCTATTCTGTCGAATTTAGAAGTAACATGTGGTCCTAAAAATAATTTAAATGTGGCACATCTAAACATTCAATCATTAAAACGTAACCACCACACGCAACTTAAACAGTTAATGTCGGTCGAAGATTTTGATATTCTAACACTATCGGAAATATAGCTAAATTCTACTCACACCAATACAAGCATTTTAATTCCGGGTTATCGTTTAATAAGACAAGACCGTTTAAGCAAAAGAGGTGGCGGGATTTGTGCTTATGTTCGGTCAAGCATCAAAGTTATGCAAGATCTGAGTAATATTTCCAGCAGAGGTTTTCAACAGTTGCGGCTTCAAATACAACAAAGAAACTTGCGGTCTATTCTTGTCTGCGTTGCCAACCGACCACCGGACTGTCCTGTATCTTGTTTAGAGGAAATTCTAGTTCCAAACATGACACATGCTTTAACATTAAATAAATATTTTTTGATAGCAGGAGACTTAAATTGTAATCTATTGTCGTCAAATGTCGACTCATCATCTCTTCGTCGTTTGTGTGAAAATTTTAATCTAAAGCAATTAATAACATCACCTACAATCTAAGCCATTGCAGAAGTCTGTTTCCTCTTCTGCAGGAAAGCCTATTGCTCCTTCTGTGATATGTACGCCTGTAAGAGAGCAACATTTAAATGAAGGAATTTTGTTGAAGGACAAAAACGAAAATCCGTGAAAGATATTATGTTCGAAATTAAGGTTCTTTCAAATAATACAACTGTAAAACTTTCCTTCAGGTGACCTAGTTAATGAGTCAAGATTCCTTAACCTACCACGCGTAATAATGCTCTCCAAGTTTCGAGCATCGTCAAGATATATTGCTTTTGCGATGTTTTTGCATCTGTCCAGAGTTTTTACATCTACTTTGTCTCCAGATTTAAAAAGAACTTCCTCTAAAACAATGCAAGAAAGAAAAATGGGAAATCCCATACACTTCGGCTGCTTGTGTTACATCTTTAAATTAGAACTTCGGAAATCATGACCTTCGAGAACCTTTGCATATCCGATATAAATAATGAAATACCATGAAACGTAAGTTAATTTTTCTCAAAAAATATCGTTTATGTCTTTAAGAACATTCAACAATACCGAATATTTCATTCGCATCCGAGTTGTATATGAGATATGCAACACACGCCTTATACAACACGTTCACTCATGCGCAGTATATATTAGCTAACGGTTGAGTTGTCTTAATTATTGGGACTATTCTCTAGCTTAGTTCACTATGTTTCCTTTAATATTTAACCCTGAACAAAATTAGTTTAATTGTATAAAAAATAACTTTTTCAAGCATTGTCGCTATTTGTGAGAGTAATGAACAAATTAATATTTCGTTTGTATATATTGATAATATCTTGCAATCCAAACTACATGCATGTTAAATTTGCAGGCCTTAATTGAATGGGACTATTCCCTATCTTAGTCCATTATATTTCGTTTAATGGGAAGCACGGAGAAGCAGGGAGAAGCACGGCGAAGCACGGGGAAGCACGGGGAAGCACGAGAAAGCACGGGAAAGCACGGGAAAGCACGGGAAAGCACGGGAAAGCACGGGAAAGCACGGGAAAGCACGGGAAAGCACGGGAAAGCACGGGAAAGCACGGGAAAGCACGGGAAAGCACGGGAAAGCACGGGAAAGCACGGGAAAGCACGGGAAAGCACGGGAAAGCACGGGAAAGCACGGGAAAGCACGGGAAAGCACGGGAAAGCACGGGAAAGCACGCGAAAGCACGCGAAAGCACGCGAAAGCACGGGAAAGCACGGGGAACCACGGGAACCACGGGGAACCACGGGGAACCACGGGGAACCACGGGGAACCACGGGGAACCACGGGGAACCACGGGGAACCACGGGGAACCACGGGGAACCACGGGGAACCACGGGGAACCACGGGGAACCACGGGGAACCACGGGGAACCACGGGGAACCACGGGGAACCACGGGGAACCACGGGGAACCACGGGGAACCACGGGGAACCACGGGGAACCACGGGGAACCACGGGGAACCACGGGGAACCACGGGGAACCACGGGGAACCACGGGGAACCACGGGGAACCACGGGGAACCACGGGGAACCAAACGATCTACAATTACAATTACAGTTACAGTTACAGTCTTATAAGTTCTAGCATGCAAGAGGTTTGGTCAAGTCACGAGCCGGGTTACATTTTACACAAATTGTTTTCCATGAACGAAGATCATCTACATTATAATGTAGGCGAGAAAAGTCAGATAGCTTCCCGTTTACTTTGAAATTGCGTTCCAATTATACATATACTCTGTGTGATGGTCAGAGGTAATATAATATTTTCCCAAGGAAAAGGAAAAGTGTCAATATCATACACTAATACCATTCATTAACAAAAGAAAAACTGAGAGAAATGCCAATAGTATCATGTACACTCACAAATTCAAAAATTATATCTATTTACCTGCACCAAGTATAAGTTTCAGCTGACTGTCATTTCCTAAACAAACAGATGTAGATTGCATATAGCCAACAGCTAGTTCTAATCTTTCCAATCCAAATCGACCATATATAAATGATTCTGACTTTTCTATTTTACTCAGAGTAAATTACAATGCAATAGGCCAAACGATTTTAAATAGTATGATCAATGGTCGGATAAAAACCTATGATTTGCCTTTCGTAGAAGTTTAAATGGGCACATTTGTACAGGTACATTTTATTAATAATAAAACAGGGGTGCTATCATAAATAGCCGCAAAAGTCCCATTATAACAGTTCACTTCTTAATAATTCAAATTTTTGTTTTCGGTAGCAGAGAACACTATTGTCTTTTATCAAAGTTTAAAATCCGTAAATCCAGTTCGTGGTGTTTACCACAAAAACAACCAATTAGGATATTGGACGAGTTGAATTTGCAAATAGAAACTGTGATATTGCAAAAGAGCAATTAAGGTAAATAAAAATGAAAAGGCTCATATCTGAGTGTACAAGATGCAAATTTTTGGAATGACTTTTTTACTTGTACATGCATTGTTCTTCTGTGGAACGCGTTACCAGATGTAATTCAAAGAGTAGTTCATCTTTAATTGTTTTTAGAAACATCTTAAAGGGGCAATGTCACGACGCTGATTAGCTGCTTTTTAATTGGCTGAAATAATTAAACAACTTTTCGCCTGCGAAATGCGAATACAATGCATGGGCGCGGCGAAAACGACGATTCAAAGCCGACAAGCTGCATATACTATAATCTGCGAATGCTTACTAAGTCACATAACAAAGTTCATATCGTGTATTTATAATCCTCATAAGAATAGCAAACGAAATATACCGAAATCATGTTTCTGTGGCCGCATGGTTCGGTATATTGTGTCAGGATATATAGCATATAGAAGATTAAAACATCATGAAACTTGGATAAATTGTACATATTCATAATTATCACACTAAAATCAAGTTGAAAGTAATTGAATCTAGTATCTACATGCAATATTAGCGGTATAATCATGCAGTAAAAATTGTTTTCGTTTTCACTAAAAGTATTATGCAGAGTTTCAAAACAATTTCGCCGTTTAAAATTATAGCAATACAAACGGTATTTAAACAGCGTTCGAGTATACCTTTAGTTTCGTTCAATATTCGAGGATAATATATAGTAAAAATCACCGTAGTAGCAGTGGCGTCCCAAAACAATTAGAATCCAAACAACTGAGTCTATGTAAAAACAAGGCATTTTATACATTTTTTAAAAAGCTGAGGTCTGCTTTTATAAAATGTGTTTTCATTAAGTTGTCAAGTTAAGAAATTAAGGGATAAGAAACCGACCTCATGCACTTTGTCATGATATAGTCTATATTCAGCATTCTTTCGCTTCGTTCTCGTAAACTATCATCATAGCCTATTGACTTAAGTAATTTGTGATTGCTATTGTTATCAAGATTATAAATACATAAAATATTGTTTTCTATGAGCACGCAATTATAGGTTTGCGCTTTGTAAAGTTTTGTCAACATTTCTGTATCATTCACCTCCATGGCCCAT
Organism: Trachythela sp. YZ-2020; assembly: GCA_016169945.1. NCBI lineage: Eukaryota > Metazoa > Cnidaria > Anthozoa > Malacalcyonacea > Clavulariidae > Trachythela > Trachythela sp. YZ-2020. The sequence goes on along the minus strand of JADLSH010000292.1, from coordinate 866,925 downwards.
GTTTAGATATTGTAAAGGACTGGAAAATTATCAAAATAACCGGAAATCGGACGTGTATCAAAATAACCGGAAATCGGACAAACAAACGCGCACGAGAATATATTTATTATAAAACGAGAGCGAATTTACTGCTTAGATTGTCATTTTACTGCTTTTAATCGAAGTAAAAGCGATGGAATAAAGTTTCAAAGCTACACCATTTATCGATAGACATGTCGTCCAGTAGATCGGGGCCAAAAATATTGAATACCATGTCCGTGAGCGAACTTAAAACTTATCTTCGTGAACGTAGAGTGAGCGTAAACGGCTACTTGAAACCTGCTTTAATCGAAATAGAAATCGCGGTTGAAAAAATGATCATTCCCATTGATCAGTTTTAAGTTTAGATATAGGTAATGAGAACCATAATTGTGGTGTATCAAATATGAGTGTAACAACAGTCCCTGAGTAAGCTGCGAAATTGTAAAAATTAAGTGCGAAATATGATCGTGTCAGTATTGGCCACGTGTTGGTCGCAAAAATTGGTCGGGTTCAAAGATGCGAGTTTGATGAAGACAGAAGGTTTTCTGTCCGATGTGGGGACGATCTATGCTGGCGAACATGGACGCCTAACTCTCTGCTCGGGGAATCTACGAGCTGCAGTTCTTGTTGCAGACATTCCTCATCTGTCTGCTTGCTCCTTTTACACAGTTACGTTCTCTGTCTTCTGCAACACCTGCGGAGTGTGTCTCCTTCTCTTGCTGTTCTCTTCGGAGGCAGTTTGGCTGCTAGTCCGCCTGCCGGTCGTGGATAGTAGTCGTCTTCCCACGTGGCGTGGCCCGGTTAGCGGGCATCACGTCCAGTTAAAGGTTAGTTGGTTAGTTAGTGTTTTTCTGGTTGTTTCCTGTCGAGGGGGCAGATTTGGGGGCCACTCGAAGGAAAGTTGTCTTGTTGTCTTTCGTCTTTGACTGTGTTGTGGACTGAGGCCTTGGGCCGTTATTGTCCGCTCCTTGAGTTTAATTTCCTATTTCTTGTGGTCAAGGGTGTTCAGTGATTGTGTGCGTCAGAATTATTGTTTCTTAAATCCTCCATTTTGTCATCTAGTGGAGGTACTGCTGTGTGTGTCTCTTTGTTGTAGCGACAGCTAAGTTATTATATAATACTGAGTCATTTTGCCAAGTGGAACCAAACAACATCAGTGTTGCACCTGCCTATAAAACTAGTGGGTAAAAAGTAATATAAAGGAACTCAGGGCGGACTTTATTAAAGCCATTGGTGAAACAAAGGTAAAGACGGTTCAAGCTCTGCCACAAAACAGGGTTAGAGTCGAATTCAAATATTCCTCTTTCCGCCATCAATGTGACATCAATGGTTTTACTTTTCGGGGTGTTACTTTAACCTCATTCCCGGCGTTTGGCGAGATCAAGTCGGTTTTAATTTATCGTGCTCCTCCTCAGATGCCAAATGCCTATCTTTTTAGGCATTGACGCCATACGGCCGCGTGCTATCCGTTCAACACCTATTGGTACGCGGTTTTAGTAACGTTCAATCTGGCACGCGTATGTTTTCACAGTCAGTGAATAAGACTATTCCAGCTGAAATTAAGGTTGCAGGCTTCAATCTTTCAACTAAATATCGAGGGCCGCCTCCTATTTGTTTTTTATGTCAAGAGGTTGGCCATACTGTCAAGGATTTCCCTAAGTCACGTAAAAATTAATCTCGTGCCCGTAATTAGAATACCGCTACTGCTCGAACTAAGGGAACTGGTCCAATATCTAAGCCATTGCAGTTGTCTGTTTCCTCTTCTGCAGGAAAGCCTATTGCTCTTTCAGTGATATGTACGCCTGTAAGATAGCTGAAGGAATTGTGGCTCTTGAGTGGACATTTGGGAAGTCATCTTCCCCACCCTCATCTCCCCCGCCTGTTGCTCGTTCTGTAGTAACAACAACTAAGAGCTCATCCTCCAGGACGTCAGTTGACCTGAGGATGAAATTGTTGCCTCTTGAACCGCCTTCTTCTTCCTCTTGGTCTGCCGATTTCAACCGTAAGGTGTCTTCTAAGGCTGGTGCAGATCTCGAGGTTACTGTCCAAAATTCATTTATGGATAAAACATAAAAAATACTTAGGGAAGTAGGTAAACCTTGTCGCCCTTCTTCGGAGAGTGATGATAGTGAGACCTAGCTCAATTATATCTAAGCCAGCTGCTCGATAGCATCGTTCTAAACGTTTTAGGCATGTTAGAACGTCGAGTGAGTCGGAGGGCGAATCTGACCGCCATTTGTCCAACAAAATAGGTTTCTGGCTCTTGCTTCTGATGATAAGGAGAATATTGAGGAAAATCATCTAGATGGATCTAATTTTGTCGATCCTGTCATTTCCGAGAATGTAGAAATCACGCAAGCAGACTCTCTACCATCTGCAGAGTCTCCGCCCTCTGTTGAGGAATCTAAGCCATCTGTAGGGAGTTTATCGGATCCGCAGTCGGCGCAAGCCGAAGCTGTGTCACCCATTCCTCCAACTCCTCTTTCTCCTAATGTAGCAGAATCTCAGAATTCTGCGAGTAACCAGCAGTCAGAGAATTCGTCCATCAGTTCCTTACTTAATGATGCGATCCGCCTGTCTTGGATTGTGATTCTCTTTTTGCCACTGGCATTTTTGTGTTTGTTTCCGAAGCTGAAGGTATAATCGGTAAATGTTCTGAAGCCGGATACGATTCCTCAGCTTTGAGTACCACTTCTACTATCACTAGGCTCGCTGAGTGTGCGGATATCCTCATAGATGCTGATTTATCTAATATAGCTTCACGTGCCATCATAGGTCCAACCATCGCAGACCAAACAGCTCCAGAGGATTCTCATATCCAAAGTCCCAATGTTCAATCTCTTTAGTTTGAACATTAACGGTCTAAATGATCGTTTAAAACGAACCGCGTTAATAGATTGGCTAAAGTTTATAAAGGCTGATGTAATTTGTTTACAGGAAACACTTACCTCTTCACATGAATCTATAAGGCCCTGGCTTGCTAATTCTGGTTTCCGGGTAGTGTCCTCTTCCATCTGGAACGAACGTTGTGGCACTGCCATCTTAATATAGGATACATATTCTGTTCAACAGGTTTCTTGGGATACCAAGGGCCGTTTTGTGCAGGCAATATTATTGTTGATTTGGGTGAGGAGAAGTTAAGTTTTGTCTACTTATATGCTCCGAATAAGAACCCAGAGCGTAATCGTTTCTTTACTTCTGTTTCTGAAATGATTGACCTCAATTGCCCAACATTTGTGTGTGGTGACTTTAACTCTGTTGTAGATGAGGATGCAGATAGCAAGCGTCGTGCGTCCTATTCTGGTAGTAGCGCTGCCAAGCCACAGAAAAGTGGGCCGGCTTTGCAATCTATGCTGTCCGCAACCCAAACCTTTCCGGTCTGGCGTAATTCTATCTGCGTGCACTAACGCGCACTTTTTCTCAATGTAAGGCGACTGCAGCTAGACAACAAAAATCTCGCCTCACAGCTCAGATGAACCCAGCTTCTTACCTGGATTGTATACAGCCTTGGCAAACTTACTGGTGGCCTGAGCTCCCTGGGCAATAGCGTTTCTAGCACCTATTACAATGATCGTAATAATACCACCTATTGTTATTGCCACAGCTGATAGTCCAACTAGGTTTTCTTTAGCCCACTCCTTAAACCGTTGAAAACGACTAATGTCTTCTTCTTGTTGTTCTCTCACTTCTTCTAGGTGTCTTTGCTCAAGTGTTCTATCTCTAGCCCCTCTTAGACCTATAATGCTTTCCTCTAGGTCGATGAACTCTTCTGGGTTCTCCGTGTTATCCCTTTGCTCAATTGTTCTGTCTAGCGTGTCCAGGAAATGGTCTGCTTGAATTTGTAGGGCGCCATTATCCAGGGACGTAGCCAGGGGGGGAGCCGAGGGAGCCGCGGCTCCCCCCCCCCTTTGGTAATATTTAGTGCTAATACTTACTGCAAAACCAGGAATTATGCCCCACATATAGCCACAACTACATTTAATCCCCAGAGGGCTCCCCCCGCTTTGAAAGCTCTGGCTACGTCCCTGCCATTATCTCCAATTCTTGATTGTGGATCTATCGTATCGCTAGGATTTAACCCACCTTCCAACTCTCTATTTTCGCCCGGTGTCAATCCATTTATACTGCTGAAATCTCCACTAGTTTCGAGTAGTGGGAAGTTGTATCTCTCATCGCCTTCCGTGACTGGATCCACGGTGGTACTAACATCGGGGATATTCTTAATCAACTTTTTGAAATCAGATATTGCTAATCTTGTAGACGATGCTCTATTCTTACCATAAACTAGATCTTTCCCTTTACCTCGCTTAAGAATTAGAATCGGTTTACTTAAAGTCCCATCTTTGTTAGTGTACTTAAAGGCTATAGAGCCATTATCATTCACATACGATTTCCTAACGATTTCCCTCGAAATGCTGTCATTACCCAATTTCTTATTGGCCAGCTTCTGAATTTTCCTATTAATTAACTTCACTCGTTTTATCTGGTTCTCTGCTAGACTTTTATCAAGAGGCTTCAAAGCTTTTAGTCGCTTCAATATCTCATCTTCTTCTTGTAAGGCTAACTCAAAATTTGCGTTAGTCACATCATCATCGTTGACATCATCATTGTCTACGAATTTAACTCCAGGAGCGGTTACCTCACTCTTGTTTGGGTTTATTATTGTGACTGTCTTTCCATCATCATTACTAGTAAAATATGTCTCTGCCTCTATCATCTGCATCAAAATAATCTATGTGTTATTATTGGCAACACAAAAGACTTCGACGCATTAATCTACTTATAAATATAACAGCCGTTTTCTTAACAGTTGCAGGTGGTGCATTTATCCATTAGGTGGATTCGCTACATTAGGTTTAAGCGCTATTGGTATTCGCATGCACGCATTCAAGGAGAAGTACGCTTTAACTGAGAAGGTGGAGCAGTCTAAATTCGCAAACCAAAACTATGAAAATATATTAGCAAACCTAAGGTCATATTTAAGAGGGGGTGAAATACGATGATCATAGACTACTTGATATGCGACGCATGTATACCGCTATCTACTCGAGCAAAACTCAAATATAGAAAGATTTACAAGGTAGACTTAAGAAGAAATCACCTTATAGTTTAATGAGCATAAAAGTTTTTACAAATAAAAAGATCGGTGTAGATGTCGAAGTAAGCCGGATATGGATGAGATGAAGACTGTGTGGTTTAACGCTAAGCAGATTGCTAGTGCCTTAGGTTATCTCGACACAGATCAACCTATAAGAAAAAAAGTTAGGGATAGGCACAAAAAGACTTTCCCGTCAAATCGATGGGTTATAGGGCGACCCAAAACTGGATCTCGGAACCGGGTGTCTATAGCCTTATCATGAGAAGTAAACTTCCTTTCGCAGTTAAGTTCCAAGACTGGATATTTGAAGTTGTCTTACCAGACATTAGAAAATATGTCTCATACACCGCAAACCTAAGAAACCCACTTGTATTTAAACTAGAGAATGAGTATGACCTACACACAAAGGTAGTTGGGTATATACGCAGATTTTACCCAAATACAGTACTTTTTGCTGGACTGGGCGAACTGCAGGATATTTCCACAAAAAGGATATCCGCATATAAAAAGGGATATCAAAGAGGACAGCCAGATTTACTATTAATGGCGGTGAATAAACACTATATTGGTTTCGCAATTGAGTTTAAGACACCGAAAAACACTGGAATACTATCCAAAGATCAAGCTAGGATGATCAACCACTTTAAACATATAGGTTACAAAACTATGGTTAGTAATGACTATGACCTTATCACTAGGGAGATAAGTGAATACATGACATATAGCAGATTACTCTGTGACTTGTGCAGTAAAATATTTATTAGCACTGACACACTAAGAGCTCATAAGATTGGTTTCCATAAGTTATCTATGAGTTATCTATGAGTTATCTATGAGTTATCTATGAGTTATCTATGAGTTATCTATGAGTTATCTGTGAGTTATCTATGAGTTATCTATGAGTTATCTATGAGTCTATACATAGAACCTATACTACTATATGGGTGAGGAAGTTAAGATCACAACAGTCAAAAAGGAGAAAGATCCCCGCAGAGTTGCGGCAGGTAAGCGGTTGGCGCAGATATCAAAAGAGGCAAGGGAGCGAAAGATGCGTGACAAAATTGAAGCTGAAAATCAATCCAATAGTTGCGAAGATTATTCATGTATTAACTATTACTATGTTTTTGGTATAGTTGGGACCGCCGCAGCTATAATAGCTGTATATTATGCGAGAAGACAGGATCAAAGACAAACCAAACATAAGGTAGCTAGCGAAAAAATAGAGAAAAGTGAGCAAGTAAGCTTTGCAAAGCTTGACACATTGGATTAGAGAAAATAAAACATAATCTATTGTATGAGTACAAAAGAAACAATGAATGAAATCTATGATGCTGTCTTGTTAACGGCCGGTGCTGTTGGTGTTAGTATGGCAGGTAAAAAGCTGCTAAGGGAACCATTAGGCACGCCAGAATCTGTCAAAGGAACACTTAAACTAGCTGTGGCAGTTGGTGTATCAGCAATTTTTGTCAAATGGCTTCAAACCAACAAGTACCTACCAACAGATCCGTTTAAATCTGCGTAATTATATGACCACAGCAGAATCTTTATTTCAAACCACATTCGCTGGCGCTGGATACCTTTTCAAATACTTGGACAAGAATGGATATGCAGCAGAGATGAAACACCATAATAAAGCACTCGAAAAGTTGTCTCAAGCAAAGGAGAAATTCTATGAGAATGAGGTAAAACAACGTTATCACATCCAGCAGTTGCGACAGCAGCTTGCAGACTCTAACGTAGATATAGAGAGCACTAATAAGGCACTTGATCAATTCAGGCAGATACATAGGCTAACTCTCTCATCAAATCCGCAACTAAATGATTTCTACCAACCATCAGATCAGATGAAAGATTATCAGTATATCACCATGGGTTTACTAGGTTTTGGGACTGGATATATAATTCATAAATACACTTAAAGAAATATCAGATATTAGTATTACGAAGCGAAGCTATATTACATACTGTGAGCAGTGTAACTGTGAGAGAATCTTCGATTACGAACACGCTGAGATTCTTGTTGATGACTTTGTACAGGTTGTTGATTGTATGGTTAAAAACAAATTAATAAAAGGTAAAAACATCTCGAGATATAACTACTACATTATTCGTCTTTCCAGTCGTAGAGATTTTCCATTAAAAACCCAACCAAACGATCTTAAAGCGGGTACAATAACAAAGCAGACGTTTGATGATCGTCTGTTTGGAGGAGTGTATCCAATATTGGACTGGAATAATGATTGCGAGTGTGAGTATTATAAAAAGTGGTGTGAATCCAATTGAATGATATTCCTTTAAGTGTCCGCTCACTTGTGTGGTCATGGCGCAGATATCCGCTAAATGAAAGCGGCATGGGGTTTTTGGGGTTTTCCATTAAGGTCGACCAATATCACTTGAGGTGTCTGACTCATTTTTATGCCTTGGGGGTTCTGACTCAGTTTGAACCGGCTTGACTCGGAAACCTCAAGGGGGTTCTGACTCAGTTTGAACCGGGTTTTTTATGACCCCGACACCTCATGTACTATACTACTTATATCTCAGTTTTGCGTATACTTTTGCGTTTAAATTTATACAGATATGATAAAGAAAGCTGTAACGATTGCATTATTTTATTTTTTTTAAATTGAAAAATATTGGATTTTTTCTCCAAGACCACTTTAATTTTGATTTGACGTTTACCTCCTCGAGATATTTCCTCAACGCGAAACGTTTTGTAGGCCTCAGGTCTCTAGATTTTACTTGAATGGTCGGCTTAGGTAGCTGGGAACGCGCTTGAGGTTGGACTTCTATGGTAGCATGATCAGAGAGGCTGAACGGTGGAAGCATTTCTGGATCATCATAGAAATTGTCCAGGTTTGTCAAGATTAAATCAAGAGTGTTTCTTCCGCGTGTTGCAAAAACGAGTTTAAATCAATTTCGAAGACTAAATCTAGATGAATTTAACTCATTCAAGTCCCCCAGCCAAATGATACCACTATTTGGGAATTGTGATTCGATGCTGGTTAAACACTAATAGACCTAATACAAATAGTTTATCATTGATGAGTCATCTGCGCCAGGTGGGTGGTATGCAGTACCCACAATGATATTTGTTATGTCTCTAGGGAGACGCGGAGGCCTAAATGATGACCAAATTACTTCGATCATATGTTCTAAATATATGAGGATCAATGCCATAACAATATGTAGTTTTTAATTATTCACATTTTAGTATTATATAGTAATATTTAAGTTGGGTGTATTGCCTTTGTAGGGAACTCAGTGTGCATTTGCAATTCACCTACCCTGTGGGGAATTTTTTGCTATTACCTGAAGAAGGAACTTTGTCCCCTATTACAATATCCACATGCTTTTAAGCAAATTTTTGAAATTAATTGTTTCAACCCAAGTCTCCAGCGTGCAAACTAACATTTGTTCTCTGGATTCGCACATAGTTACTTCCATTTCCGAGTTGCCGTGTGGTGTGCGTTTATCACTAGGTTTCTATAGTTTCTCACGCAAAGTCTACATTCGATAAAAAAATGTTTTATAGCCCATAATATTTGTGGGCGTGGCATTAAAATTGTTTTGCATGCGAAACTTTCGCATGTTTCACACGGCCTCAATCTTCGCAAAATGGCCATAGTCAAAGTAAAGGTATTCAATATACAAGTATTGCAGGCATACATGCAGCAATAAAGTATCGTAGAGTGATAAAGGTATTTTTATCATACAAGTTAAGAAATAGAAAACGAGCCTTTTTGTAAATTATAACGGGAATACAAAAAAGAAACCAAAGGATGCAAACAATATTTTTGAATTATATCCGTCACTTCATCTCTACACTTCGATCTCAAACCCAATTCATGCGCAGGCACAAAAAAAACAGAATAAAAATCTTTACTGAAAGGGCACTCTTTCTGCCAGAAAATTTGGGTCAGTTGAACGGACACTTCAAGTTTGAAATCGAGAGTGTTAGATTTTTCTTGCTGATTTACTCAATGATTGTGGTGATCTATATATTCAAATACAGTATTAAAATAAATAATTGAAGTGTATTTTCGTACGAGGCGTTTACCTGTTAGTTTTAGCCTTGGGTGGTTGCTAGCCTGTTTCACACGTCTGTGACACAGACTAGGTGGTTGCCTGATCGCTGTTTTTCATGCGTAATAAAGCCATTATTTCATTCGGCCGGCCCTTGAGAATTTTGTCTTTACATAGAAAACTGTTCGTATAAGAAAGGTTACCATATAAGGAGTACTTCCACTGTTTGAATACATATATTAGTATACAAGTGTAAAGAATGTCAAACCTGTAAGACTTGTAAATGGTACCAATCTGTCAATTCTTGCAGCGTGGTTAGGGACCTCGTCATGTAATATTTTCGGTATACGGCCTGAGTCATCTATAGGAAAAAAAGACGAAATATCAGATTCATCGTTGCATTTACAAAAGTTTGTATTTTCCGTCTGAGTATTCGCCTGAAATACAATGTTTGGCTCTCCAAACGAGTTCGTTAACCTGCATAAACGTGGCCCCAAACTTTGGTTTAACGCTTTAAATTTTAGTTCTAGATCTATGTGTATGCACAATACATTTCCGGAAAGATTAAGGCCTTAACTTTCCCTTTAGACCTCCTAGCTATATATTGATAATTTAAAATTTTCTAGCTACCGTTGCAAGAGTAACTTGAGCCGGGCGCACGCACTTCGGTTTTAGTCGGTCGACTTATAGTTGATAGTATTTAACCAAGCTAACGAAGAGGAGTGATGAAAATGAGCCCACATATGAAACAACTGACTGTTTCTCGCTTGAACATGGATACCAACATTACATTGTCTTACCTTCTGATTCATCCGATACTGGTTCTGCAGGATTATCAGATTTTCCAGATTCTATAGTATAAGATGTTAAAAAGTTATAGGTCAGAGGGCGTGATAAAAAGAATAGACTCAGGGGAAATCAAGGACTTATATTCATGACGGCAAATCTTGTATATAGTCTTTCATTTTTTGCTATTACTTGGAGAAGGAACTTTGTCTCCCATTACAATAACCACATGCCTTAGGAAAATTTTCGAATTTACAGTGATACAGGCATTTTTGCAATACAAGTGTACTTTCGGGGCAGAAACTAAAGGTTTGGCATGTAAAACAGTAAGTTTGACAATACGCGAACAAATGTTCTAGGAGCCAAACAAAAAGTTTTGATTAACAAACTCTTCGGGAAGAACGGTAAACCTTGATTTTTTTTTAATTTAACACTCCATGCAGACATAAATAAATAATTTCGTACCCCATTCAAATATCAGTAAAATATTTCGTACCCCTCTTGACAAAGGGACATTTTAAATGTTAAACTTTGCAAAAATAATTCAAGTAAAACGACCTTAAATAGTAATGTTCCATGTGCTGAATGTGCCCTTTATAAGAAGTTTTAATTGTACAATTTTTATCACTGCACATTTGATTCCATAAGCAATAGGGGGTCTACCAGTCCAGAGACTACTGATACCCCCAATTTTACAGGCGACCCCCTTTATATTGACTAAAAATACAAGTTATACAACCATGCCTGACAGCCCGCTAAAAGCAATCCATAACTAGAGTTTTTTTTACAGAATCAGGGTTTTTTCACAGAAAAATGGAAAATAGTCAACAGCTGAATAAATTGATATGGAAAGTGTCAAACCAAAATATGTAAAGTTGCTACAATATAGATTGCAACCTAGATTTAAATTTTCGCTTTATTATCTATTTTTCTTTGACTTCTCCTTCTGCATTGGCTGGTTTTCTTTGACTTTGTCTTGCTGAAAAATTTTGGTAAACGATTCTCGCTTTGCTGCTTTTAGAGTGCCTCCAAAATTGTAAATTAATTTCAAACTTTTTGCCTCACTCTCCAAATTAACAACATGAACATTAATTAACACAAACTTAATCTTAATCCTAACTCTAATCCTAATCTTAATCCTAATTTTAATCCTAACCTAATTCTATTCCTTAATTAATCCTAATCCTTGTGATACAATTACATCAGTGATTTACCATTTAAAACATTTTATAAACCGGAAGTGATATTTAATTACTTTTTGTTTACAACACTGGTTTACAATTAACACACCCATGGTAATACCCGAAATGGCAAGTACAATTTGAGTGGATTTTAAATATTAAAGATGACTAAAAGACCACAAAAGTAAGTTCAAACATATCACAGATTTTATAAGTAACTTTTCTTGAGGTTTATATGCATTCAAACATCGACACTATATGTATTCCTCGTACGCGTACTCAGTATTAGGGTTAGCACTATTAAATGTCTCTCCTCTCTCGTCGATCTTCTACCGATATTGTAATGGATTGCTAAAAAGCACGATGCCTATGATTATCACTCGAGGTGATGTATCTGGTTGTTCCCATTCGAAGAAATCACAAGCGTCTTCCTTCGGGCAGCAATAAAACAAACGAATTTGGTTTGGGCCATCTTTCTTGACTTTTCGCACGCAGCATACCATACCGTCGATAATATTTCTACATCTTGTCTTTAACCATTCGCAACTTTGCCAGTTTTTGATGTGTAGGGCAGATAGGATGTACACAACCAGAGCAATCTTCTTCCGAGCAAAAGAACTCACAGCTAGGTCTCTGTCCACAGAACCAAAATGTTCCATGTTGTGTAGTCGTAGATACTGCAAACTTTCCGTGTAAGCACTCCATCGTATAGCAGTTGAGAAATGACTGTCAAGCAAAGCTTCGCAAAATATATAGGGACGCTTAGCTATTGTGACGTGTCAGCATAATGACTGTTTTGCCTAAACTTGCCTGGTCTTGTTCTGTGACGTCATTGTGTATTGTATTCTTAATGAGCGTTGAGATGTCTCAAAGAAGCTGGGGCCGGTTGTTCGTACGCCGTTTAGCTTAAACGGCGTTTAGCCGCTATCCGGCGTATAAATTTCTTAACAAGCGTATAGTTAAACGGTGGATAAAATTGTGTTGCACAAAGCCCGTTTAGCGTCGCGTTTAACTAACCGTCGGATAACCTTAAAACTAACCGGGAAAAACCGGATTTTCCTGAAACTTCTTACCTCTACATCATCTGTTGCTAGGCATTTTTGAACATTTCAACTTAATTTGTATTATTTATAGATTTATTCAACTTGTGAAATCCACCAAGCTTTAAACTATTAAACATGTAGTAGAGATTTTTGCTGTTGCCTGTTGGTTGGTTGCAGTACGGGAGTTTCGTATCCACTTTTCTGCATTTCGCTTCAAAAACCTTTGGCTTTATGCGAATGCAATAGCAAAAGTTACTGTGAGTTGCGTTGTCTTGTTTACGTTGATTCAGAAACTGTGACTGAATATTTTGTTCCTTGACCTTGCACTGACTCTGAATAGTTTTAAGAACATTTTCTCGCAAGTTTTGATTGGCTTATGAAAGCCATTATTAAGCAAGCGAACAAAGATTTTTCGTCTTTCGGCGTCGCGTTGTCTGTTTATTTTTGTATACTTGTTTGGCTTTCCAAAGGCAAAGTTGTTTTTTTTGTATACACTAGTTCGTTGTTTGTTTTAATAACTAAAAGTTGGAATTTTACGTACTGCTTATTTTCAAAAGGAAAGGAGAAAAAAGCCAGAATACGGCTAAACTCGTAACCGCGACTGACACCGGCACGGAAATAAAATACATTACAACAAAGACATTGCATTGCTATAGTTACCTTCGAGAAGTCAAAAGTGAGTTTTTATGTTTATTCGATATAGAAAAGGGAATCCCCAACAGGGATTTTGCATTTTTATTACAATCTGACCCCTCTTTCATGCGAAACATTCATTGTTCTTCTTGTCTGAACTTCGAATTTAACCGCCGGATAGAGACTTAAACGGTCTCAAGAGACCGTTTAAGTTTACACGGTGGATAGCCGAAATTTAATCGGTGGATAGCACTAAACGGGCTACGAACAACGCGATTCTTCAAGCGTTTAAATTTTATACGGTGGATAGCGAGTTAAACGGTGGTTAAGGACTTAAACGCCGCACGAACAACCGGCCCCAAGACCGAATTGCATAACTAATGAATGTTTAATGATCATGCGGCCACCTCATATGCTAATGATGATGCTCACCCTCATTTGCCAATGATGTTTGAATATTTAATGATTCTAAACCTCATGCTCACCCTTGCCCACCCTCAAATATCCGGATCGAACGCTACCCATATACTACTCATAGAACTCATTTAAGGTATTAACGAGTTCTTGTTGACTCGTTGTTCTCCCATCGCGCTTCAGTGAGAAGTGAGAGGATTTCACAGACCTTCCAGACATTTTGTTGACGATATTCCACCACTTGCGACAGTCAACCTTCCTCAGGTGCTGTACCTTGTTTTTATAGAGAGACTTTTTCCTTGCTGTGTTTTCTTGTTGGACTGGACTTTATATTTCATGATCATCGATCACCATATGGTTATGTTGCCACTGTGAAAGGCATTCTGTCGGTCTTTGATCATCAACTTGATTTATGGGATCATCCATGGCTTGTCCGACTGGTGGCATCTCAGCGTTTTCGCTGGGACGATCTGGTTAGTTGTGTAGTAAAGGAGGTCGCAAGGTCGTCAACAGAAGGACTCGGACCGAGCCAAGTAAACCAGGTATGTGTGGTGATCCATCTCCCGAAGTCATCGATTCCTGATTGAGGATAGCTGTGCACTATGGTATGGTATAGTAAAACTTTATTTAACTACGCTAACCCCTACAGCAAAAGGTGATTTGCAAGAGGGGCGTAGATGTAAATATTGAAAATTACAATAAAAATTACAAGAATTACACTAATTACAAAAGTAAGGTATACACAAATAAGAGATACAATTACAAGTTTTGAATAACATAAACAATCAGTGATTGATTGACTTAACCGGCCAGGTACCACATTACTTGCATTAAAGGCAATAAGAGATTTCTTATTCCTTAATTCGTCTGGAAGGCTGTTCCACAGTTTAGCCCCTCTATAATTTGGACTCTTTTTAAGATATTCAGTCTCAGGATTGTGCAAATAAAGTTTATTGGAACAGACTCGTATGGTGAGAAGGTGGAGCAGTCTAAATTCGCAAACCAAAACTATGAAAATATATTAACAAATCTAAGGTCATATTTAAGGATGATCATAGAATATGATGATCATAGACTACCAAGCGAGCTAAATATTGTTGATAATTTGATATGCGACGCATGTATACCACTATCTACTCGAGCAAAACGCAAATATAGAATGATTTACAAGGTAGACTTAAGAAGAAATCGCCTTATAGTTTAATGAGCATAAGTTTTTACAAATAAAAAGATCGGTGTAGATGTCGAAGTAAGGATGGATGAGATGAAGATTGTGTGGTTTAACGCTAAGCAGATTGCTAGTGCCTTAGGTTATCTCGACACAGATCAAGCTATAAGAAAAAAGTTAGGGATAGGCACAAAAAGACTTTCCCGTCAAATCGAAGGGTTATACTATAGGGCGACCCCAAGAATGGATCTCGGAACCGGGTGTCTATAGCCTTATCATGAGAAGTAAACTTCCTTTAGCAGTTCAGTTCCAAGACTGGACATTTGAAGTTGTCTTACCTGACATTAGAAAATATGGCTCATACACCGCAAACCTAAGAAACCCACTTGTATTTAAACTAGAGAATGAGTATGACCTACACACAAAGGTAGTTGGGTATATACGCAGATTTTACCCAAATACAGTACTTATTGCTGGACTGGACGAACTGCAGGATATTTCCACAAAAAGGATATCCGCATATAAAAAGGGATATATATCAAAGAGGACAGACAGATTTACTATTAATGGCGGTAAATAAACACTATATTGGTTTCGCAATTGAGTTTAAGACACCGAAAAACACTGGAATACTATCCAAGGATCAAACTAGGATGATCAACCACCTTAAACATATGGGTTACAAAACTATGGTTAGTAATGACTATGGCCTTATCACTAGGGAGATAAGTGAATACATGACATATAGTAGATTACTCTGTGACTTGTGCAGTAAAATATTTATTAACACTGACACACTACGAGCTCATAAGATTGGTTTCCATAAGTTATCTATGATTTATCTATGAGTTATCTATGAGTTATCTATCAGTTATCAAAGAGTTATCTAAGAGTTATCTATGAGTTATCAAAGAGTTATCTAAGAGTTATCGATGAGTTATCTAAGAGTTATCTAAGAGTTCTCTATGAGTTATCTAAGAGTTATCTATGAGTTATCTATGAGTTATCTATGAGTTATCTATGAGTTATCTATGAGTTATCTATGAGTTATCTATGAGTTATCTATGAGTTATCTATGAGTTATCTATGAGTTATCTATGAGTTATCTATGAGTTATCTACGAGTTATCTTTGATTTATCTATGAGTCTATGCATAGAACCTATACTACTATATGGGTGAGAACGTTAAGATCACAACAGTCAAAAAGGAGAAAGATCCCCGCAGAGTTGCGGCAGGTAAGCGGTTGGCGCAGATATCAAAAGAGGCAAGGGAGCGAAAGATGCGTGACAAAATTGAAGCCAATCCGATAGTTGCGAAGATTATTCAAGTATTAACTATTGCTATGTTTTTGGTATAGTTGGGACCGCCGCTGCTATAATAGCTGTATATTATGCGAGAAGACAGGATCAAAGACAAACCAAACATAAGGTAGCTAGCGAAAAAATAGAGAAAAGTGAGCAAGTAAGCTTTGCAAAGCTTGACACATAGGATTAGAGAAAATAAAACGTAATCTATTGTATGAGTACAAAAGAAACAATGAATGAAATCTATGATGCTGTCTTGTTAACGGCCGGTGCTGTTGGTGTTAGTATGGCAAGTAAAAAGCTGCCAAGGGAACCATTAGGCACGCCAGAATCTGTTAAAGGAACACTTAAACTAGCTGTGGCAGTTGGTGTATCAGCAATTTTTGTCAAATGGCTTCAAACCAACAAGTACCTACCAACAGATCCGTTTAAATCTGCGTAATTATATGACTACAGCAGAATCTTTATTTCAAACAACATTCGCTGCAATTAGTTTCGCTGACGCTGGATACCTTTTCAAATACTTCGACAAGAATGGATATGCAGCAGAGATGAAACGCCATAATAAAGCACTCGAAAAGTTGTCTCAAGCAAAGGAGAAATTCTATGAGAATTAGGTAAAACAACGTTATCACATCCAGCAGTTGCGACCGCAGCTTGCCGACTCTAACGTAGATATTGAGAGCAATAATAAGGCACTTGATCAATTCAGGCAGATCCATAGGCTAACTCTCTCATCAAGTCCGCAACTAAATGATTTCTACCAACCATCAGATCAGATGAAAGATTATCAGTATATCACCATGGGTTTACTAGGTTTTGGGACCGGATATATAATTCATAAATACACTTAAAGAAATATCAGATATTAGTATTACGAGGCGAAGCTATATTACATACTGTGAGAAGTGTAACTGTGAGAGAATCTTCGATTACGAACACGCTGAGATTCTTGTTGATGACTTTGTACTTTGTATGGTTAAAAACAAATTAATAAAAGGTAAAAACATCTCGAGATATAACTACTACATTATTCGTCTTTCCAGTCGTAGAGATTTTCCATTAAAAACCCAACCAAACGATCTTAAAGCGGGTACAATAACAAAGCAGACGTTTGATGATCGTCTGTTTGGAGGAGTGTATCCAATATTGGGCTGGAATAATGATTGCGAGTGTGAGTATTATAAAAAGTGGTGTGAATCCAATTGAATGATATTCCTTTAAGTGTCCGCTCACTTGTGTGGTCATGGCGCAGATATCCGCTAAATGAAAGCGGCATGGGGTTTTTGGGGTTTTCCATTAAGGTCGACCAATATCACTTGAGGTGTCTGACTCTTTTTTATGCCTTGGGGGTTCTGACTCAGTTTGAACCGGCTTGACTCGGAAACCTCAAGGGGGTTCTGACTCAGTTTGAACCGGTTTGAACCGGGTTTTTTATGACCCCGACACCTCATGTACTATACTACTTATATCTCAGTTTTGCGTATACTTTTGCGTTTAAATTTATACAGATATGATAAAGAAAGCTGTAACGATTGCATTATTTTATTTTTTTTAAATTGAAAAATATTGGATTTTTTCTCCAAGACCACTTTAATTATTGATTTGACGTTTACCTCCTCGAGATATTTCCTCAACGCCAAACGTTTTGTAGGCCTCAGGTCTCTAGATTTTACTTGAATGGTCGGCTTAGGTAGCTGGGAACGCGCTTGAGGTTGGACTTCTATGGTAGCATGATCAGAGAGGCTGAACGGTGGAAGCATTTCTGGATCATCATAGAAATTGTCCAGGTTTGTCAAGATTAAATCAAGAGTGTTTCTTCCGCGTGTTGCAAAAACGAGTTTAAATCAATTTCGAAGACTAGATGTAGATGAATTTAACTCATTCAAGTCCCCCAGCCAAATGATACCACTATTTGGGAATTGTGATTCGATGCTGGTTAAACACTAATAGACCTAATACAAATAGTTTATCATTGATGAGTCATCTGCGCCAGGTGGGTGGTATGCAGTACCCACAATGATATTTGTTATGTCTCTAGGGAGACGCGGAGGCCTAAATGATGACCAAATTACTTCGATCATATGTTCTAAATATATGAGGATCAATGCCATAACAATATGTAGTTTTTAATTATTCACATTTTAGTATTATATAGTAATATTTAAGTTGGGTGTATTGCCTTTGTAGGGAACTCAGTGTGCATTTGCAATTCACCTACCCTGTGGGGAATTTTTTGCTATTACCTGAAGAAGGAACTTTGTCCCCTATTACAATATCCACATGCTTTTAGGCAAATTTTTGAAATTAATTGTTTCAACCCAAGTCTCCAGCGTGCAAACTAACATTTGTTCTCTGGATTCGCACATAGTTACTTCCATTTCCGAGTTGCCGTGTGGTGTGCGTTTATCACTAGGTTTCTATAGTTTCTCACGCAAAGTCTATATTCGATAAAAAAATTGTTTTATAGCCCATAATATTTGTGGGCGTGGCATCAAAATTGTTTTGCATGCGAAACTTTCGCATGTTTCACACGGCCTCAATCTTCGCAAAATGGCCATAGTCAAAGTAAAGGTATTCAATATACAAGTATTGCAGGTATACATGCAGCAATAAAGTATCGTAGAGTGATAAAGGTATTTTTATCATACAAGTTAAGAAATAGAAAACGAGCCTTTTTGCAAATTATAACGGGAATACAAAAAAGAAACCAAAGGATGCAAACAATATTTTTGAATTATATCCGTCACTTCATCTCTACACTTCGATCTCAAACCCAATTCATGCGCAGGCACAAAAAAAACAGAATAAAAATCTTTACTGAAAGGGCACTCTTTCTGCCAGAAAATTTGGGTCAGTTGAGCGGACACTTCAAGTTTGAAATCGAGAGTGTTAGATTTTTCTTGCTGATTTACTCAATGATTGTGGTGATCTATATATTCAAATACAGTATTAAAATAAATAATTGAAGTGTATTTTCGTACGAGGCGTTTACCTGTTAGTTTTAGCCTTGGGTGGTTGCTAGCCTGTTTCACACGTCTGTGACACAGACTAGGTGGTTGCCTGATCGCTGTTTTTCATGCGTAATAAAGCCATTATTTCATTCGGCCGGCCCTTGAGAATTTTGTCTTTACATAGAAAACTGTTCGTACAAGAAAGGTTACCATATAAGGAGTACTTCCACTGTTTGAATACATATATTAGTATACAAGTGTAAAGAATGTCAAACCTGTAAGACTTGTAAATGGTACCAATCTGTCAATTCTTGCTGCGTGGTTAGGGACCTCGTCATGATATAATACCGGTATAAAGTCTAAGTCATCTATAGGGAAAAAAGATGAAAGATCAGATTCATCGTTGCATTACAAAAGTTTGTATTTTCCGTCTGAGTATTCGCCTGAAATACAATGTTTGGCTCTCCAAACGAGTTCGTTAACCTGTATAAACGTGGCCTCAAACTTTGGTTTAACGCTTTAAATTTTAGTTCTAGATCTATGTGTATGTACTATACATTTCCGGAAAGATTAAGGCCTTAGCTTTCCTTTAGACCTCCTATATATTGATAATTTAAAATTTTCTAGCTAATGTTGCAAGAGTAACTTGAGCCGGGCGCACGCACTTCGGTTTTAGTCGGTCGACTTATAGTTGATAGTATTTAACCAAGCTAACGAAGAGGAGTGATGAAAATGAGCCCACATATGAAACAACTGACTGTTTCTCGCTTGAACATGGATACCAACATTACATTGTCTTACCTTCTGATTCATCCGATACTGGTTCTGCAGGATTGTCAGATTTTCCAGATTCTATAGTATAAGATGTTAAAAAGTTATAGGTCAGAGGGCTTGATAAAAAGAATAGACTCAGGGGATCCAGGACTTATGAATTATGACGGCAAATCTTGTATATAATCTTTCATTTTTTGCTATTACTTGGAGAAGAAACTTTGTCTCCCATTACAATATCCACATGCCTTAGGAAAATTTTCGAATTTACAGTGATACAGGCATTTTTGCAATACAAGTGTACTTTCGGGGCAGAAACTAAAGGTTTGGCATGTAAAACAGTAAGTTTGACAATGCGCGAACAAATGTTTTAGGAGCCAAACAAAAAGTTTTGATTAACAAACTCTTCGGGAAGAACGGTAAACCTTGATTTTTTTTAATTTAACACTCCACGCAGACATAAATAAATAATTTCGTACCCCATTCAAATATAAGTAAAATATTTCGTACCCCTCCTGACAAAAGGACATTTTAAATATTAAAATTTGTAAAAATAATTCAAGTAAAACGATCTTAAATAGTAATGTTCCATGTGCTGAATGTGCCCCTTATAAGAAGTTTTAATTGTACAATTTTTATCACTGCACATTTGATTCCATAAGCAATAGGGGGTCTACCAGTCCAGAGACTACTGATACCCCCAATTTTACAGGCGACCCCCTTTATATTGACTAAAAATACAAGTCATACAACCATGCCTGACAGCCCGCTAAAAGCAATCCATGACTAGAGTTTTTTTTAAAGAATCAGGGTTTTTTCACAGAAAAATGGAAAATAGTCAACAGCTGAATAAATTGATATGGAAAGTGTCAAACCAAAATATGTAAAGTTGCTACAATATAGATTACAACCTAGATTTAAATTTTCGCTTTATTATCTATTTTTCTTTGACTTCCCCTTCTGCATTGGCTGGTTTTCTTTGACTTTGTCTTGCTGAAAAATTTTGGTAAACGATTATCGCTTTGCTGCTTTTAGAGTGCCTCCAAAATTGTAAATTA
The DNA here is from genome assembly GCA_016169945.1 of Trachythela sp. YZ-2020. NCBI lineage: Eukaryota > Metazoa > Cnidaria > Anthozoa > Malacalcyonacea > Clavulariidae > Trachythela > Trachythela sp. YZ-2020. The sequence goes on along the minus strand of JADLSH010000292.1, from coordinate 846,470 downwards.
ATTTCAAACTTTTTGCCTCACTCTCCAAATTAACAACATGAACATTAATTAACACAAACTTAATCTTAATCCTAACTCTAATGCTAATCTTAATCCTAATTTTAATCCTAACCTAATTCTATTCCTTAATTAATCCTAATCCTTGTGATACAATTACATCAGTGATTTACCATTTAAAACATTTTATAAACCGGAAGTGATATTTAATTACTTTTTGTTTACAACACTGGTTTACAATTAACACACCCATGGTAATACCCGAAATGGCAAGTACAATTTGAGTGGATTTTTAAATATTAAAGATGACTAAAAGACCACAAAAGTAAGTTCAAACATATCACAGATTTAATAAGTAATTTGAGAAACTTTTCTTGAGGTTTATATGCATTCAAACATGGACACTATATGTATTCCTCGTACGCGTACTCAGTATTAGGGTTAGCACTATTAAATGTCTCTCCTCTCTCGTCGATCTTCTACCGATATTGTAATGGATTGCTAAAAAGCACGATGCCTATGTTTATCACTCGAGGTGATGTATCTGGTTGTTCCCATTCGAAGAAATCACAAGCGTCTTCCTTCGGGCAGCAATAAAACAAGCGATTTTGGTTTGGGCCATCTTTCTTGACTTTTCGCACGCAGTATACCATACCGTCGATAATATTTCTTCATCTTGTCTTTAACCATTCGCAACTTTGCCAGTTTTTGATGTGTAGGGCAGATAGGATGTACACAACCAGAGCAATCTTCTTCCGAGCAAAAGAACTCACAGCTACGTCTCTGTCCACAGAACCAAAATGTTCCATGTTGTGTAGTCGTAGATACTGCAAACTTTCCATGTAAGCACTCCATCGTATAGCAGTTGTGAAATGACTCTCAAGCAAAGCTTGGCAAAATATATAGGGACGCTTAGCTATTGTGACGTGTCAGCATAATGACTGTTTTGCCCAAACTTGCCGGGTCTTGTTCTGTGACGTCATTGTGTATTGTATTCTTAATGAGCGTTGAGATGTCTCAAAGAAGCAGGACCGAATTGCATAACTAATGAATGTTTAATGATCATGCGGCCATCTCATATGCTAATGATGATGCTCACCCTCATTTGCTAATGATGTTTGAATATTTAATGATTCTCAACATCATGCTCATCCTTGCCCACCCTCAAATATCCGGATCGAACGCTACCCATATACTACGCATAGAACTCATTTAAGGTATTAACGAGTTCCTGTTGACTCGTTGTTCTCCCATCGCGCTTCAGTGAGAAGTGACCACTTGCGACAGTCATCCTTCCTCAGGTGCTGTACCTTGTTTTTATAGAGAGACTTTTTCTTTGCTGTGTTTTCTTGTTGCACTGGACTTTATATTTCATGATCATCGATCACCATATGGTTATGTTGCCACTGTGAAAGGCATTTTGTCGGTCTTTGATCATCAACTTGATTTATGGGATCATCCATGGCTTGTCCGACTGGTAGCATCTCAGCGTTTTCGCTGGGACGATCTGGTTAGTTGTGTAGTAAAGGAGGTCGCAAGGTCGTCAACAGAAGGACTCGGACCGAGCCAAGTAAACCAGGTATGTGTGGTGATCCATCTCCCGAAGTCTTCGATTCATGATTGAGGATAGTTGTGCACTATGGTATGGTATGGTAAAACTTTATTCAACTACGCTAACCCCTACTGCAAAATGTGATTTGCAAGAGGGGCGTAGATGTAAATATTGAAAATTACAAGAATTACACTAATTACAAAAGTAAGGCATACATAAATAAGAGATACAATTACAAGTTTTGAATAACATAAACAATCAGTGATTGATTGACTTAACCGGCCAGGTACCACATTACTTGCATTAAAGGCAATAAGATATTTCTTATTCCTTAATTCGTCTGGAAGGCTGTTCCACAGTTTAGCCCCTCTATAACTTGGACTCTTTTTAAGATATTCAGTCTCAGGATTGTGCAAATAAAGTTTATTGGAAGAGCCTCGTATGCGTGACATGTTTTTTGCTGCTTCGCGCGGCCACGACGCCGCCAGCAAAGCTGATTTGATCGGGTCGTCAACATTCACTATGGTGGATAGAGGAGTTTTTTCGAAAAAGTAAAGTTTGACAGTTTTCTTCTTTTTAATAACGTGTTTAAGCAAACTGAAGCATGATTAAATATGACCTAAACGTTAGGCCATACTTTCGGATTATTTAGAAAGCCGTTTGAGCGTTATTTTTTTAAATACAAGAGTGGTATATTATTGAGTCTGTTGTGACTTGTCAATAACGACACTACAACAGAAAATCTTGAATCTTAATCGTACTTTGGTCGTATTCGTTATTGCTTCGTTCTTATTTACTAGTGTGTTGTTTATTGTTATATTTTCTAGTCAAAACAACGTTGTAGCCCCCGTAGTCAACGTAGTAGTTTCATGGCCTTTTATGAGTTCAGTGAGTAGTGGTGAAAAATGTGCTATTCCCCCCATGTTGAGAACCTCTGCTTTTCAAGATTTTTACCCGTCTGGAATGCAAGAAAATCTGTGTAACAGGCCCTTCTAGAAAAGTCTTCGGCCCCCTTTGGAAGTGCATTTTTACACTTTAACCCCTCAGGAAACAGCATTTTTCTCCCATTTACTTCGATTACCCGTCTGGAAAAAATGACCAATTAATATCCTTGGACGTCGACGTCCTACACAGGGGTTCGGGTATTAAATGTCATAGCCCAATGGTGAAAATCCTATCAATGTTAAGTTGCAGGGGGTCCCAGGGAGATGTTGGGCATTATAAGAGGAATATTTAATTTTAAGTTCAAATGGGAGCGGGGGCAGCAAATGTCAGTCAAGTGCAATAAAATACAAGTGATTGACCGATAATCGGTAATCTGTAATTTCCGATTGTGCCACAATCGGACAATTACTGGGGGGGGGGGGGTTGTGCTAGTTAATTTAAGTTCCCGTAAAATTGTAAACAGCATTTTTAAGAAAATAATATTTCAATGACTTTAACATCTTTACTCCAAACTAAATTACTGCACAGTTGTTACAAATTATTTGAACTCAGCTTAGAAAAGCAACTTAGCTTATATTGACTGATAAGCACTTGATCTTGCAAGGATATAGTGGATCAAGAATAATCAAGGTGAGGTTTACTGGTTTAGCTAGATATTTTCGTATTTATGCGCAAAACAAAACAGAAAATGTTGATTGTTAAACCGGATGTCAATTCGCTGCTAATTCGCTCCCTGTTGGTCAATAAGTATTTTGGTTTTTGACTATATACTTTTGCACTTTCAGCTTATAAGTGACCAATTATTTTGACCAAAATTTTTCCAGTTTGACCAACTTTTCCCGCTTAAAATTATTGGGGGGGGGTGTAACACTCCCACACCCCCCAGTAGCGACGTCCCTGAATGAAAATTTTGAGTGGGAGCTGATCAAGACAGTTTATCTTTCATATGTTCGATTATTAAATATAATCAATATAGTCATATTTTTATCAACCGTCCGCGCTTTGTTAGTTTTGAATAATGATTTATTATCTATTCTTATAATACAATAGAATGCAATAACTTGCGCATGAGTAGCCGCACAATTCAACTTGCGTGTTATGTTTCATATTTTTACTGAACTCATGTACACAGGGGCAGATCCAGCAGAATTGGACGACTGATGCCGTAGGACACCCATTCGCAGAGGGGTCCGGGGGAACCTCCTCTGGAAAATATTGAAATCTAGGACCTCGTAGACACGACTTCCAGCGATCTGAACAAATATTTTATTCCAATTTGCAGGTGGAAATCAGCAAAATATTTCGAATTATACCGCAAAAACAATGTAGTTTTTCAGGATAAGAATAAGTTTAGCTTGCTGGGGTCGGTTGTATCAACGCTGGATAGCGAATCTTCCAACCTTCCTACAATTGTCCGTTGATTTGTATAATCTAGATTAAACCTTAGCATTTATAAGTTCTACATTCGTAGTTTTATAGCTTTTGGAGCACTTTATAACAGTCGAAAAATTCGTTATCCGGTGGATAGTGCTATTCGGCCTTGATACAACCGCCCCTGTACAATAAGATTGCCATAAAGTATTTAATATGTAGATTATAGCAGTTGCGGCAACAGACAACTGGAATATTATGGTTCTATTTCAACGTAATTTGTTTTATCATTTACAGTGCTTCTGTGCTTCTGTAAATATTCAACATACGCACGCCACATATAGTATGAGTGATATGACATTCTAGAAGAACGCTTTACAACAAAGATTGAAACAGGATATTCGGATATTCGGATATTGAAACAGGATATTCTTCAAATTATCAAGCCACTTGAATGACCCTTTACTCGTAATAAAAAGTTCACTTGGGATGAAACAACATTCTGATTGGAACGCCATTCCGGCTCGAAGCCTTCACTATGAGAAGGAATCTAGTTAAAAGCGGAGCTCTGGAACACACGTCTGCTCTCCGTGACAAATGAAACGTAACATGACTAGACGCCTAACAGATTTTACAGGTGAAGACCGCCTATTAGTCTCTGCGCTAGGTAGCCATTTTACAATGTTGTGTTCGCTTGAACCTAGTGGGGCTTGAATTGACGGGCTACTATACAAATTATACAAGTTTGTAACTATAAGATCTAATGTAGTGTTGCCCCTGGTAGGTTCTCTAACAACTCGTTTTAGACTGTGGCTAGATTACAGACATCGAAGTCGTAATCAGGGTGCTTAATACGTAAGAGACCAGTGGTGTTAATAAAATATTCATGAAGATCTTTGTGTTCTTGCGCAGTACTGCCTGGGCGTGGTACACAATGCAGGCAACAATGCCCGAGAGAGACCTGGGGAGACGTTTCGGGCGTAAGCTGAGCCATAGGTATTCAAAACACGGGTTCTCTAAATCCGCACGCAGCTTACAAGGTATGTCATCACTCAGATAAGCACAAACACTGCCACCTAGATCAAGCACGCGATCCTTGCGGAACATACTAAAACCACTAACAGCTAATAAACTGTCATCAATATCGTCGTGCAACCACGACTCAGTAATCGCAACCAAGTCTGTGGGGTTCGTGAACAAAAGCGCTGTTTACTCGTCTATTTTTGGGAATAGAGCGCGTGCATTCATTAAATAGAATCTTGGCAGCATGGCATGTCGTCCCGCATTCGCGTATAGATGTTTTGAGATATAGTCGGGATATATAGGATATTAGAATGGCGAACGTGTGATCCTTTTGTCTGTTTGTCGTGTAAATCCTTTTGATGTTCTGTTATCCTTACGGGAAACGCTTCACTGCTCTGAGCTCTATGGATATTAGCATATCTGTAGGGAATAATCGTCACGGGAGTCGCTTTAATGCATTGAGCTCTCAGGATATTAGCATTTCCGCCCAGAATAATCACAATACAATTATTGAGATTTGATCCTGTAGAATTAATACTTCACGAAGTTTTACACCTGTAGGGCCTAGAATGCTTGATTGTCTCTAGGGCCGCACTGAGGGAAACAAAGGGGGAAATTTTCCCCGGTTCCCCAACTAAAAGGGGCTCCCAAATAGAAATGAAGTGAACTATGGATATATATTACTGTAAATTGTCTCTCAGAATGCAGGAATTTGCCATTCCTGAGATCCTAGATTTCAAACATTTTCCTGGATAATTCCCCCGGACCCCCCTAAAGTACTTTACTACTGACTGCAGATTTAGAATGTTATTTCATATGTTAAAGACTACAGAACGTAGTCCAGAAGTTCAAAAGTAGGGAAATCAGTTTTCCAAACAAGCACATGACGCCAAAGATCTTTCAGAATTGAAAATAGCTAGGGCGCGAAAGTTGTTTTTTCCCCGGGCCCCAAATGTCTCTGTGTGTCCCTGATTGTCCTTATGGTAGATATTCTAAAACAGTTAGAGTAGGTACAGGTGTTCAAAATTCCGAGGTCTTGCAAACGGAGTTTCAAGTCCAAGTCAATTAATAGTGGATTGTTGACTTTGCCGTAGTTGGTCAACTGACCTGCAGAATATGCAATACGACTTGTTCTTTCGCCGACGGAGACAGTATGATTGTGGTTATCCATATCAGGGGCAGGTTATGGATGTACATCTTCGATCCGTAAAATGGTTTCTTGGCCAGAAAAGCGAATAAGTTTCATGTAGTTGTAAGACAACTAAGCCATGCTTGATTAATTTCACCAGATACGTTTTAACCCGATAGACATGCCACACACTAACCGTCCAGTGCTTAAATGATAGTGCCGCAAGTGAGCCATGTCCCTTGGCTTCATGTTTAAATATATTTGTATTCTTAAACCAGAACATAAAAGCTGAGAATTTTAAAACAATCGAGAGCCTAATGGAGCCACCACTGGCCGCCATTAGGTCCCAGTCCCAGTCCCGTGATATATTGTCAATCTCGTCCTCCAAGCCTGCCATCCTTTGGGAAGAATCGAGAGCTCTGGGATAATCCATAATGGAAGTGTATATGATTGGTCGTTGAAAGGGAAGGGAATGTCGCAATAATCATACAAGAAGGCAGCCGTTTAGGAGTGTGCGAATATTGTTTTTATATTTCAGAATAATTTGAGCAGTGATAAGGTGAATAATCTTCTTTAGTAAAATTACATAGGTGATTATTGAAAATTCTCAACGCTGATTGGTTGCGCTACCTCGGATTAATACGCGATAATCACCTAAAGCATTTTTAAACCGCTTTTATCGTAAATATTCAATTAAAATGTTTTTTAAATGTGCATATTTTATTTTCAAAATAATCACCTATGTAATTTTACTAAAACAATTAATCGCCTCATGCTCGGTGAATTATATCAGTAAATAAAAAAATCGACTTCGTCTCGGTTTTTATTCACCGCTATTCACCTCGCCTTCGGCGAATAATTGTTAAGTAATATTGCACGGAAAATGTAAAGAAAGGTCTATTAAGTTTTTACTATTTTATAAATGCATGTACCAAAGGAGAAATAGAACGTGAAAACTTGTGCTGTAAATTAAAGCCTACATATGTTACTAACATTTCTATAATGCCCTATTTTGGAAATATGCTTGGTTTTGAAAATCGTTATACTTTATCACAACTTTTTATTTGATTGTGAATAACAGAATATTTGATCTATATTCATTTGGAAAAGCAGTTGGTATTTAGCGGCCTAATATTGATCATCTTATAATTAGTAAATACAAGTAGCACTACTAAATTATATTTAAGCTGTAATAATCTCTATCTAACCATGTACTACAAGAATTATCCCTACAATCTTAGTCATGTTGTATTATCAATGTATGGATAAAAACATATTTGGTTGCTTCAGCGGGTATTGTTAAATACTTATCTTGTATTCTAGCCTGCATTAGCCTGCATCCTTGCATTAATAATATAAAACAAATTAGTCATACACATTAATTGACTTATATTAAAAAATGTACAATGTATGTTTGGATATTTTCCATGAACAATTTTGTGGCTTATAGGCAGGGGTCAATCCAGGCAGGAGAATACATACTCCCTCTTGTTGTACAGAAGGCAAATTCATATAATAATTTACTGCAATAATTTTCAATGCATTTTCAACAACAACAGCATAAAACATAATCACACAGCTTCCCATAAAATATAGCCAAACTGGGTCCATAGTTGTTGGCCAAATGCTAGCCTTCTCATTGGCCAGCCAGCATCAGGTCATGACCCCTGTATGGAAACTCGCCCATGGTACAGAGAAATATTGTAATCATACAGGTACATTGAAGAAAAGTCCATTCTGAAAATAGTGTTGTGTCAAAATTTCTAACACCATGAAAATACAAATTTTGCCATTGTTAATAAACTGTGGCAACTGCGCAGTGCTGGAATCAATGCCTAGTACTCTGTGCCAAGGTACATGAATTGCTCCCAAGGAAGAGTCCAGGGTAGACACACATACAAGGTAGGTACAATCTTTGACATAATGCTTGAGACCAGTCCTCACAATATTGAAAATTTAGTATACATTGACAAAACAAACTTCGTTACACTCACTTCCCCAGTTGAGTGTTGTTAACAATGTTGTTGAAACAACTTTTGGTAATTTACAATGTTACAAGCTTAACATTGACTTGCGAGAGTCGGGGCTTAAGAAGCGCAACATGATTTTACACGGAAATTTTTATGAGGGTATGAAAATGACAAACTGATATGGCAAGCCAGGCTTGCTCACTTTGCCAGCTGGCCTGTCTGGTTCATAAGAACAGTTCATTAACAGGTTGAACCAGCACTGCAGCTTGATCCAACTTTTGACAAAAATTGTGCTTACTGTACAATTTAAGTGAAGATTCTTACTATACTATATGGCTCATAATAAATTAATAATATAATGGAACCAATTTTCAGTTAAGAACTTTAAGCTTCTTTTGATATTCCTTTGATATACAAGATGTTTAAGGTTAATAGTTGATTTGGAAGTACTTTAGCGTTTCCTTTTATCGTCAAATCGTATACAAAGCTCCAGCCATGTTTTAGTTTTTAGATTGGACTTTAATATCCAAAGTTTCACGCATTGTTTCAGCTTGGCCAAAATTACGAGCGCTAAACGGCTATATTTTGATGGTAGAAAGACAACGACCCGTATAATTCAAGATTTTCCATAGACATAGTGACAGTGCCCAAGGCAAAAATATACAGTTAAATTAACATTCTTCGATAAATTAACATTCTTCGCTGCTCCATATCGACTCTTTTGACAACAATATTTTCTTTACTCCGTCGTATTTATACTCCTCTTGCAACGTAGTACGAAGAACATTTATATCTTCTACCAAAAACGATATATTTTCATGGTTTATATACGAAACAACAGAATATTTTGTAGAATTTGTTTTGACTTTTGCGAACGCATGCGCAGTTCGGTCGACATACAATTTTTTGTATGTCTGAATCTGATTATCCAAGAGTTTGTGATCATGGTTGTTGGCCAAACGGATCGCAGGCTCGCGGAACGAGATTGTCGTTTTGTTTGTCTGACATTTGTTTTATTTTGTTAACATAATGATAGAATTCGAATTTGATTAAGATCGCCGGCAAGCATTTTGAAAAACTATGGCGTGAATACAAGGCAACCAAAGGATGCAAAACAATCTTTTTAATTATGTCGGTAAAAGAGGATAAAAAACACTTCCATTGTTGAACTGGCTTCGACCTAAAAGCCATTTCACGCGCAGGAAAGAAAAAATGAACCTAGAAATCGTAACTGAAAGAGCTCTCTTTCTGCCATAATATTTGGGTTGAACGGACACTTCAAGTTTTAAATTGAGAGTGTTAGATTTTTCTTGTTTATTTAATACTCAATGATTGTTGTGATTTATATTTAAATATTAAAATAGAAGTCGAAGTCTATTTTTGTACGAGGCGATTTCCTAATTAGGTTCAGGTTTGGGCGGTTGCAGCTAGCCCGTGTCACAGGTCGGTTCCATGAGCTAGGTGGATGGCTGATAACTGTTTTCGATGGGATGATGCATAATGAAACAATTATTTGATTCGGCCAGCCTATGAGAATTATGTCTTTACATAGAAAACTGTCCGTATTAGAATAATTCTATGAATAAATCTATTAGTATACATTAGGTGTAAAGAATGTTGAAACTGTATCTTTTTTTTTGCTTGGATATGAATTTTCACTTGTAAATTGTACTGATTGGTCAATTCTTGCCGCGTGATGAAGGAATTGTTTAAAGCCTACCAAAAAATTTATTGCGTTATGGAGTACATTAAGTATAAATATGCAATTCATCGTTGTGTTTAAAAAAGCTGGCATTTCCGTGTGCGTATTTGCCGGAAATAAAATGTTTCCCTCTTTAAACGAATTCGTTAACATGTATAAACGGGGCCTCAATATCTGGTTTAATAACTGTTTAAATTTTACTTCTAGATCTTGGGCTATGTATAATCTTATTTGTATGATGTTCGTTTTAGCCCGAGACAAACGAGTAAAACATATGTTTGCTCAACATGAAGTTGCCTAAACATTAGTTTTGGATTTAGACTGCTGAAACGCATACAAACAAACAAACAAACAAACAAACAAACACACACACACACACACACACACACACACATACATACATACAGAGAAACCGAGGTAAAAACATAACCAACTCATATCCAAAATCATCAGTCATCAAACATCTTGAACTTAAAAGATTTCAGTCTCGCAAAGTAATTTAGAAGAATGTTAATCAATACAGTAAAATAGACAACATTAAAGTGCATATGTCACAATTACCATTTTTTTCTCAAAAATCGGCCGTGACGAGACAATTCGAATGATATACATCATTCCTTAATCGGATAAATACTTCCAGAGATATTTTGGCTCAAACATAGGTTTTTCAAAACATGGCCGGGAGAAAAGAGGCTGAGTACGAGTAGCCGCGATGACGTCAAATCGGGAAGTCATGTTTTGTTTATATTATAAAACAATATAAAATATAGTCATGTTGGAAGCGAAAAACTGCAGAAATAATCAATTTTCTGGCATATAGGTTTGGAATTCGCCTTCAGGATTTTACGCAAAAGAAAGGTGAACCTGGCCGTTCCCAGAATGTGGGCGAAATCTCTCATATTTTGTCAATTTTGAGATCGGAGTCGAAGGAACAGAGATGAGTATAGGAAGCGTATACTCCGCTTTGAAGCCGTCGAGGAGCCATACAAAATGAAGTATTTATGGGAACTGGTAAGTTTAATTGTATTGTAACAAAAACTACATACCACCATCGTCTAAAAAAATCTACTAAGCATAGATATACTTGGTAGAATGATATATATTAAACATATTTTTTTCATCTTGTATTTTTAATATAGTATCTAATGCTAAGCAAGTCAGAACACAAGGACAGACACAAGGTCACAGAGCAATATTACATTTACAATGTATGGTATCATAAGCTGATGAGAGGCCACAATGTGTTGGATAGCCCAAGGAATGTCACAGATGGCAGAGACAACATTTCATTACTATACATTTAATTGTTACTATATATTTTTCTATATCAACCATTGAACATCCTAGTATGAGGAGTGTTATGGGGCAAGACATTTAATATATATTTATTTGGTTTCTGTGTAGTGCAATGTAGCAGGTCCATAGAAATAGTAGATATCTGTTATTTCTATGGGCAGGTCTTTTGCCACTATTCAGTATCATGTAAAGTGCAATGAAACCGTGCCACCCATGGAAAAGTGCCACCCATGGTCAACTCTTTAATAAATGAAGTTATAATTCCATGTAACTTTCCACACAGCCACCTTCCTTTTATACAGCGTAATGTATATCTTATGAATATACACTGCATGCATACCTAAGCCTCGCTGTGGCCCAGTTTGGTTTATGGAATTGCTGATTAAACTACTCAGAAAATCAGTGAAGCAAAAAACTGACCAAGTCTAGGCCTCGGCTTGTAGTGCAACACTAGTGACAGCTTTTGTTGAGCCAGCGGTTGTACTTATGGCTCATTCTGACATATGAAAACATAGGCGGATTTTCAGATTTTGCTCCGGGGGGTGCCGAAAATTTAGGGGGGGTGCCAAAAATTTAGGGGGGAGGTGAGCGACAGGGTGCGTAGCACTGCCAAGCAAGCTGCAGAGGGGTCTGGGGCCACAGTTGAGATTTTTGGTCTTATTTAGTTCAAAATCCTTGTTTTTAGTCTTACTTAGTTCAAACTCTTTATTTCAATCACACTACTGCCATTTATCCCAATGAGCATTTAAATATTTTTGGGGGGGGTGCAAATTCCTCTAGGTGAGGTGGGAAAACTTTTTGGGGGGGTGCAAAATATTTTTTGGGGGGGTGCACAGAAAATCTGCCTATGTATGAAAATGACTAACACCACCAGAATTCCTATTCAGGTCAGATGTGTCCTACCTTAGTATTTACTTATTCTATCTAACATGGTCAGACAATTTTACTTGTTAGTGGTAGGTTGAAATGTGGCTTCTTTAGCCATGTTTATAAACTACGTATACCTGGATAAAAATCAAGTACGACTAATTGTATTGTTTAGATGGGCATTTGCCTTGAGATTAAGGAAAAATCTAATGTATTCTAAAATGCTAAATACAACTAGTCAAATGAAAAACATAGAATGGATGGTCATAAACATATTTATTTGTTTTTGTGATTAATTTTTTATTAATATGTTTGCCATACTCTTACAACTGATTATGAAAATCTGTTGAACCATTAATGGGTATCCCTTGATCAGTAATAAGGAAATTGGTTGATATCATTATGTTACAGTCACAAGAGGGTAGGAATAGGGTTGTGATTGGGGTCAAAAAAGAAATATATTTGTGCACATAACATAACAATATAACGAGTATAGGGAGCATTAGGGCAGATTACTGATTATCCTTATATGAGGGTCCTGAAGGGGTAAAATGGGAGCTGGGATTTGCATGCTTTTGGGCTGGGAAACCATTTTATGCACTGGGACTGGGATTCACCAACAACAAATAAACAATAGAAAATGGGATTGGGATTTGAGCAAAACAAAGGATGGGACTATGGAATTTGGTCAAAATTTGGGTCGTAAAACTGGGATTAGTACCCCCCACCCCCCAACTTCCTTCAGGACCCTATTATATCACTAATTAATGCCTTCACTAACAGTGATCATACAAATAACAGAGATACAGGACTACAGGTAATTATTAGACAAGTAAATTAACAAGTTATGTGATGTCTTATGAGTCTGAATTATCTTCATTGGAGCCTCATTTCTCTGTTCATCTTCGTGTTTATTTCCTACATAAGCATATAAATGATGTCACTATTATTATAAATACCATTTATAAGCAATATATTGAACAATATCAAATGTAAAAATTGTTTGATAATTTACTATACTTTATAGACACTGAGAATGCAAGCACAAGAAGTTTGTTTATAAACATGTTAAGACATGTGGTCAATCTGAAGTCATACATCATCTCCCATGACTGTTTTTTATTTTATGCTATATATTCCTTTTATACTGGGCAATTGTGGCACATCCTGCACAAAATATATTCAAGGTAGCACAATTTAATACAAAATTGCAAATTTCAATTTACTAACTTGTTTCTACATTCCAGACTTTTCGTCTATTACTACGTTCTCACAAGGCATCCAAGCGCATATCCCTTTACCTTTTAATTTTCTTCATGTAAATTACTTGAGTAAATTTGCCGAAGTCCAGCACGGGTCCATGACTTCATTTGCAGGCTTGCAGCCGACATTTTAGACTCGCACCGTTTGAGTTCTCGTCACGGCAATGTTCACCTTTCTATTGCGTAAAATCCTGAAGTCGAATTCCAAACGTATATGCCAGAAAATTGAATATTTCGGCAGTTTTTCGCTTCCAACATGACTATATTTTATATTGTTTTATAATATAAACAAAACATGACTTCCCGATTTGACGTCATCGCGGCTATTCGTACTCAGCCTCTTTTCTCCCGGCCAAGTTTTGAAAAACCCATTTTTTGGCATGTTTGAGCCAAAATATCTCTGGAAGTATTTATCCGTTTAAAGAGTGATGTATATCATTCGAATTGTCTCGTTACGGCCGATTTTTGAGAAAAAAATGGTAATTGTGACATATGCACTTTAACGTGAGTACTGAAATCGTGTTGGATGTGCAGGTGGATGACTGTCAGGTTTTTCCTTTGCCAAAGTGAAAGATGTTAAAAAGTTATAGTTCAGAGGGCGCTACCTAAAGCATATGCACAAAATATAAAGCGACCGTCTTTTAAGAGATCTATTTTTTGATTCTGGGAAATTGATGTTTCCAAGCTGTGTTTGTCCTGTATAACTTTTATAGACACACACCTTGATTATGTGGATTCTCGCATATAGATAATAGTAAGCAAGATTTCGAAATACATCAAGTATCATATAAGTGTAATATATACTAAAATATGGGGCTTAATCGTTACGTTTGTATTATATTTCCACCCAAGTATCCAAAAGATCCATTTCACGTTTAGTGTGTTGTTTTCATGCGAGTGGTATTGTATTTAATGTATTGCTAGTTTAACCCAATAAACATGCACCCCTAAAGGGAGGGGGGGTTTATTAGATAAGTGGCGTTCAATGGAGAGGGGCATCTATTACAAAATTCTGGTTTGACATGGCGCCAATTAGATCATTTACGGCATCACTGAAAGGAGAACATTTGTTTATTATGTTCTTCTGACACATCTTTAATTTATTAACGCAAACGATTTTAATATTACAAGTTTGGTTTGGCATAATATAAATCCTAAAATTGATTTCTATAGGCTAAAACAGTGCGATAACAACATCAATTTTCACATTGTCTTAATTACCTTCTGGTTCATCCGATACTGGTTTTTCAGGACTGTCAGGTTTTTCCGATTCTATAGTATAAACAAGCTGAAAAGTTATAGGTCCGAGGGCTTGACAAAAAGAATAGACTGACGAGAAATCAAGGACTTATGAATTATGACGGCCAATGTTGATTAGTAAACATGCATTTTTTTGCAGTTACCTGAAGAAGGAACTTTGTCCCCCATTACCAATATCTACATGCCTTTATGCGAATTTTTGAAGTGGATTGTTTCAACCTAAGCGTCCAGCATGCAAGTTAACATTTTGTTCTGTGGATTCGCACATGGTTACTCCCATTTACGAGTCGTCGTGCATTTATCACTATGTTTCAAATAGTTTCTCACGCAAAATCTATATTCGATCAAAACGTTTTGTTTAGCCCTTAATAAGATTTGTGGGCATGGCATCAATATCCACATGATGCCAATATCCACATACCTTTAGGCGAATTTTTGAAGTCTCCAGCATGCAAGTTAACATTTTCTTCTGTGGATCCGCATAAAGTTACTCCCATTTGCGAGTCGTCGTGCATTTATAACTAGGTTTCAAATACTTTCTCACGCAAAATCTATATTCGATCAAAACGTTTTCTTTAGCCCACAATAAGATTTGTGGGCGTGGCATCAAAATGGTTTTGCATGCGAAACCTTCGCATGTTTCACACGGCCTCAATCTTGGCAAAATGGCCACATTCAAAGTAAAGGTATTCAATATACAAGTATTACAGGCATATATAGTAATAAGGTATATTATAGTGATACAAGTATTTTTATAATAGAGTGTACTTTCGAGGCAGAAACTAAAGGTTTGGCATGCAAAACAGTAAGTTTGATACCACGCGAGCAAATGTTTTATCAGCAAAACAAAAAGTTTTGATCGACAAACCCTGCGGGAAGAGCGTCTTGAAACTTAGTTATAAATGGACGTCCTCGCGGAAGCTCGCAATTGGTAGTAATAGAAAAAAAGGTTGGGAAACTCGATAGATGTAAAATGTAACAAGCAATTAACGTAAATGGAAAAGCTCATACTGCGTTTACAAGAAGCAGATTTTTTGTATGACATATTTTTCTCAATGTATTTTTAAACACTTAAATTTTTTTATATTAATGTTTTAAATGTAAACTCATATTAATTGTTATTGTCTGTAAAGGATTTTTTCTCTACCTTCTATTT
The DNA here is from genome assembly GCA_016169945.1 of Trachythela sp. YZ-2020. Lineage (NCBI taxonomy): Eukaryota > Metazoa > Cnidaria > Anthozoa > Malacalcyonacea > Clavulariidae > Trachythela > Trachythela sp. YZ-2020. The sequence continues at coordinate 830,940 of JADLSH010000292.1, read as the reverse complement.
CCTTCATCTCGATCAATGGAGCGTCTTCTTTTACAAGGGACTCCATGCTTTGTGTATTGTCTGAGGCTGAGCCTTGAAAAAATTGAACCAAAGGAAAAAATTATCTATAAGCAAAATTTTAACAACCATATATATTATATCAATACAAGATATAGATTCATATATAATTGGAGAAAGCCAAACAATACCACAACAAGCTTTAAATATCATTATTTAAATCTCCAAACCATAAAATGGAATGGCAATAAATACTGCATAGTTATTTAAATTATGAAGAATAGGCGCATGATATATTGTTGAATTTGATTAAGATTGCCGGCAAACCTTTTGAAAAACAATAGCATGAATACGAAAAAGGCAACCAAGGGATGCCAGACAATCTTTTCGAATTATATCGGTAAAAAAGATTAAAAAACACTTCCACTGTTTAACTGGACGACCTCAAAGCCATTTCATGCGCAGGCAAGAAAACATGAGAATATAAATCGTTACTGAAAGAGCTCTCTTTCTGCCAGAAAATTTGTGTTGAACGGACACTTCAAGTTTTAAATTGAGAGTGTTAGATTTTTCTTGTTTATTTAATACTCAATTATTGTTGTGATTTATATTTAAATATTTAAATATTAAAATAGCAGTTGAAGTCTCTTTTCGCACGAGGCGCTATCCTAATTAAGTTTAGCCTTGGTTGGTTGCAGCTAGCCTGTGTCACAGGTCGGTCCCATAGGCTATAGGTGGATGCCTGATCACTGTTTTCGATGGGATGATGCATATTGAACCAATTATTTGATTCGGCCAGCCCATGAGAATTATGTCCTTACATAGAAAACTGTCCGTATTAGAAAGGTTACCATATAAGGAGTACTTCCACCGTATGAATAAATATATTAGTATACAAGTGTAAAGAATGTCAAACCTGTATCTTTTTCTTTGGTTTGATAGGCAACAGGATATGAATTTCGACTTGGAAATGGTACTGATTGGTCAATTCTTGCAACGTGATGAAGAACTTGTTTAAATCCTACCAAAAAATTGAATGCGTTATTGACTACATTAAGTATAAATTTGCAATATGAAAGCCATCGTGAATTACATATAGTAAAAGAACAGACGAAAGATCAGATTCATCTTTGCGTCCACGTAAGTTTGCATTTTTCGTGTACGTATTTGCGTCTTCAAACGAATTCGTTAACATGTATAAACGGGGCCTCAATCTCTGGTTTAACTGTTTAAATTTGACTTCTAGGTCATGGACTGTGTATAATCTTATTTGTATGATGTATACATTGCTGGAAAGGTGAGGGCCCTAACTTTCCCTTAGACCTACTATATATTGATAAATATAAATTATCATGAATTTGGATATGAATTTGGACTTGGAAATGGTACTGTTTGGTCAATTCTTGCAGCGTGATGAAAAACGTATTTAAATCCTACCAAAAAATTTAATGCGTTAATGACTACAATAAAGTGCTACTGAAATGAATATTTCGACCCCTTTTTTATTGCTTAATTTAAAGTGCTCCCTTTCCTGATATGTTTGCCGCAACAGAATTAAATTTGGCCTTTTCAAACAGATTTTATAGCCTTCCAAAGTTGCGATTTTTGGCACTTCCTGTGCGAACTTTTGGTCCGCCATTTTGATGCTTTTCTTTTTATGTATAAGCATAATTATAAAATGTTATGTTGTTCATGAAATAAAACATTCACTGGTTAGCTTCGATGAAGGTAGGAGCTATAGCTATCGCTTAATCGTTGGTTTAGCATAAGAAGACGCGAAAGTAATACTATATTCCGCGAGATCACAACTCATCAGCAGAATCTGACTCAAATCACAGTGTAGAGATGGGCAGAAAAAGAAAGTACGTAGAGTCTGATAATGATACGTCAGAGAGCGATTTTAATAATTCAGATAATACAGACAATATGAAGTGAAAACTGATGCTACGCCAGAGAGTGATTTGGATAGTTGAGATAATACTCTAACCCTTTCTCTATTTTAAAGATGAATGCTGATAAAGACAAGGGAAGACATAATTTATCGCTTAACGATAAAGATAAACTGAAAAGGACAGGAACAGTTCAAGGTTTGCAAATGTTTATTGAAAAAAGGCTACATATATCTAATGGCATTTGGTCTTGCCCTGGTGGAGATTCAAAGCAGTTTAAAGCTAAAGATATATACTTGCGATGGTATCCCGACACCCAATCTATCACGCTTAGTGGAAAGCTTAAGGAGACAATCAAAGAGCAGTTGATTTCGTTGGCTTCGGTGTCAAAACGACTTGCAAGTATCGATAGAGAAAACGAAGCTGGGAATCAGGACAGCTATAACGAAAACATTAGCTTCGAGCAGTCGAGCGAGTCGCTTTCCTTAGAGTATCTAAATAATCAATTAGAAGCACTAACTTTATTTACCAATACAGCTGCTAAGAAGTCGTTCATTGAAAACACAAACGAACGTAAACAGCCAAATTATCAAGAATTAGAAAACGCAATTGCCATACTAAAAGAAAAAAAATCGTAAACTCACGGACAAGAATGCAAACCTTAAAAACGAGAACGGTGACTTGCAAGCGAGAATTAACAACTTAAGTTATATATTAGCCGATCTACAAGGGAGGCCAAGAGTGCCGAGCAAGAAAAAGAAAGTCTAATTACTGCTATGCGACTACTGGTCGAAGATTCGAACCACAAACCTAACGTTACAATTAAGGATAACACTGATGAAACGAGTAAACAAAGCGAGACACAGGATTCAGTTGATTACGCAGGGCAGGCAGAAGAAGTATTGAATCCGAATATTCAAGTGAGTAATAGATTCTCCAACCTCAATATCGAAGAAGGCAATGACGATGGCGTGGATGTTACGCAGAATGACCTTGCTACCGGTCATACAGAACCAGTAACGGTCCCCAAACAAGCAAATAAGAAAAATAACAGAATGCATCATACTGGCGGCAAAAAAACAAAGCAAATTTACCATCACCCTCGTTCTAACGTAGCTATCGTGGGAGACTCGATGCTCAAACACATAAATCCTACGCAGCTAAGGAGAAGTACAAGGAGCTTCAACACTCAAATCAAGACGTTTCCAGGTGCGAAGGTACGCGATATGGAATATTATGTTAAACCTACTTTGGCCCGTGCACACGGCCATTTGATTCTGCATGTCGGCACGCACAAACGACGTGAGACAAAGTACACCACAAGAAATAACAAATGCTTATATCCGTGCTTGGGCAACAGATCAAGAAGGAACTACCTACAACGAATCTCGCTATTTCCGAAGTAATCACAATAAATGATGACCCTAGTCTGAATGCGAAAATTACAGAACTCAATACTAAGCTATTCGAGGTATGTACCAATAATAAGTGGAAGATCATCACCCACAGAAATATTTCCTCTGAACACTTGAACCCATATGGGCTCCACCTTTCCAAGCAAGGAACAGCTAAACTAGCCCAGAACTTTACAAACTATCTAAAAAGTTCTAATTGACTATCTACCGACGCTCCACCCCCTCCACAACCCGTTACCAACACAATAAAGCCAGTAATGCAATCAAACCCTACTATTGCTAAACTTGAAGGTTTTAAAGTAGCAAAAATTAACATCGCTAGCTTTCCCAAACACTATGAAGAACTACTTCTCTATATGCGCGATGAACCTTTTGACGTATTAACCTTAAATTAGACTAGATTAGACAGTAGTATCCTAGACTGTGAAGTACAGATACCTGGTTATGATATTATAAGATCTGATCGAAACAGAAATGGGGGAGGGGTAGCTATATATATAAGGACTATTATTCCATGTATTATACGTAAAGATTTACTACAAGATATACTCTCGAACTGCTTTGTATTGAAGTTAGAAAACCCAAAAATAAACCAGTGCTTATCTCAACTTGGTATCGACCACCGAGTGCAAAAATTGAATTATTCCAAAAGTGCCAAAACTTTTTAAAGCTGATTGATAATGAAGACAGAGATATTATCATAACCGGGGAGGTTAATTGTAATCTTATTGAGCACAATCAAAACCAAGCTACTTCTAAGTTAATTGATATTATCGATACATACAAATCCCGACTATAGAACTACTTATAATTCTTCGTCTCTGATTTATTTAATTCTTATACACATATCGACGATGATAAAACCTTACAAGCCGGAGTTGTTGACCTTGGGATTAGTGACCATAGTCTTGTTTATATATGTCGGAAAATTAGCATTCCTAAACAGCCACCAAAAATTGTATTTACGCGACAGCTTAAAAATTACAACTCTTACCAATTTAAAGAAGAGCTAAGCTACTATACTAGTTTATATTCCACATCAAATGATCCAAATGTGCTATGGAATGAATTTAACAACAATTTTCTTACTATTGCTGAAAAACACGCGCCAGTTAGACAACGTCGCGTTAAGAGTGAACTTAAACCGTGGCTGGCAAAAGAAATAAAGCGTTTAATGCGCCATAGGGACTATCTTAAAAGGTAGAGTGTTCGCTTAACATCAAGTAATTATAACGAGGCCTACAAAAGGTGCAAGAATAAATTAAATAAGCTTATTAAAATGACTAAGGAAGAATACTTTAAAACGAAGTTATCAAATGCAAATAATAGCAAAGAGAGTTGGCAGGCTATTAATGAGCTTTTAAACAAAAAGCCTTAAACTACCCAGGTAACGCAGCTAAATGTATATGATCAAGTTATAACTGGAGACACAAATATTGCGGACTGTTTTAATCAGTATTTTTCATCCATCGACGGTTGTAAATTGTCCGATAATGTCCAAAATATTAATGTTGACCCTATGACTTTGTCGCTCCTGTAGAGAGTTCGTTTCACTTTTCTTGTATTTCAGTCCAGGAGGTTTTTGACGCTATAAACCAACTTAATTTAAGGAAATCACCAGGACTGGATGGCATAAGTGTAAAATTATTAAAAGATACAAGAGATGTTATCGCGCAACCATTAGCCTCTTCAGACTGCAATTTTTCTTGAAATCGCCAAGGTATCACCAGTCTGTCAGGAAGGGAGTAAAACTGATTGCGGAATCTCTGTAATTTCTGTGGTTGCTAAGCTGTTTGAAGGGATAGTATACAATCAAATGAGAACGTTTATTGCCGACAATAGCATTCTTGTAGAGCAACAGTCCGGTTTTCGTTCGCAACACTCTGCTAAGACGGCACTCTTAGGTTCGACAAATGAGTGGTTATATAACATGGACAGTGGCTTAATCAATGGGTTCCTGGACTTGAAAAAAGTTTTTGACACTGTCGACCATGAAATCTTATTAAAGAAACTTTACTTATACGGCATAAAAGGAACTAATTACGCATGGTTTAAATCTTATATCCAAAATAGAAAACAGATTTGTTTAATGAATCGAATGGGAAAAAATCACACGCTAGAGAAATTAGATGTGGGGTACCGCAAGGATCTAATCTTGGCCCCATTCTATTCCTCTTGTATATTAACGATCTACCTAAGCGTCTAGAAACAACCAAGGTTAACTTGTTTGCTGATGACACAAATCTTTCGTGTGCCGGTTTGGATCCCAATGAAATCGAGACTAGACTCAAAAGAGATCTTGAGAATGTTCATAGTTGGCTTAGAGGCAACAAACTCACGTTAAACGATAGCAAAACGGAATTTATGATACTGGGTTTGGTGGATAATCCAGGAATTGAACCCACGGCCCTGCGATTCCGGTGCAGCGCTCTAACCAACTGAGCTACAGAGGCCAGTTGCTGAGCTGTAACCGTAAGTTCTGTATATATAGGTTATTGCAGCGCTCTAACCAACTGAGCTACAGAGGCCAGTTGCTGAGCTGTAACCGTAAGTTCTGTATATATAGGTTATCGGGTGTGCGGGTTGTGATAAGGTAAACTTCAAAAATTGTCTTGCACTTCACTTGGTTGAACTAGAATACTGGGTTTGGTGGATAATCCAAGTGAGTAGATATATACACAATTTAAGTAATTTGAATATCCAGTATTCTAGTTCAACCAAGTGAAGTGCAAGAAAATCTTTGGAATTTATGATAATTGGGTCTAGATATCGTCTCGCTAATTTTGAAGACATCCCAGAGATTACATTACCCATAGAAGATAATAATATTAAACGTGTCAGCAGCAAAAAATCTCTTGGTTTTATCATCGACGATCAAATAAAGTGGGGTATGCACATTGGCGCACAATGTAAAAAAATCTAAAAAAATATTGCATTATTAAGAAGAGCTAAGTCCTTTGTTCCTTTATATATTCTAATCAAAATGTACAATGCTCTAGTATTTCCTCACCTAACATATTGCTCAGCAATATGGAATGATGGATCTAATTCCATTCTTAACAAACTTTCTAAATTACAAAGAAGAGCAGCTCGAGTTATCACAGGACAATCATACGAGGTTCGTTCCACTCAAAAAGAGAAGCCATCATGACGTTTAAAGCTTTAACTAACGGACTACCTGATTATCTGCAGAATTGCTTCACGAAATGTGAAAATAGTAATTATTCTCTAAGGAGTAATAATGTTAAACTATCTTTACCTAAACCAAGACCTAACTTTCTTAAAAGAAGTTTCTCTTATAGAGCAGCACAAGGGGGAACGAATTATCAGATGAAGTAACTAATAACATTCAGGATTTGTCTTTACCCTATTTTAAACGGCGTTTAACCCTTGCACAATAATGTATAATGCATTTCCGAAATTACATTTCCCTGTAATTAATTAGTAAACAATTATAGTTAAATGTGTTTTTGATATTATATAGCACGGCCCTTTGAAAAACAGATTGTACATATTATACTGAATAGGCTACCGTATTAAAATAAATTTTATTAAAGATTAAAGATGGTGAATATGAAAGCGATCCATGGGCACCTTTAAAAGAGGAAGTATCAAAACGAAATTTAGCAGAATTCGAAGAGCTAACGCGGAACTTCACTGCAGATGGTCTTACCGATGAAAAAACTAATAGTAAGGCGTACTTAGTTGTCCTACCAAAGCTTCGATAAGAAACCTTAAGGGAGATCCAATACACAAAAAGTTTATGAACACGAGAGATGCATTTGTGGGCGATGTAACTTTGACCCGGAAGAAGCATTAGAGGCTGCTATTGATAAAAGGAAATTTATTTTGAAAATAATTTTCAAAGACCAACGTTATCCTGATGCACACGAAAATAGTGGCAATGACTCTTAATAGTTGGTTGTTTGTGCTTCTCTTGTGCACGTTTAAATAAACAACCTATCAACTGTATACTCTTAGAACTAGATTATATTTACTTGTAAGTTCTAAATCGAAATAAATCTGTTTTACAAGCAAGGCAATTTTCCCAAGCAGCATTGACACACAATGATCTCGGGAAACAACATGACTGGGCAACGATGTGCCTAATCATAAATCGGGTCTAATCAAATCGGTCCTCATAGGGTCAAATCGGGCCATATAAAAACATTATCAATTTTAGAATAACTTCAAATACAAAGAAACATTGATCGAGTAAAGAGCTAGATCAGTATGGGTCGTAAAGGAAGAATTGTCCTGTGGCCGTTTGTGGAAGCACTAACCTTGCAAGACTAGCCAATCATCTCGATCATGTCCATGGTATGGATACCGATGAACATGCTAAATGGTTAAAATGGAGTAAAATTGGGTTTGTCTACCCTTTCGAGAAGCAATCGCAAACGATAAATAATTAAATGTGGAAAAAACTCTGGAAAGACTAATAAAGCGACAAGAGGAAATGGCAACAAACTTTAATAACTTTGCAAGAGTGCAATGTAGAAAATCTGTTAGGAAAGACTACAAAAAGAAACTATATTAAAATCCTCTGTTAACCTAGAAAAATCCAAAACAAAGAAAGGAAAGTATCCTAGCAACACAGAAGAACCGTCCACGAAGTGGAAAACGTAACTTGTAGACCTTACTATCGTTGTAAAATAAATTTGAAACAATAATGGTGTTTAAAAATTAATTATGTGTATATATTTATCGACTAATAATGTACCTTGTACAATATTTTCCCGTCCTCTAAACAACACGAAACCCATATTAATAATACAGGGTGAGTTCTCTGGTTTCCATTCGAAGAACCCACAACATGTTGGGTTGTTGTACAGACTGCAGGACGACCATGTAGACACTCCATTGTATTGCTTGTCTATTCATTTCTTTCCCAACCGTGTGTAGAACCAGTAAAAATTGTGACTCAAATATTCATTATTCATTTATATATTTCCAAATTACTCATTGTTCGTCGTATTTTTCAAATTATTCGTTCATTTCTTAAGATTTCATAATTTTTTATTCCTTTCCACCATAAACTCGTTATTCATTATTCCGGAATTTAAACTCCAATATTCATTATTCTTTCACTGTATGGACCTGTTATTCATCATTTATTATTTGTTATTCATTATTTATTCCGATTCCACCACGGATTCTCGAATCTTTATTCTAAAGATGGAACATCTATTCGAAGTTTTTCTCGCACTAAATTCCTGTGTGCATTTATGATAAGTCTGTATAATTTTGTTACGTACTGCCGCGAATGACTTTCCGAAGATAATTTTGCAACTTTTCTCTTCCTGTGATGGCTCATTGTTTCATAGCCCGGTAAGGGCTAGTAGGATTGTACTTATGAGGTTATTAATATGGAAATTGTTTCAACATGCTTCAGTGTATTTCTTTGTTTTAGCTACCCTCGCCTTTGTCTTTTATTCTGCTTGCGTTGGCGTTGCTAGTAAAAGCCTTGTTTATTTACATTTTTCATATCAACCTTGTCATTTAAGGGCATTGCTTTATCATAACTTTATTTCCAACTAATACTAAGATATGTTGTTGTTGTTGCTGATTAAATAACTTTATTTCCAACAAATGCTAAGAACAAAATGAACAGTTCCTTGTGTGCGGGATTTCGTATATTCCGAAATTCTTAACCATCATGATGGTGACACTAGCATACTCTCATTTCTAAAATATCAATGTACTATACCTACAATTGCCTACTATTCAAATTCTGATTCACACACAGATATATTGCATATTAATATCACTATAATACATGAAACGTTGTACTTCTCCGGCTAAGCCCAAGCTGCTCAAATTCGACTACTTGTTTTAAAATACGATAGGCATATAGATATACTTAACTTGTTTACGGCGTGCATGTCCGTGGTTAAAGTTTAGGTAAACTCACAAAAGGCGTACAAGATACAACCGCTAATGTTGAAAATGATATTAATAGAATAGCGACTAAGAACAGGTCGAAAAAGAAATGTATAAACAACAACGCAGACTAAGGCATTGTTCGAGCAAGTACTTAATAGCTTATTTATTATGATATTTAGTATATCGCATAAAAATAATATGGAAAGTTGTCTTCTCACTTGCTTTGTGATGTAATCGCAGGCAGGGCCACGGGTTAAGCACGTATTTATAGCACAAATGTTCAAGCCAACAAGGCATTGTGGTCGCAAGCAAGACATTGTGGTCGCAAGCAAGGCATTGCGGTCAAAAAGGAAGTGAATCTTGTAATCTATTCTAACTGCCCTCCTGCTCCCATTGGCTTACAGTAGATAGTTTTGGGAAAGGCGAGCCCTGTCGCCGGTGCGAATTATTTTTCCGTAAGCAATCGAAAACATCCCAAGCAAACGAAAGCATCTGGCCTGCATAATTAATACGTCATTGTTACGACCCGCGAACAGGCTGGTAGGAATTAATAGGAAACTACATAATTACTACTTTAATTTCTTGTAGTAAGTTAATATAAATAGTATTTCTAATATTTATTTTCCCGTTCTTTTCAGCGAGCTTGCCTGTGGCGTAGCGGGTTAGGGCGTGCGTTAGCTGGGGCTATACTGTATTGTAGGTTCAAGCCCGTGCCCAACACTTTTTCTTAAATTTTTTTGTTAAGTTTTATAAGTTTTTTTCTCTCCATAATTTTGACTTTCTAAGACTGGTTAGGGTTAGGAAAAGGTTAATATTGGGGTTGAGGTTTGTTTATATTTATAAAAACTTTAAATTTGTAGTACAAATCATGCCGGATTGAAAGCCTGTTCGCGGGTCGTAACAATGACGTATTAATTATGCAGGCGGGATGCTTTCGTTTGCTTGGGATGTTTTCGATTGCTTACGGAAAAAATATTCGCGTCGCCGGTCAACGCCTGCTACATCGCAGACTGGGTAACCTTAGTCCCGTCCTACCTTCATCCCAATATTACCCGTAACTCAAACCCCCACCCCAAAACTTATCCCAAAGCCTAAGACTTATACCCTTTACCCAAAACTCGCATTTTAAACTGAGGTAAAGAAAGGTTTAAAGCCTATTAAATTGTTACGATTCTGGAATCGAGTTCCTAAGTCCTCAGCTGGGATACGACCAGCCTGTGATTGAGTACTGAAACCCAGTTTCTCCGAGGAATCAACCACCAGGGTATAATGGTCGACCATATTGTGGAACACCACCCTACGTGGGCGGCGATGTCGTTCTTTGAAGCGCCGAGCAGGCTGAGAAGGATCGCAGTACCTCCTATGAAACCATGAATAGTCTCATTTGTGTAGAGGCCCAGCGCCTGTAAATATGAAACCAGGCGAGCTTGAGCTGCAGATGCCAAGAATGGGGAACTAGACACCGAGGTATGTTTCGCTGTTGCCAGAAAAAGGAAGCCTCTACCCAAATCAATTTTCGTTGCTGCACAAAGTGTACGGTAGAATTTGAGATTTTCAACAGGGCAAAAAGCAGAATTCCCCGATGGGCGAACAGGGACTTGTCTGGAAGCACCACCTCTGAGAGTCTTGCCGACGCGTTGGTGGATGAGCAAACTGCGGCCATCCGGGTGTAACAGAATGTCCACAATCTTTAGCCTTCCTATATCCGCGGCGCGCTGGCCAGTGAAGAATTCAAGACTGAAGAATGCCAAATCTCGCGCAAAAATATATTTAGATATAGTCGTCGACGTGGGGTTAGACAGAAGCGTCCGCAAATGGTTAACAATTTTCTTGAATTTGTCGAAAAAGATAGGTGTAGCTTGCTTAGGGGATATTCTAGCTTCCGCTTGCTCTGTTTGGATGGATTTAAGATATTGCTTCACCGAGATATCTGCAGCGAGATTTCCCGCGCCTGAATGTACATCGTAATCTCCTGACCGGTCCACAGCGGTGAAGGTGGAACGAAGCTTACCTATATATAGTGGAATCAACAGTACCCGCAGAAAGACGTGATGGGCAATCACACCGTCCTTTAGTATTGGAACCAAGGAATGCGCATTCACGCTGATGGACTTTTGTTCTCCCTTTCCTGTCTTTCCAAATAAGAAAACGTACCACGCCTTTGGGGTCGCAAGAGAAAAGTGTTTTGGGAGGGTTTAGAGACCTGACAAATGTCTGTAACTCAACCTCCAAGTGTGATTTTTGGCGTCCATATTTCGACGAAATTCTGGCACTGAAGTTCATCTATCCGTCTATCGATCGACTGTAAGTCGAGCTTCAGCTTAATGGCAGGTGGGAACAGGGTGTTGCCGACGGGGGAGATTTGCATTGCTCGACACTTTTGGCAAAACACTGCACAGCCGTCATTTGGGTAACGGCATTCTTTACACACTCTTGCTGGGCGTCAGATCCTTGAAACCCCCTAAATGGAGAACACAGGTCGGAAAACAGCACCACTCACAACACGCTATAGTCGATAAGCCCAAATGTCCCAGACAAGGGACCTGAGTTCAAAAGTCCCCGCGCGTGTTGGGAAAAGCACGATCCCATGCTGTGCTCTCGACCCTACACGGACCGTGTCGATAGCGCATCCGTTGACCAACGGCATCCAAAAAACGTCGTGGAAAAAGATCCGGGATAACGATGGTAACCGACAGTGACACGAGAGCAAAAACCGAAGGACTGGGCCAAAAACAGCCACCGGGGGAAACACGTACGCATTCTCTTGCGCCTGGAGAGACTGAAGAAATACATTTACCCCCGCTGAATTCGGTGTAGGCCAAGGGGTGAAGTGGCGTAGCGCTTTACCATCCGGACCGTTATGGACATTGGAGTCGAGGGACATCAGATCCACCGTATGAGGTCCCCAACGACGTTCCAAATCATCCCATGATTGTTCAGCGAGCATGCAATCGTTATTAGACGAAACTCTGGAAGGTGAGTAGACGAAACTCTGGAAGATGGCACGTGACGCAAAGTGAGTCCAATGTTCAATTGGAGGGATAATTCATAGATGGGTTGGAAGCATCAGCATAGAATTTAAGCAACAGATGCCGCTCATCAAACCATGGCAATTGGCCTTGTCAATTGTCGAGAAATCTCCAGTAGAGGATCTCATCGCGTAACGCTCCCTCAATCCGGATTTGCCTGTGAGGCTTGTTCCCGTGTGACCCAATTGCGCGAAAAAATTCAGCCGGAACGACAATAGAAAAGGACGCAGTCTTCCCAGCAAAACGCTGCAACGTGTGGAGATCTACTGTGCTCTGAGATAAAATCGTCTCCCGTAATACCTTAAACTTCTCCTTTTTGTCATTCGGTAGTATGAAGGCCATAAGCAGCGAGTTGGAGAGGTAACCCAAAACGCGTACGCATTGGGACGGGACTAAAGACGACTTCGAAAGAGCCAGAGTATATCCTAATGCACAAAGTACATAAGTGACAATGTAAGCCGCTGCCTCCGCTTTTTGAAAAGTGCACGTCTTCGGAGCGACTAACTGACCATTATGCCTGTCGTCAATGTATTGACTGCAAGTGACCTTGAGAGAACGAATGTGGCTGGTGGCGACCAACCCGGCGGAATGGTATACGTATGCACTAGCTTTCCATCCGAACGATAAGGAAGCGTAGACAAAGTAACAACCGTCCCAACGCAAACCGAACATTTCCCTGCTAGCTGGGGTTAATATATATATGATCATAGCCACGTTTATCGTCACAAACGGTTTGAAAGTGGCCCGGACCAACATATCGTGGAAGGTCGGATTGGTAGTCCAGCGAAAATGGGAGGTCGCGGACCCACAGGTTAAGAAATCTCTCATCGTGACACATCCTGAGTTTAGTCGGTTCGATTGTGATGGGCATTACTAAATGTGTAGGCTGAACCTGCCCAACAAAATCCCAAAATAGCAGTGATCCTGTACGCACCCTTTCTTTAATGAGAGGTTGTTCGCACACGAGAGAAACTTCCTGAGCCAGTAGCCTCGCGACAGTCGCGAGGCAGTTAGCTCAGCCAAGAGCTCTCGTATGCGGCGGAAGAGAAAGACATAGAAGCCAGCCCACTCATTATGAATATAAATAACAAGAGAAAAGCACAGAAGCCAGCCCACTCATTATAAATATAAAGAAATAAATAATGACGGCATATCCACTCTCTGCATTAGGCCCTTTCAAACGCCGCATTTTGCACATGTGAAATCCATTAAAAACAATAGATAATCAGCTGAACTATGCTTTTTGGCAGGCAAAAGTACATTTAATTTACCCATGAAATAGCATGCAAAGCATCGTTCTTTTAAAACGCCATACTATTGTCATAGTTGGCAGTTGCCGGACCTGTTGATGCCATGTCTCCGTGTCAATTACCTTATAGTCAAATCATATTAGTTGACCTGCATCTAAGGACGAAAGCGGACTGATAGCCTCATTAATATCATTATCGAGACGTAAACATAAGAAAAATCGCTGATTCCTACTGGTTGCCGCTTCTGAACTTGCATGCTTAGGCAAAATACTTGGTTGTTATTGGTCGTGACTTAACGGGACTAAATCCTGAATAAATTGAATGTTGAACATGCATGTCTGTTGTGCATCATGTTAAAGCGGGTCTTTCAAACTTATAGCTCGATCGATCGTAGAGAATAGTTATACTCGTATACGCAAATATTTCTCGTAGCAAGATTCGAAGAGAAGATGCGTTCCCCACGCTCTTCTCAGATATAGAATGAAGTGTGACTGAATGACTTTGTGTATACAGTTTATTAGTTTATGTTTTGCAGACCTCGATCAGTGATCAGGTCACAAGGGAATTCATACATATCGTAAATCCGCAATATTCTTTACATGAATAGGGCAATGTACATTGTACAATGAAGTGGAAATACATGAAAATCATTTGCATTTAATAATTGCTTTACTGGCTATAATACTGCCATTAGAGTGCATAGTTAATATACTGACAATGTCATTGCATATAATATTTAAAGGCACAAGAACGGTGTAATATTTGTAGACTAGCTGGCAATAATACAATTTGGCTTAAAATATCTGTCGATAGGAGATTTTTGCAATTAAACGACTCTAAAAGGAAACGCAGTTGTGTTTCGGTTATTTTCTGTTTGGTTGCAAATGCACGCAATTTACCGTTATGTAGTCGCTCATACGGCTTTGACAGGCTGCCATGCAATGTAGGCATATATAACTCTTCAATACATGCATGTAAAGTTGTGTTTCCCCATGTATAACACTTAGTGAAACCCACCTACAATAGCAGATTTTGCATTTGGATGCATAAACAGCCATGCCATACCGAAAATGCTTAGTGGAAATACATCGAACTGGGAAGGATAAAAAATTGCCACTGGAAGATTCGAACAGTAGAACGCTTTAATTAAGCTACATGAACAGTTTTCATTCCGTCAGATGTTTCGATATTTTTATGAACGTAATATTTTGCAGATGAATCAACATGCTTACAGAAACAAACACAGCACAGAATCTGCACTTATTCAGCTAACTGATAAATGCCTAGAAAATATGGAGAAAGGAAAGCTTACCGGCTGGTTGACCATGATCTGTTACTGCTAACGCTAAGATGTTATAATTTTTCGCATATAGCGGTTTAGATTGGGTTAAGTCATGTTTGACGAGTAGAACTTCAATGGTCTATTTCAATGGTGCATATTCTCAGCCTATCCAAACTCTATATGTGCATGGGGTACTCCAAGGGAGTTGTTTGGGCCCAAATCTTTTTAGCGTGTTTGAGTAAATAACTTGTCAATGGTATTATCCACAGCTGATGTTACTTTGTATGCGAATGATTCTACCCCGTTTTTTTCTGCAGATAGCGCAAGTTTTGTGTGAGATCACCTCCAAAAGGACATATTGAACGCAGATCAATGGGTTTTAAAGAATTGTCTGGTCCTTAACGTCAAAAGACTAAGAGTATATTTATTAGAAGTCAAAAAAGTTAAAATCAACACAATCTCTGGTTCTAAAGATAAAAGCGACCAACGTTAAATAATACTGTAACGTGAGGCTTCTATAGGTGTAGAAGTATTTGTTTGAGTTGGAGAGTGCATTCTTGTGACAATTTTTTAAAAGATTGTTCTGAAGCGCTTGGCTTAATATCTAGGTTCTGTAGATATATACCTAAATATTCGTTAAAATCAGTAGTCGAAGTACTCATTTTGTCGAAGCTTGATTATTTCTGTACTATTTGGGGATCCGCGCTTAATAAAGAATCTCTTAATCAGCTGAAAGAAATTCATTTTTAACGTACGTCCCTGTTCTTGATAAATTCATGTAAGTAGAGTTTGGTTAGTTCTCTCCTGTGCTTCGAGGGTTTTCTCCGGGTACTCCGGTTTCCTCCTTCACCAAACACTAACCTTTAGGCCTTAGTTGTCGAGCACGTGTGTCATGAGCCTCTGGCTCGGGTGAATTGTGCAACCACACCCTGCGTATATAGTCGACATTAAATAAATCATTAAAAGAATAAGCCTGCCAGATTGATTCTAAATTATGAGGTTGATGAAATATCATGGAAAGAGTTGCATGCAGAAATTGGCTGGCTCACATTGAAGACAAAGAATTTACGTGAGAACATTAATGCTGTTACATAAGGTTTCATGTGTACATTCACGAACCAGCTACCATCTACAATTGTCTACACATATTGTAGTACAAGATATTTAATTTAACTAAGACCTTGTGTAAACTAGCTTACTCTTGCTAGCAGAGGATCTTTCCAATTACAAATTACAAACCCCGATCGAAAAGGCGTATACGAATACTATAATAGTAATAATACAAACAAATACTTTACCTTAGCCTTCTCTTCCACTTTACTTCCTTAGGCTTCACCACTTTAGAAGTTCGGTTGTTAAGACTTAACTGTTATCTGAAGGGACTTGTATATTTGGACATAATTATATTTGTGCCAATATTATATAATTTAATACTTGTACATCTGCGTCATATATTTAGCATTTGAATCGGTGTCTATTGAACCAAGCAAATTAAAAGTTGTAAATTGAAGGGTTGCAATGAAATTGGCATAAATAGACATGCACTTGCGCACGTAAGGTCTGCACGTACGTTACTATAGTAATATAGGGTAGGTATATAGAAATTGTTCCTATATAATTCTATTTTTGAATTATATATTTATGTGACTAAGACCTAAAAATAATCTTGAAAATATGAGCCCTTAGAGGACATCCTGTGTTTATGTATTGCACGAAACAAACTCCGAATAAAAGTTCCATCGTGAAACCCAAGATTTGAGAAATCAAGCTAGAGGAGGCAAAGTTTTAACAGAAATATTTCGTCGATGAATTGAAATAAATTCGAAATATACTGCACGTTGTCTTGTTGAGAACCTTTGTCTCCTCTTGTCTTTCTCAAATTGAGTCTAAAGATTTTTTACTCGTACTAAGTTCCTGTGATTATTTATGGGAAATCTATATTTGCATGTTCCTGTTCCCCGCGAACGAACTGTACCGCTTTAATTCCCAAGATATTTTCCAGTGTTATTCCTGCAGTGATGGTAGTCAGCGTGTTTCAGAGCCATCACGCTGAGGAATATGTGATATACCATGAATATTAAACAATCATTGGATGAGACTGAGCATGATATCAAGAATTATTCAGACCGAGGTCAATATGTCCACCATGATGCATAATGAATGACGTAAATTTTGTCAAGTGATGATCCATAATTGAACTAGATTTACATATTTGATGATTCCTGACTCTACTGCTACGAAAAGACGTTGAAGGATTCAAGTAAAGTAAGGAAAATTCAACATTCGTTGGAATAATTTCACAAGTCACTGTAGTTAAGTAAGATTCGCGTTTAACGGTAAATATTTTGATCACAGTAACAGTTACGATTTTTGGCAAAATCACGCTTAACATTTAACCCCATACACCCTCATAGAGTAGACTCATGCACATACTTAAGGATGTCCATGCATATACAACCGTGCAAGACGCTACTAGTAATAGAGTAGGCGGGGAAATTTTCCTATCATTCTATTTTTGAACAATATATTTTTATGATTAAGTTTCCTGTTTTGGACGTAGAACTTAAGTGGTGTGCAACCATTATCACGGACAAAGAGATTTTAACACTGTTGGAATGAAATGTGAATTTCAAAGAAGCGAAACAAATTCACCAAAAGCATGCTCGCGGTGACGTAACTTGCAATCCAGACAGAATATAGGCAACACTGCCAAAACCTTAAGAGATTGTATGAATTAAAAATGACTGTTAGTTTACGACACTGGTTAAATCATGATAACATAAAAGTACTTGCGGATATTAGAACTATATATAGGGAGCCATTGACGTCAACTTGATAACAAGAGCCCTTAGGGTAGTTCCCAATTCTCAAGATGACATCCTGTGTTTATATATACATCGTCTTCAAAGTTCAGAGGACATCCCGTGTTTTAGTATATATAGGGTGGGAAACAAAATACGAATAGAATTTCCACCTTGAAGCTCAAGATTTGAGAAAACAAGATGAGGCAAAGTTTTAACAGTAATACTCCGATTATAAATTTGCAATAAATTCGAAGTATTACTGTTTTGTCTATTCGTCTCTTTCTCAATCGTGGGTAGAACCGGAAAAAATTGTGACTCAAATATTCATTATTCATTTACATATTTCCAAATTATTCATTATTGGTCATAATTATAATTCTTTATTCCCTTCCACCATAAATTCGTTATTCATTATTCCGGCTTTCTTAAACTCAAATATTCATTATTCTTTTAAATGAACCGATACAAATGAAATCTCAGAGATTACCCATAAATGTTTTTAAAGGCAGCCATTTTGTGGGACGCCAAGCGCGCAAGGATCACTTGCATGATACTCACTCTTTAATTAAGGCTAAAATTGTGAGTTTAAAGTGTTCTAAATTATGATTGAGTTTCGTGATGTTCACGGCGTTGGTCAAAAGTATCCCAACCAAGGACACGTAGGATATCAGCAGACCTTACGTCATAATCGGAATAGGTAATTATCCTGCTTGCTCTGTTTTGACGTTTTTGGAGCTTGTGAAAGAGTTTTACCTAGGCAACCCCAAATCTCACTACAATAGTCTAGGTAAGGCAACACTAAGGCCTTATACATCAGGATCAATATGCCTTGGGGAACAAAGTTGCGAATCCGCTTTAAGGCCCCAAGACTTGCACTTATTTTTTTACAAATAGTTTCAACAGTATACCTGCCAATTTAAATATTCGTCAATTTCGAGTCCCAAATATCTATAAGAATGCATTCTATCAATAGATTGTCCATCAATTTGGATGTTAAAGTGATGCTTCAGGTTATTTAATCTCACTTGGCTTCCCAGGATTAAGTTCGATATTTAGTTTAAGCTCTAATTCAATTGGATCTTTAGAACTGACAGTTAAACATGTATCATCGGCATACATCAAGAGGGACGACGTAGATAGGCAGGCTTGAAGATCATTGATATAAATTAGAAACAGTAATGGCCCAAGCACTGACCCTTGATGGACCCCACATGTAACAGGTAACATGCTTGACAGAGTGCCATTAATGCTTGACAAATGTACATTGTTTGCGATTTCTAGCTTCTTTAGTAAAATTGGGTGGTTCACGGTATCAAAAGCCTTTTTTAAGTCCAATAGTAGAACTCCATTAACTAACCCTTTATCAATATTCTGGTACCAATTATTGGTGGATATTAGAAGAGTTGTAAGTGTCGAGTGTCGAGGTCTAAATCACTGATCTAATAATAGACTGGATATAGCTTCTATACCTATGAAAAATGAAGCCAAAATCAATCGGCGCAAATCTACTTCCTGTTACCACTTTGCAGCGAAAACAATATGGAGTTGTATAGGGAAATGATGTCACTAGTGACTTTCATAAAATATCTTAATTACGTATGCAAAATGAAGTCAACCACTCATTTGAGAAGTCATATGAACAACTCGTGATCGTGTCCCACTGGGATTTCCAAAACTGGAAAACAATTAACAAAAACAAGCATTGTTTTCTCGTGGGTGGATACCCCCCTGAAACACTCCCCAGCGTTGTTCATATATTAACGACTTTACATATCATTATGAAGTTATAGCTACGGCCAGATTTTACTGTGTTCATTCTGTATATCCTTGTGGTGCTATGCTAGTAAATGTAGCCAGTTGTCAAACTCATTGAGTAGGTTCAAGTATGGAACAAACCTTTCCGATATTCTTTGCAATAACTATACACTGACGTCACTGGACACTGTACGTTCATATATAAATATATTTGGGCTGGTACCACACAAATTCGTAACTGGGAAGAAAAATTGAAGAACGCATTTGAAGGCGGCGACAAACACATCCAAATGTCAAGTTATTTTATGCATGTTTTATATTCGTACATTTCATACAGCAATATACAACTGAGAGTGGGGAATTTCAAACTTCATTGCTACTTTTTAGTCAATACTACCTTCACTTTCATACCTAGGCTTTCCCGCTAGAGTGAGCTAAAACGAACATACATAGCAGTCTGGATGTTTCCCCATGCACTTCATTACCTTTCCCCTTTGTTTCAATTTCCAAAACATATTGCTCAAACATATTTTTTGCCTGTACTTCTGTTTCCACACCCTCATTTAATGCAAATGTAACTTTTCGCAACAAGTCTTGCGCAGATATCTCCATGGCAGCATTTGGTGGAAACACAATATCCAACATGGATGACTACTGGGTTAATTAAGTAAACTTGAAGGGAAACTTCATTCATTCCTGTTAGAAAGGAGTAAAAATTATGTACCTGGTACACGCTGAAGTCATTTTATAATATTGAAAAATATTAAACGAAAACGAAATTGTTTGCCGTGCTGGATACTGTAATCCAAACACGCCGTAAGTTGCGAAAGTAAAGAGAAGTGTAAAATATCGGCTCGTTCTCGGTATATAAGCAACTGAAATAGACGTAAATGTTTAGGGTTAGTGGATGCAAAATATGTTAATTATTCTATAAAATATAATTTAGTTTCTAAGCTAATATTTTTGTAGAATACAATTAAGTTTTTAGCAAATAAGAAAACGAGAGCGGAGTAGGATGAATAATAATTATGGTCATATGTCTATTTCGGTTGCTCATATACTAAGAACGAGCCAAAATATCGCCAATAGTCTGGATACTTCTCGATTAACCGAGCGCTTGCCCAGTTATACCATCAGATCTAAAGAAGGTGAACTGTTCATGCATCATCATATACACGTTGTAACTATTGCAATGTCATCAGTTTAGTTCAAGTTTTCTTTCATTTATAATGAAGTACCACATAATTCCTTGTACTACCATCCTTCGGTTAACACAGAGAAGTTCGAGGTCTAGGCCGGCTTCCATCATGTATGGTTCAATACCCGTTCTTAGTTCAACGGTAACCTTTGCATCGTTGTTCAGCTGCTGCAACTTTTGTGAAAAGGAAGTGAAAATGGTCAAGTGTTACATAGTAACCACCGTACATCTATGCACAAGGAAAAGTGCAGTGGTACGTCATCTCAATAGAATTATAGGAATATTACGAACACCATACACTTTGAGAAAACCATTTACTTTATTTTATGTCAAGTTCGAAATAGGCTTTACAAATCTGTTTTGATATTACTTGCGACAACAAACTATCCAGTATAATTTATGTATTTGTTATTTACTTATAATTATTTATCAATTTATAATTAGACTTCATGAACTTTCCACACACATAGTCAGCCGCTCCTTTCAAACCATTCATTCCAAAGACAACCTTATAATTATACTATGGCTAATACAGTAAAGTAAATGTGGTATAGGGAGGAGTTGGCGAATGCTGGCAAAGGCAGTTTGGTCGGTTCTCTAAGACTGAAAACATTGCATCCAGAGGTGAATAGGATTTAAAAATTTAATGCAGTTCCTACATTGCAATTGACAATTCTATTTCATTACAAACCTCTTTAATGTTCTCTCGTAGATTTATGTCAGGAATATCCTCTATAACAAGAGGAGGTGGGCTATCGTCATTGTCATCCACCATGTAAAATTGAATGGCCAATGATTTTCCCAATACAGGTATATACCACCATTTGCTTTAGCATTTGGTTGTGTATGGGAAGGAGATGGTCTTTCTCTCCTTCAAAATAGACAACTGGTTTTCCTGTGCCACCAATTCCCTCTTGTGATATTTTCATCGCACACACAACCCAAATCCCTCTTCCTCATCAAATCGCACCTTCAGGAATACCCTCAAATTCTCTTTTGGATCCTTGTATAAACCCAGAATGTCTCTTTTAAGCTCTTCACTCCCTTCAAGTCTGCTTACATAAAACTTTTCTCTTAGTGCAATTTTCCTGGTATTTTTCATCTGAAAATCTCTCAGAGCATTGTGAGGACTTAATGTTTCTCTAGCAGCTTTCATCATCGCTCTCGTGTTCACTTGAAGAGGACAGGTTGATGGTTGTTATTTAGTTCTAAAACTAGACTTTTCAAACTGGACCATATGCACACCAGTTTGCAAGCTAGCTTGGCACTACTATCATGCATGCAATTGTATTTCTGATTTTTATGCCATGTGGGTTTATCAAAATTACAATCATTTTGACTACAATGGTGAACAAAGCAAAATTGATTATTTAATTGCCCAGAACCAGGGAAATTTTGCAATCCAGGTAAGGGGTATCACCTACTAAAAAAGCATCAGAGATCCATAGTAACTCTTCGGCTGCCTGGTCAACATTGCCAACATGCTTGTTTAAGCAAGCCAAGATCTGTTCGTGGGATGCACTCGAACAAAGCTCTTGCAAGACAGAAACGCTATCATGCACAGTTAAGGTGGAAGGGCCATCAGCATATACAGTGCTCGAACATGCTTGTTCTCCATCTTCTTCTATATAACCACCAACAGCCACATCAATAATTGAATAAAAAAGTGTGTAAATCTGGTTAAAAAGGCGATTAGAGATTGAATATGCTATTTATTTTGGTACAGTTCTAACTGACAATTTAAATTTACACTTTCCAGAACAAAAACTGCAAACATTTGTGCCTGAGTCTGTCACTTATTTAATTACAACTACCATAACCAAAATACTTTGCCAGCATACAGTGTAAATAAAATAGCAGATACCTGGAAAGATTTTGGTAGTTGTAGTTAACTGAGTGAAAATATGATATCACGCCAGTGGTCTATTGCATCCACAAAATTTATGCTACTTCTAGATTAAGGTATATACATTCGCATGATTGCTTCTTCCAAATACAGGAAAATCGACTTGAGTAAATGTCAGGTTCACCAATATTTATATTTGTTAAAGTTCAGTCTTTCTGAACGTTCAAGAGTGGAAAAAACTATTTTCAGAAAACTTTCACAAACATCTGTCAATACTTCCAGGTTCATAGCATTGTAATAAAATAAATACAATTATCAAAGGATCGACTGTTTATACAGTTTAACCAGGGGGGAGCATACACAGTTTATTTGAAGATACAACTACTACAATATTCAACTCAGAGTACTAACTGTTAGGGAGCTGTTCACAAAATATGTGATGCTTTTTTGCTGATTTTTCCTTTTTACACCACCACTTCAAAAATTACATGACTCTGAGCCAAGTAACCCCCGCCCTCCCTCTCTATATGAAATAATTAAAGAGCCTGTGCCGGAGCAGCCTTTGTTATGTCTTTTCATAGCCTAAAATCAACTATTCAAATAACTTCAACTTAAAGCCATTTTTCCAACTGTTAACATTTAAATATTTCGAGATTAATAGCATATTTTTTTTAACTGAGCCTTCAGGATCAATAAGCATCAGCAATCACCTCATATCACAGTATAAAGTTCATGCCAGTCTCACAATATATAGCTGTTGGTGGCATCAACATCGTTTTGTTTAATTTAAATAAATAAGAAACAAATCGCCAAAACAGAGCTATTTTGTTAAACATTTCGCTACAATGTACAGACTTCGTAGTTTTGATTGGGAATTCAATCTGGATACTAAGCCTATGATATATAATATCCAAAATTAAAATCTGATATCCTGCTTGATATCCTATGGTAATACTCCTTCACAGACCACACTAAACAAACCTGTTTGGTTCGACACACAATGCAAGTGGCACCATTTCACTTTGTCCATGTGGAGCAGTGCAACTCTAAACAATCGACAATGATAATATAATTATTATCATCGAAAGTTCTATGTATTTGCTATTATCATAGACTATCCAGAAGACAGGGACTGGAAACGCTGGGCAAAGCTCTAATGTTGCTGACGCGACATCCGTGATGCGCTTTTATCACGTAGCAATCATCAGTTGCCACGGCAACCAGCCTTAATCAGAACAAAAAAAAAGTGAATCCTTTGGTAATTTGGCCTATTTAAATCCAAGTACATCTCATTAATATTGATTTTTTTATCTGCCCTTAAGCACAGAGTTATTGCCAAGGTAAGTGCGTTTTTATTTTTCCATTTTGACTATAAATATTAATCATAATCCAGCTTTGTCGTAGCATGTACATCAAAATGGCGCACGTAAAAAGCATCCGTACATAAGTAGTTTCCTTTCAAACCCTGGAACTTGACGAGAAGGCTATCACTTGTCTTTGACAACATATATTTATCATCTCATATGCAATGTTAATGCAAATAGGGTAGTTACAACTTTGTGCGATATGCCAATCTTGTACAAACGAGGTTTTTTGACTCTTCTGTTTGCACGACTACGAGAGGATCGCAATTAATGTTGTCCTCACTTCAAACCCTGTAACTTCACTTCAAATAAATTTCAAGACTTCTCATTTACATATTTTAAACAAGAATAGAAATGACGATGCAACTATCGCTTTTTCAAAGTTCTCTTTCATTTAGTAAAGCAAAAAATCACCTTTGAATGCATGCGTATTATTTTGAACTACAAAATAGCCGCCTTCGTTGTTGTTTCTGTACACACTTACTTCAAACCCTGTAACTTAATTTTAAGTATATTTCAGGGTTTCTCATCTATATATATTGAACAAAAATAGAAATGTGAATGCAGCTATCGCTATTTCAAAATTCTCCTGGGTCTGACAACACAAAAAATCAGTTTCGAGTGCATGCGTATTATTTTGAAATACAAAAAGCTCGCCATTGTTGTTGTTTCTGTACACACCTACTTCAAACCCTGTAACTTCACTTTAAGTATATTTCAGGGTTTCTAATCTATATACAATGAACAAAAATATAAATGTCAATGCAGCTATCGCTTTTTTAAACTTCTATTGGCTTTAACAAAGCAAAAAATCACCTTTGAGTGCATGCGTATTATTTTGAACTAAAAAAAATAGCCATTGTTGTTGTCGCTGTACACACCTACTTCAAACCCTGTAACTTTACTTTGAATATATTTCAGGGTTTTCCATTTATATATATTGACCAAAAATATAAATGCCAATGCAGCTATCGCCTTTTCAAAGTTCTATTGGGATTACCAAAGCCAAAGATCGCCTTTGAATGCATGCGTATTATTTCGAACTACAAAAACACTCGCCATTGACATTGTTGTTCTACAGGCCGTATCACGGACAGCACGCGCAAAACAATGGCGTTTCCAGTCCCTGTCTTCTGGATAGTCTATGCTATTACCAAAACATACCTGGACATCCACAGGTATTTTGTTCACCTACGGGGAAGCCTTCGGACAAGAATGAGTTTTTAAATTAAATATCGATATATAGGTGAGTTATTTTCCATGTCTTCACTAATCACTACTAATGAAAATAATGAATATGTCCTTTGGAGAATGTACTTAATTAATTTACAGAAACATCAATTAATTAATGTATTTAATTGGCAGAAGATATGTGGCAAATCAACAAGCCAATATAAACCATTTTGGAATTTTTGGAATTAGGATTATTAACCCGTTAACTGGAAATGTGCCCAGATGCAACTTTAGTCTTTTACTTTGTCTAATGCCAGACAATTTTACTTGTCAGTGGTAGGGTACTTTCAGTTAATGGGTGAACTTTACTGTTGAATGACATTCACTTAACGTAGAGAGAACTGATATTCCGGAAATATCCGGAATACTGAAAAATTTTCAAATACCGGTATGGCGATATAAATAATGCAAAAATACTGGTATACTGACATTTCAGTATTTTGCTGCCCATACCGGATTGAAATGCTATTTCAAGTCAAAATTTCCTGTAATCAAGTTTAGAAACCACAGTTAACATGCACAGATAGATGAATCTTGTTACTGGAACATATCTTACGATCCTAGCACTACGGTTATACCCAAATGTTTTTGTTATTATGTATGCATGAGCTAGTAGTAGGGTGAAGTTTGATCGTTTGATTCACAAAATAATACTAAATACCATGTTACGTTGTCGACGTTGATAGTTGATGTTCACTTCAATAAAATTACGTTTTTACACTACGGATATTACGTTGTAGTATTGTTAAACAGCCTATTAAAATAATTGCCACGCAGATGCCTTCATCTTTTGACACAAACTTAGACATTTTAGAAAAAATGCAAAAAAATACCGGTATTTACCGGTATTCTGATAGCGATATGCCGGTATTCGGTATTTGCAATTCCGATTCCCTCTAACTTAAGGAGTTACGGTAATAATGACAAATGACATATGCAAACAGTCTACGCAATTTTTCTAAAAGCATGGTACGTTCTGTATATGCATAAATATTTACCTCACTTTCTTTGGGGCTGTTTCCTTGACACACTAACCGATGCTTTCTCACCTCTGTAACAGGTAAATCTGCATCACAAGATATACACTTTACCCGACGGCAATTCATGGAGGAAGAGTGCAATTGATCCTATAATACAGACAATATGCCAATATAAAATCAGGATTTATTACTACCCATATATTGCTATGGTTACTGGACCCAGGATGTAGTTGACTGCTCCGACAAACTTGCCTTTTTAATTTAAAACTCTTAGTTTATAGGACAGGAAGAGGAATTTTAAATTTTAGTTGTACCATAAACCCCGACTATAAGTCCTGGGCTTATATTCGTTCGTAAGCAATTTATATACGGGGGGAGGCTAATATATGGACTACATTTTGTGTTAGTAAATAACATTTATTGTAATTTATCGCAATTGCAAACTACAGTATATAGTGAACCAAAATAATAACACTCCTAAGAGAACGAAAATAAACAACATCAAACAAGTCGGGATCATTTTTCAATTATCCTCGCTCATCTGGTTTGAGCATTAGTGAATATGGCAGGCTGATACACGGAGGGGCTAATATTCGGGGGGGAGGCTTATACTTTGTGGGAGGGGCTTCTATTCGGAGGGGGTTTATAGTCGGAGGTCTACAGTATGTGTAAACATATTATTACCTGAAAAAGTGTATTCGCCGGACTGACATCAAGTGACATCTGCAGAGGTCTGATATAGGCAAGTGCTTGACCTAGACCTGAAGAGTCACGAATGAAAGGAACGGAGTAACCACACGGCAGAGGGGTGATGACAACGATATCTTTGTTTGTAGCTCCACTACGAAGGAGCTCAAATCCACCACCATCCTTTATCTTGGGATAAATCTCTTCAATCTTTCCTATGAATGCCGTGGCATTATCATTGCGGCCAAAAACAATCGTTTTCCTCCCTAGTCCCGCGCCTTGAAGAGTAAGTTTCTCCAGTCGCGAAGGTGGATTTTGCTCCATATTGTCAGCCAAGCAAAAAAAGTCATGAGTCCAAGTCTCTTTCACGACGAAAGAACGTTGAGTACTCCTTCTCTAGTGCTTTTTTGGTCGGAGGAGCTGACGCGGATCTTTCCCTTCCTTGTCCCAATGAGACTGAAGCCGGCGAAGGTCGAATGCCTCGTGCGCCACTTGCAAATAATTGACGAAAATTATTCAAAGCCCGATCAGCAACATGGGTAGATTGCGTTGCAGTAAGACCAGGATTTGCATTCACTGATAAATCCTCTGGTGAAGATATGGTTGAAGTTGATTCTAGAATAGATTCCGCTTGACGCAGAAGCGAAACAACAGCTGTGAAATCTGGTGTCGAAGAGTTGCTGTTAGCCCGACTGTCAGCCATGTTGAAAACACTGGGCTAAATTATTCAATGGCGGGAAATAAATTACTAAATAATATGACGTTATCGATCATACGTAATAAGACTTGGCTCCAGGATTTGATGTTTCACAATTTGATGTTTCACAATTTGATGTTTCACAATTTAATGTATCACAATTTGTAAAGTTTGAAATATGAAGTTTGATTTTGGCGGGGAATACACGCCATAATGGGCTTCCACAGATATATTGTATATGGCCTGTGACGGCCGTCGAAAATGAAATGAAATAATACACCCAGAGGAAACTTAAATAAAACCACAAAGTTCAGTGAACGGCTAACCGGCTTATAAGCATATATATACTCAATACTCAATAGATAATATTAAAAAGACTCCCATAAACTTTAAAAGATTTAAAGATACTTACCTTATCTGATTGGATGGAACTATTCTTGATTTGCAACCAATCCCTTGAGAATTAAAAGACAATCAAGTAGCGGCCATGTTGACGCCAAATGCAATGAAAGATAATGAGTTTTTTTGTTGAAATACCACCAACATGGCCGACGTGCAAGTAGTTGCAAGTCAAGAATAGTCTAGGTTAGAAAATTTCTGTTTGCAAAGCCATGACGATAGATATTTCGAATTCAATTCAGCTCTACAGTCTTGGCTGCCAAGAACCATCAACACACTGCCCATATACGTTAAGGATTTAATTTAGTTTCCGCAAATAGATCGCAAAAGAACGCTAGCTTTGCTTACGCTGAGCCCTTAAAAACGAGACGAATATCGATTTCTGTTTTTAACAAGCGGCATGTCCCCCTATAGAAATCACTCTTTTGTTGTTAAACGTGCGTTGTTATACCTCTGGGAATTTAAAATAACTTCTAAAACGAACAGCAACACAAAAATGTCAAATTACAAATTCGTCTTACCGTCAGTTCGAGTAACAATGGTTCAACTGACTACAGAGCAACGAGTATTTGTCGTAACAACATATACGTCGCGTTAAATTATTTGGAGAAGGGAAGTTGTAGATACTTTCGCCGTTCATGTACAATTCAATTAAATTCCCAAAGGTATAATAACGCACAAGAGTGATTTCTAAAGGGGGACTTTTTTGAGACACTCTGTAGTACATGAGTTATTTGAGCACACTGCGAGTACCAACAGTGACCTTGACATGTTGTGAAACAGGCTCAACTCAGTGGTAAGAGGCAGCGCGCTAACCGCTTCCGCCACCCGTGCTACCCTAATGGCTCTGGAGTCATATTTAGTTAATTGTACTAAAGTCGAACTTAACGTATTCATTACATTACATTACATACAAGACCCGAAAGCTCTTTTATTCAAAGCTATCTTATTTAAAGTTACTATAATAATTTTTACCATCTGCCCGTGTAGCCAATATAGATGAGTTTCAATTCAGTAATCGACCGAATAGATCGATCAATTTCAAGTTATTGACACTTATATAGGAACGAGTAAATTTATGTTAAATATTTATATTACAACTATTTCATGTCAAAACAAGGTCTTTATAATTTTTATTAACATGTGCTGCATTATCCCTTTAGTGACACCACTATATCTTTGAAATATTTTCACTCGTTACTCTGGTTTAAGTCAATAAATTCAATTCCCAAATAAATTTCATTCGCGACCTTACGCATTCCAGTTCAGTGTCTTTATCAGGGGTCATGTGAAGTCGCACTGTGGCTTCTTGTATACTCGAGGAATGAAGATATCCGCCAAGAAGGTAAAGATACTCAATTAAATGATATAGTAATATCTTTGACATGTTGATGATGACGTCATCCCTCTAGTATATAAGAAGTTGCATAATTTTTAAGAAACATAGCGTCGAAAAATGAATTTGCACACTGTGTGTCGCTTTCTCAATTTAACATCGTAGTAAAAAAATTAATTCAAATGCTAAAACTAATACGCACAGGAGCATAGAAATTCGAAATTACAAGCATTTCAATTGTGACAAATTTCTTGAGGATCTCTTGAAATAACCATGGGACCTAATGGATCAGGAATCTGATATAAATTTAAAATGGTCCCTTTGGAAAACTCTCTTTCTGAATGTTCTAGACAAACACACAACAATTCAATCAAAAATAATTAGATCATAAAGGCATATTTCTTGGATTAATAAAAACACCAAAAATCTAATTCACGTAAGAGATCGACTTAAACGTAAAGCCATGATTTCCAAATCTGACAACGATTGGAGTGCTTTTAAAACACTCAGGAACAGAGTAAATTGCACCATTCGCAAAGATAAAGAGAACTGCTACAATAATTTAATTCATTAAAGCAATGACCCGAAAGATGCTTGGAAGACTATAAATAGCATACTGGGACGCAATCAATCCAAACCAACATCATTTAATCTTAAAGTAGAAAATAAGGACATTGCAATGCCTGATGAAGTCACTGAATGCTTCAATGATTATTTCTCGGGTATAGGGTCTAAGATTGCAGACTCTATTGGCGGAGGAAATTTCAAATATGATGAATTTATGACAAAAGCCACCAATACATCTAATTTCCAAATTGTTGATGCATATGCAGTTTTTCACATGTTGCTTTCAATTTTCGCCTCAAAAGCCACCGGACTCGACAAAATTCCAGCAAAGATTTTAAAAATTGCTGCCTCGGTTATTGCTCAATCTGTAACAAATTTATTTAATTACTCGATTCAAACGGAAACATTTCCCACAGAGTGGAAAGTTCCCAAAATTATTCCCTTGCATAAATTATTCCCTATTTCAATTTTGTCAGCAATTAGCAAAATCTTTGAAAAAATTCTTCATAAACAATTATTTACTTACACAACAATAATCTGATTTCCAAACATCAGTTTGGCTTTAGACCGATGTCCTGTTTGCGTGGTTTTTAGGTATTTGCTTACTCATGCGAGGAAGGTTACCTAAGGTCTTCCTATTATAATTATGATCAAATATAGTATTTGATATAATATATGATATATAGATTTATGTACATTATAACATGGTATAACAATGCCATGTTACCCCCTGCCCTTAAAGGAAAGAAAGTTTGTAGAACTTTCTTTGAAGTTCAATATATCGTGTTCGTATTTTATGGTCGTGAAAGACAGTCAGCGAGTAAATTGTCTCGTCCTTTAATATGCTGTATCTTCATGTCGTATTCTGATAGAATAAGGCTCCAACGTGGCAAACGTTGATTCTTGTTCTTCATTTTATGGAGAAATACTACAGAGTATGAACACCTCGAGTGGAACAGAAGTCGAAGAAACGTATACTTCGAAATGTTGAAGCGCGAGAACAAGTGCGAGACATTCTTTTTCGACCGTAGAATAGTTTCGCTGGTATTTGTTGAACTTTCGAGAGAAGTAACATACCGGATGATCGATTCCATCTTGATCTTCTTGTAGTAAAACTGCACCGGCTGCAACATCGCTCGCGACTACCGCTAACTTGAAGGGACGGTTAAAATCTGGTGCCGACAAAACTGGGGCATTTTGTAGCATAGCTTTGAGTTTCTCGAATGCTGACTGACATTGTTCTGTCCAAACAAATTTAATATCCTTGCGAAGTAACTGCGTCAAGGGTTCCGTAATCGATGAAAAGTTTGGACAAAACCTTTCGATAATAACCCGTCATTCCGAGCAATCGCATGACGTGTTTCTTTGTTGTAGGTTGTGGAAAATCCGCTATCGCCTCGACTTTGGCGTTGACGGGTTTGACTTGGCCCTGACCAACGATATGGCCCAAGTACGTAACATGGCCACAACCAAATTCACTTTTGACCAAATTTATGGTTAACTTGGCTTCGCTAAACCGTCTAAAAAACTTTCGTAATATTTCAAGATGCTCTTCCCAGGTGTCGCTATAAATGATCACGTCATCAATATAACCTTCGCAACCGTCGATCTCGCAAATGATATTGTTGATAAGTCGTTGGAAGGTGGCAGGGTGAACTCCAACTGCTTTGGCTGGGCTCGATGAAATCGTTTTCAAGGAGGTATTGGATCTCTTGGTCAAGGTATTTCGCTTTCGTTGGGTTCAATCCATAGAAATAAGAGACATAGAATGCGTACTCCTATCTTTTCTCAGTCAAAATTTTGTCTCCACAAAATGGCGGTTTTCTAAGGGCACTTTGACTCGTCCCAGACTCACGTCGCAAGGAATTTCGCGCGGTAAAAATACTGACAGGTTTCCCGACCAGTCTTGTCACCGCTCTTTCTATATCTACTGCTACAACCTAATGCTGAACAGGTATTTGGCATTGTTTTGCCATTCAAAATGGCGGTTTTCTAAGGGCATGCATGAAAAAAGTGGAGACATGATTCGTGATCAAGTACGCATTCTATGTCTCTTATTTCTATGGTTCAATCTGTAAGGATGTTGTTTTATAGGGCAAGCGTCGGCAATATCAACGTCGTGGGAAATCATTTTGGTTCGGGAAGGAACGTCAGGGAATAATTGTGCATAATCATTAACAAAATTTAAAAAATCTTGGCGTTGAGATGGTTGAAGATGAGATAACTTCGAATCCAAATCTCCAAAACATCGGAGTTGCTCAGTTTTCTTGTCTCAGACAATTTAAAGAGTTCAGATTTATCTTCATCATTACGACTATCTCTATCTGAACTCACTACGTTTACTGGCTGTACTACTTTCTTTCTTTCGTGATATGCTTTAAGCATATTTACATGGCAAAGCTGTTTATTCTTACGTCTATTTGGAGGTGATGATTACATAGTTTAAATCTTTCTCTTTCTTTTCTACAACATAGGGCCCATGGGAATAAACAAAATTTAAAATAATATCAAACTAATTTTCGTCACGACTAACGCAATTATACTCCCAAAATGAAAATTTCCTTTATTTACAGTGTTTTACAAGAGGCAACAATTCGTCCTGTTATAAAATTGCAGTAAATTTGCTGGCTTTTCTATTTTCAGCTAAATTGCTACGCGACATTAGCAATAGATGCTATAGTTTAATCTCAAGTCAAGTTCTAATGCTCTATAATTTATGTTGCTATTTTGAGACTTCGTACACTTGCATGCCTTTGGTTTTGAACAAAAATTTCATCTCTTATGATTGTGGAAGCATATGAGATGAATCGCTCGCTTGCTCTGGCAAATGATGTTGTCCCACAAGCGAATGATCATGTTTTGTACGTGCTTGACACGTTACGCACACGTTACACCACACGTTACATAATAATCTATAGTAAATCATATAGAGATTTGACACGTTACACACGTTACACCCACTATATTAAAAGGAGATATAGTTTTTATTTTTAAAAAATTGGGTGTAACGTGTGTAACGTGTCATATCTTCATGCATTTACTATAGTTTATTACGTAAAGTGGGGTGTAACGTGTGGCGTAACATGTGGCGTAACGTGTGTGTAACGTGTGTGTAACGTGTCAGTGTTTGCTCAATCAAACTAAATGCTTGAAATTTACATGAACGAGCAACTCCAGACAAGTTGGTGATTGTCCCACAAGCCCAACAGCATATACTGCAGTATAAATGACAAGGTTTTCATGTTTTTCGTCAGGCGATAAAGCCGAGGAAGCTTCATATAGTGCAATTTGCCTAATGAATCTAATTCCAATTAAGCTTGAAAGGCCTTAAGAGTGGGTAAAAACACTGCATCGCATCTTTTTTGGCTTATTAAATTTTCTTATAAGTATTTTTTAACATCGACATATAGCCCACAATAATAATAGCCCAGTAATAAATTAAAATACATTCAAAAAGCTTGTTTTCTCGTACCCAGTCCCCCACGCTGTTCCCCATGGAATTTCTATGTTTTGGCGGATAAACAACTTTCGGTCAATGGATTCAAATGTGCGACTTTTGCTAAATATCAACTTCACTGCAAGATTTTGGCAAAAATTCAAATTTGGGACAATGAACCACCAGAGTCCGGTCTCTCGGGGTTCTCTGGGGGTTCCCTCGGGGTTCCCTTGGGCTTCCCTCAGTTTTGTTTTTTTGGTGTGTTTTTTTCAAAGGCCAATCGGGCCACTCGGTATAAGTTGCATATAAGTTGAAAATTTTAGTACATTTTAAATGTTATTACCACTGCGCATGCGTATACATGTGCATGATTTGCGTTATCGATTACACAAAGTTCAAGAGTCAAAGTTCAAGAGTCAGCTATCACATATTCTTGATGATTATTACACTGTAAACAGGTCAAGTTTTTATAAGAAAACCGAAGACGTTAGTTCTCTCTACATCTTGCAATATTTTAAGATGATCCTATAGCTCCTCATTATTATACTTCTATTGGACCCAAACGCTTGAACAGACTCGATAAAATTAAAGTATTCGGCGAGACGCATTCCTCACGACAATAGTGGAATACGCAAGACATTTAATCGCGTTCACGGCGCACGTATTGGTCAAACGTTGGCAGACCAATTCAAATGAGCAACAAATGTATATACATAATTATACAGTTATACAATGCTTTATTTTTAATATGTTGTAGTATTTCTTATATACCTTAATGGCTATTGATTTTCGACAGTTTGACTGTTTAGTTTGATAGTTTCTCCTTCAGAAATAGAACAACTACATTTGAAATTGGCCACATATTTTAAAGCATTCGTTCTGGTCAATAATTTCGTATTGAAAACCTTCGTATTTCCACGTTTTTATATGACCTAACGACGTTTTGTCAATTTATTTTGACATTTCAAAACATAAGCGCCATGTTGAGTTTAAGATCTAGCCTGCGAACAGGAAGAATTTAATGATGTAATAGCGTTGGGGAACATTACGTCATTGCATTGTAAGCCACTTGCTGATTGGCTATCAATTTAAATAAGCTCGTCGCTGAATGGCTATAAGCCAACAGCTAACAGCAAACAGCAAACAGCACGATGGCAATATATCTGCATTCGCAGATACAAAAACTGTAGATAAACAAACGGTAGCGGTTCAAAAATGTCAAGTAAGCTTAAATAAATTAACGTGAGTGTGAATATATTAAAATACTTAAGAAATGATGACGCAATGTGTGAAGCAAGGCGCTCTACCCGCTCCACCCGCCGCAGAACCTCTCTTCCCTATACTACTCTCTGCCATATAATGTTTTCGGGAAGGCTACATTTGATAAATTCGAGACTGAGTGATGAATAATGGATGAAGGAAACTAAATAGCATATTGTCAACAACTCGACATCAAATAGACAATTCCAGGTCGACCAATTCGCGCGCAGGCCGCCAAGTTCAACATTACATTATACTTTTTGCAGTATTTTCGATTCAAATAATATGTTTTAAACGGGGAAGTGAACAATACGAGAGGAACAAGTGCAATGTGAACGAGAAACGTAAAAATCATACTAATATTCGTCACGCAAATTGGACATGCTTCAGTCAATATGATTGAGGGTATTATATTTCCAACAACAACATTGTGCCTTCAAGACTTGAAGACAAATATGATATTATTAAAGCAAATCACTCTTAAACATAATACTTTACAATAATTTGAGCGACCATACGTGGGTATATATTTGTATTCAAATCATTTTTCTGTGGGAAACTAAAGAGAATCATCGTTGCCCTCAGAGCTGTTTTCTTTGACCATCAATTCGCTACATTCAGCCATACTTGCGAAACGACAATAATCCCCGAGAACCGCACATTATATGGAGCAGGCTTCCTTCGTTTTTTCTCCCCTCGCCTTCCCCCTCGTCGCGTGCCATTGAATGTCCTCTATTATCTCTACATTACCACTATTATATATATGTCACCATTATTATCCATACCACTATTATATAATTTTATACAGGATGTCCCCAAAAAAGTAAACCCTTTGAAATTGAAGTTAGCATTGCTGTCAAACAACTTATTGTATTCAATTCACACATGGGTATAATTAAGAAAAACTTGAACTGTGTGTTAAGAAAGGGATTCAGAAGCTTTTTGTCTTCGTTTGAGGCCTGTTTTAGATGACGAATTGCCATCCACAAACATATTTCATATTAAACTTGACAAGTTAAATTCAACGGAAATTCGACATGTAAAACAGGCCTCAAACGAAGACAAAAAGCTTCTGATTCCTTTCGTAGCACACAGTTCAACTTTTCTTAATTATACCCATGTGTGAATTTAATACAATAGGTTGTTTGGCAGCAATGCTAATTTCAATTTCAAAGGGTTTACTTTTTTGGGGGACACCCTGTATACAGGGTGTATCAAAAAAACTGCAAATACCATAATTTGTATGCACGAGATCATACATTAGAATTACAATGGCTGTGCAAATAATTACGCTTCTGGGATTTGAAAATACGTTTCCACGTGCAGTACTATCAAAATAAGCACACAAAGTGAATTAAAATTAGTTCGATTACGAATGGCTCAGCTAACAACAGAGCAAAGAGTATTTCTTGTTTTAAAGTACGCCCAAACTCAAAACTCGACAGCAGTCATTCGTAAACTGAGCCATTCGTAATCGAACTCATAAGTTTAATTCACTTTGTGTGCTTGTTTTGATACGTATTTTCAAATCCCAGAAGCGTAATTATTTGCACAGCCATTGAAATTCTAATGTATGATCTCGTGCATACAAATTATGGTATTTGCAGTTTTTTTGATACACCCTGTATGTCACCATTATTATCCGTAATAAAGAAAAAATTTAATAAGCCTCTGCGGAGGAGAGTGATATCGAAGCTTCTGAAGCAGCTAATGATATTTATTTTTGAAAGCAAATTTTGATGAAAACGCTTTACTGTAAACCCTCTATTAAGCCGGCCTCTCAAGCATGCTTTCCTTCAAATGTACATGAAATAAATAAACACAGGTGCTTAGTAAGGGATATACGGTGAATGTTATTTTATTCCTCGTCTTCTTTTCATTATTTGTTCGCACGTGACGTCACCTCGTGCATTTTGTTGCTACCTTGGTTGATTCTAACTTTTACTGTAGAAGTTACAGTGAAGTTAATTTACTATTTCCTGGTTTGTTTTATAAACAGTTTACTGTGTTGTAGATATTTTACACTTTCCAGCTCAAGACAACAGATAGTTAATGCGAGAATAAAGTGTGCTATGGGAAAGTTGGAAGTGAATGCATAACCCTGGAGAGAGTCATTGAAGGGAATTTTGTGAAATATATCAACAATACTGGTGATGTTACCTTACCAGATGCTAGTGAAATTATTTCAAAAGCAGAAACATTTGTTCATTATACCTACCACAAGTCATCAAAGCAACTGATGATTTTGGATATCCGAGGAGTACAATACAACCTATATGTGTGATCCAGAGATTGCTAGTGCCAATCTAACAGATGATGAGATGATTCATTTTTGTTATGGAAATTTTTCAACTTTGGCTATTAATGCATTTATTGCAAATCAACAGTGTAATCTGTATTGAAATCAATAGAAACTAGAAAGCCTTTGAAATACTTATCTTTGTTAACAGAGACAAAGGGTTTAATATTCGGCGGTTGATTGTTGTGTAAAACTACCTGAAAAATGCAGCAAGAACCTCGACGTTTCGAACGAAGGCCCTACATCGATCTGGAAGTTAACTGTAATTTAGCACTTTGTACATATAACGCCTAAGTATATTACAGAAGTAACTGGCAGCTAAATATCCGCTCCAATACCGTGCCTCATACTCCTTGACTAGATCAGTACTTCCTGTTCAACACAATAAAGTGGCATTTTCATTCGTTGTTGCCATACGACAACTGTAAACACCGAAAAGGTGATTAAACGACTATTAAATATTTGTGCAGTAAATATTGTTTGAAACGCAGGATAGTTGCCTTCATAACAGTTCAACACAAATTGACACTAGAAGGTAGGAAGAAAAAGTCTCATACATTTTTAGTGGGCTAATACATGTATATATTGTTCAAGCAAGAGCCGGATAATCTATCTGGACGAACTTGGGCAAAAGAAAGATAATGTAGTCGGATAATTCGTCCGTGACTGTGTAGAAACGCGGTAAACGGAAGATCATCCGTCATGACGAGTTGTAACAGATAGTCTAATATATCGAGCGGTAGTAGTTTGTTTTAACATAAAATCTGTCTATGTGTCTAAATACGGCCCAAGACAAATTGTCACTCCAAGATTTGCCCTAATTTTAATTAAGGATTGTAATGAAACAAGACGCGTACATGCACTCGTGCTCCAATGCGTTGTTAGCATTACCTGAGGAACACGATTATGCTTGCTGTGGGAAGCCTTGAACTAAGGCTATGTGCACACGGTGTCGTTTTGATCATCGCTTTATGTCAGTTGTTTTAAAATCTCTGGGAAACGAAGGATACTATACATACTGTACATAGTCCAAATACATTAATTTGGCCTTGAGTTGAGATCATTATAATATATGAAGTCTACAAGGGATACCGACAATACCCCCACATGACAAACACCCCGCCGACAAAAAAACCGTAGAACACTGTACACTGTACAATTTATCAATCGATGATAAATTTCGCTTTCACGAGCGAAAGGATTTTCCTGATCCGTAAGACGATGTTGTACAAAGCAGAGCAGCTGCAGAATCGCAGAACATACGCCAATCCTCGCAGTGACCATGTTGTCAAAGCACAATTACAAACGTGCGGTGCATTGCGGATAAAGTCCAAAACTCGACCAAGAAAACACAAAAAAAACCTGAAACATGCATGGCGGAACCTTTCGTTGCCATCGCAGGTCTATATAGCGGCTCAAATGTTATAACGAGAACATTATTGTGTCACACAAGATGATGCAGCACTTTAAATATTATACTCTCTTTCAGCACGAGGTCATCTGCAATATATCGTCAGAAATGGAGAGACCGCTCTTGGTGACATTTTACATGTTCGGGTTAATTGCTGTTTTTGCAGCTGGTAAGTAGAAAACGGTATCTTGTGTATTTCGTGGCACAAGCTTTTTGAGTTGATATATAGTAAAGAAGGATGCGTTGGTTATGAGGTCCTCGTACAGCAAGCTTAATCCCAATAACTAATCATTGGCAGGTGCATATATATATCTTTCATCTCTGTGACCGTAGTTCAATTCCTGAAAGATGGAATTGTCTGAATTCGCCTCAGTCTCATGTAAAAAGAGTTATTTCAATTTGTCTCTAGAAGCCAGTCAGAGCACTCTGTAAGCGTTATTCTGTCAGAAGCTATTCGCAGCACTCTTAAAGCCGCGTTTACACTAGAGCGATATTTACACTAATCCGGTACTAAAACCGAAACCGGTTTTAGTACCGGATTCATATATTGGCGTATACACACGCAGTGACGAATTCGATAGAAATTTTACCGGTTTTGAGTTTAATCCGGAAAGTTTGAATCAGGAAAAAAGAGTATCCCAATACGGTTTACGTATCCCAATACTCAAATCCGGCAAGAAAGTACGCGAAGAAAACCCACGACTTTCGGTAGAGCGTTGTAGTATATAGAAGGGGATTCTCGCTCGGGTGGAGTGGGTGGAGCAATAGTGCTCCACCTATGACGTCACTGGGATGAGATTTCATATTAGTAATTGTATTAATCATGAATAGCATATCCTGACAGCCAGTGAGTAAGACAATCACTTAAAATAATACGAACGTATTCTACCTTATATTGGCGTAAGTTACGAAATTGATTCTGCTGACGTTCTTGAATCTCTTGGTTGGGAAACTTTAGAAAGTAGAAGACAGAAGATTAAGTCCATTCTTCTGTATAAAATTATAAATGACTATACTGCTCCCAACTTGAAAGAGTCATTGATTGGGAGTAGTTTAACACAGGAGAACTATAACTTGAGAAATAGCAATGCTGACATAGCTCTCCCAAAACCGAGAAGGGAATTCCTAAAAAAAGTTTTAAATACAGCGTGGCAAAGCTTTGGAACAGCCTTTCTCGGGACGCAAAAGAGGCACAATCTATTCATATTTTCAAAGAAAATATTAATAATTAATATTACCATGCTAATGTTGGGTCACACCTCCTGTATTCTGTGTTCTTGTAGTTAGTTAATTTTTTCTTCTTTTTTTTCTTGTAAATATTTTGTACATAAAAATGACGCCCCTCATGAAAACCAACGTTATGTTGATGAGGCTAGCGTCTCGAAATAAAGTTTACATACATACATACCTTCAAGATTTAAAGATTAATACCTTAAAATATACCTTACATACCTTAAAACATACATACCTTAAAATTTCAAGATTTGATATATGTGTAGTTTGTTATTCTCTTAGAATTTTCTGTATTCGATACAAGCTGTACTACAGAACGTATTATTAGAAGCTGTAGTATTTTTAGATTTCTGCTGCAATTTTCGGATATATCTATACCTAAAGTTAACGGAATGGTTGTGGGGCGAACATTACGTGTCGAGAACACAGAGCATATGCGCAGTATGATCACTCAAGAAATGCATGTCCAGTTTGTTCTCATTGATTCAGTACGTAGAAGACTTAATAATACCATTCTAAACTATACCAAACAATATCTGTTTAGAACGTTTTGGTCTTGTGGTGGGGGAAAATACACAGCATTTTATATTTAAAATTGTATTTTGTATAGTCTGGCCTAATTAACCCTCAAAGGAAGGGAAAAGGGGGTTGCATGCATGCGTATATTAGCTTATTGACAATGTAGCGAATTCGACGATCATATTCGACAACCATAGACATAGTTCTTACGGCGAATTAAACCTTACAATGTTTCAAGCGTTCATAATAGTATACAAAAATATGAAAAGCAAGGATTTTAAGCGAGTTTTCAGCAAGTTTTACGAGCATAGTTCTCATACAAATATCGTATATAAACATAGTCATTAGCAAGTCGTTAACGTTGATTAAGGCTATTTAGCTAAAATTTTTGAATAAATTTGAATGCTAGGACGGGGTAATATTATTCAATTTATATAGTAGATGATTAAAACGGGAGAATAATGGATAAACAGCTACTAGATACTCTACAATATCCTAAGACATTGCATGATATTCTAAGACACTGCATGATACCCTAAGATACTGTACGATATCCTAAGATACTGAATGGTATTCTAAGATACTCTATGATATCTTAAGATGGTATCCTAAGATACTGTATGATATCCTAAGATGATATCCTAAGATACTGTATGATATCCTAAGATGATATCCTAAGGTAATACTGCAAAGGTAATACTGCAGATTGGTTTCGATCCTATTTGGGCAGTAGAACCCAAGTTACTAGTATCAATTCAGAAATTTCTCAAGTTGCTTCTATTGAAGTCGGGGTGCCGCAGGGAAGTATATTAGGACCATTACTTTTTTTATTTATGTGAATGATCTTTCAAGATTATTTTCTATGCGGACGATACTGTAATCTACCATTCGGCTAGAACGCTAGACGATATTAGCGACATCTTAAATTCAGACCTGGATATTGTAACCAATTGGTTTAATCAACATTTATTATCTTTGAACACCTCTAAGAGTAAATTTTTACTATTTGGGAGTCCGCAAAAATTGAAAAAGATTGATGTTTCCAGTATCAAAATTAGGACAGGAAATGATGAAATTGAAAAGGTGGGATCTGTCAAATACCTTGGTTTAACCCTACATCAGTATATGACTTGGGATGAGCATATTGACAATGTTATTAAGAAGATAAACCAAAGACTTGGTGTTGTCTATAGGATCAAACATTTAATACCTCTCACTACAAGACTAGTCCTATATAACTCCTTGGTCTTACCTCTGTTTGAATATGGAGATACTATATGGGGTGACAAGAACAATTCTACCTTGATGGAACGTTTGCAAATTTTACAAAATAAATCGGCCAGAATTATTCTGGATTTACCCCCCGGGAGTTCAGCTACTGAAGCACTCAAATGTCTAAACATGAAACCATTAAGTGAAAGACGTTTTTTTCACCGCTGCTGCTTGGCGTATAGGGGAATAAATCAAGTAATTGATTACGATTTCAATTTTACGTCCAATGTTATGTTTCACTCCTATGATACCCGGACAAAAAACAATCTTCATCTGCCTCGTGTTCGGACTAATTGGGGGAAACAGAGGCTTGTTTACCATGCTGCTAGTGATTGGAACTCATTGAACACAGATATAAGAAATAGTAACTCCTTTTCTGTATTTAGATCACATTTTAGTGTTTCTAGTTACTATTGACATAGTTTTGAACTTTCGTATGTAGTTCAGGTTTTTGAAGTTTTAATCAATTTGTAATATACTTACCATATTTTGTGTACTAACTCTTAACTTATAATCTTAATTTAGACATTTTATATATTTTATTGTATAATATTGTATGATATTGTGCAGGTCCCTACTGAAAATCGCGTTTCGCGAGTAGGTTACCTGTTGAAATATTTATTTAAAAAAAAACAAAAAAAACAAAAAAAAACAAAAAAAAACAAAAAACTGTATGATATCCTAAGATGATATCCTAAGATACTGTTTGATATCCTAAGATACTGTATGATATCCTGGGATACTTATTTATCTTCCTTATCTCTATCTTCATTATCTTCCTTATATTTATCTTCCTTATATTTATCTTCCTTATCCTAAGATTGAATAGGTGAATCCCACGATTGAACCATTGAATCCTAAGATTGAACCATTGAATCCCAAAAGTGAATTATTGAATCCTAATATTGAATCATTGGATCCTAAGATTGAATCATTGAATCCTAAAATTGAATC
The DNA here is from genome assembly GCA_016169945.1 of Trachythela sp. YZ-2020. Classification (NCBI taxonomy): domain Eukaryota; kingdom Metazoa; phylum Cnidaria; class Anthozoa; order Malacalcyonacea; family Clavulariidae; genus Trachythela; species Trachythela sp. YZ-2020. The sequence continues at coordinate 788,942 of JADLSH010000292.1, read as the reverse complement.
ATTGAATCCTAAATTGAATCATCGAATCCTAAGGTTGAATCATTGAATCCTAAGAGTGAATCATTGAATTCTAAGAGTGAATCATTGAATCCTAAGAGTGAATCATTGAATCCTAAGAGTGAATCATTGAATCCTAAGAGTGAATCATTGAATATTGAATATCGGGCGAGCTTAGCTCCATATCGAGCGAGCGTATCCTTACATCTTGGAGCTCGGCTCAAAGCTAAGTTCGCTCAATATAGAGGTAGGCTCGCTCGATTTGGAGCTAAGCTCGCTCGATTTGAATATAGGCTCGCTCGATATGGAGCTAAGCTCGCCCGAAAATCAATATTCAATGATTCACTCTTGGGATTCAATTATTAACTCTTAGGATTCAATGATTCAAACTTAGGATTCAATGGTTCAATCGTGGGATTCAATTATTCAATCTTAGGATAAGGAAGATAAATATAAAGCAGACAATGAAGACAGGGATAAATAAGTATCTCAGGATATCGTACTGTATCTTAGGATATCATCTTGGGATACCATCTTAGGATATCATCTTAGGATATCATCTTAAGATATCATACAGTATCTTAGGATATCATCTTAGGACATCATACAGCATCTTAGGATATCATACAGTATCTTAAGATATCATATTAGGATATCATCTTGGAATATCATGCAGATCTAAGGATATCATCTTAGGATATCATACAGTATCTTAGGATATAATCATCTTAGGATATCATACAGTATCTTAGGATATCATGTTAGGATATCATGTAGTATCTTAAGATATCATCTTAGGATATCATAGAGTATCTTAGGATATCATTCAGTATCTTAGGATATCGGACAGTATCTTGGGGGTATCGTACAGTATCTTAGAATATCATGCAATATCTTAACATATTGTAGAATATTTCTTATCCATTATTCTCCCGTTTTATCCATCTACTATATAAATTGTTTACATTACCCCGTCCTAGGTTTCAAATTTATTCAATTTGTTTAGCTAGATAACCTTAGTCACCGTTAACGACTTGCTAATGACTAACAACTGACAACACATAGGAACCGCTACATGTTTTTGTTTATATACGATGTTTGTATGAGAACTATGCTTGTAAAACTTGTTGAAAAGTCGCTTAAAAATCCTTGCTTTTCATGCTATATATAAACGCTTGCATGAAACATTGTAAGGTTTAAATCGCCGTAAGAACTATATCTGTGCATGTTTGTCGAATATAAACGTCGAATACGCTATGTTGTCAATAAGCTAACATACGCATGCATGCAATCCCCCTTTTCCTTCTCAGTTTTGAGGGTTCAATGAGCTAGACTGTACAAAATTTTCAATGTAAAATGCTGTGTATTTCTCCCCACCACAAACCAAAACGTTCTAAACAGATATTGTTTGGTATAGTTTAGAATGGTATTATTAAATCTTCTACTGAATCAATGAGAACAACCTTGACATTTCTTGAGTAATTATACTGCGCATGTGCTCTGTGTTCTCGATCACTTAATGTCCGCCCAACAAGAACACCGCGGAAAAACGTCTGCGCATGCGCGAGATTCGAGCTCCAGAACGCGTGTGTTTCGATCTTGAAAATGGCGGTTGGGGAAGTTTTACTCAGGTTTTACTCAGGTTTTACTCAGGTTTTACTCAGGTTTTACTCAGGTTTTACTCAGGTTTTACTCGGTTTGTGCGTATTTTTTGGGGAAGTTTAAGAGCAAATATTTGCGAACGGAAGACATAAAAGGTTTACTTTGTTTCTGAAAAGGTAGGTTTGTAATTTAAACTTTTAGAATTGAAATTTATAACGATTGTCTACAATATTTGGCTGTACATATTTACATATATTTACATATTTTGTGATCGACAGATTGGTCTCGATTCATCACAGGTCTCGTTCAGTGGCATGTTTTACCTATGATAAATTTTAATGTAAAGAAAATTTATTCTGGAATAATTGCTGCTAAAATAACTGGACTTTGTATTGTAGTCTGTTTGGTGTGTATCGCAATACATATACGTTATACAGTGTCGGGCGTTTGTCAAGACTTTTCATAAATAAAAAGTTAGTCGCTAAAACTTTAGAATTTACTCTATAGCTTGAGCGGGTTAAGATTCTTAACTTCTTGAGAGTTTGCTTAACTTTTTTGTTTGAACTTCGATATTAAATAATATTTCGCGAAATGTTCGCACTCCTCCCGGCAAAAACAATTTTTTTTTTATTGAAATTCAATTTTTTTCACACTTTAAACCCTATGAGACATTTAATTAATGTCTAGTCTACCCGTCTACTGAATTATTTTGTTTATTTCACTTACCTTGAATTATTTAATAGCCATGTTTTGGTTTTGAATTTGGCATTTAAACTTCCCGCCATTTTATGTTGTTCTCGCGCATGCGTAGACGTTTTTCCGCGGTATTCCCAACAAGCATTCGTCCCACTTTAGGTAGATATATCCGAAAATTGCAGCAGAAATCTAAAAATATTACTGCTTCTGATAATACGTTCTCTAGTACAGCTTCTATCGAAGTACAGAAAATTGAAAGAGAATAACACATTACATCTTCCTACATCAATATCCTCACCCTCAGTTGGTATCTCCTTGTTTGCTGATGACACAAAGTGCTTTTCTATTGTTGAATCTCCGGCTGATGCATGCGCTCTTAAAACCGAAGCCAGAAATGTGGAGAATTGGGCTCTGAGTTGGAGACTCAAATTCAATTCCCAAAAATGCAAAGTACTCAGCGTCACACGTAAGCATCATCCTATTGTAGCCGAATATTCCATCAACGGTGAAATTTTGCAGCATGTTTGCACTCAGAAAGACCTCGGCGTGACTGTTTCTTCACATCTGAAATGGAACACGCACATATACGAACAGGTGACTAAAGCCAATCGCATGTTAGGTATGGTTAAACGATCATCAGGAAAACTCAAGAACGTGAACACTAGGCGCTGTCTCTACCTTACATTGGTGAGATCCCATCTTGTATATGCCTCACAAGTTTGGAGTCCACAGAATACCACCATGTGCATGGAGCTCGAACGAATCCAGCGTCGAGCAACGAAATTTATACTGGCTCTTCCCTTCAGAACGGACATATCGTACAAATCAAGACTCGCTACCTTGGAACTTCTACCCCTCTGCTACTGGCACGAGTACCTGGACATTCTCTTTCTGTTCAAATGCGTGCATGGTTTAATTAGTACTGATATCTTACCTGAACAAATGGACTGTCTAACCTCAACCTTGAATCTCCGCTCAACTAACAACGCTATAATTACATACAACATCCCTAAAGTTAGAACATTGTGTCACCAGAACAGTTACTTCATACGAGTATCGCGAGTGTGGAACACCCTCCCTGATGGGCTGCGCAAACCGGACATGTCATATTGGACTTTCAAAGCAGGTCTTTACAAGTATTACTACACGGCAACGCTGGCTGTATTTGATCAGGATCATATTCAGACGTGGAAGTCAATCTGTGTAAAGTGTCATAAAGCTAGACAGCTTACTGGAACAATGAAATGTTGTTTTTAAAAGTTGTTAATTGCAGTATAGTTTATTTTATTTGACAATAAACATAGTTTAGTACCTCCCGACAATCCATCGAATTTAATATTATATAGTTTAAATTTTGGTCTATATAGTATGGACAGGTATGCGCTCTCCTTTCGATATAAGATGGACTATGCTGCAATCTTGTCTAATATTATATTATAGATGAAGTTTTATATGTGTTTTGTAAAAGGTCACTAACGTAATTGGCTGACGCTGTGTTAGTGTTCCTTGTCGTTTTCATGTTTGTATATAACATTAATAGTTGTGTTAAAACGACAAAAGTAAATAAATAAATAAATAAATAAATTACACATATAAAATCTTGCCAAAACAATGTTTTAGAAGGTAAGGTACTAAGGTCTCTTGAAGCCTTTTGCACTGTTTTAAGTGATTATCTTACTCACTGGCTGTCAGGATATGCTATTCATGATTAATACAATTATTAGTATGAAATCTCATCCAAGTGACGTCATCGCTTTAGGCTGCATTGCATGCGTTTTAAATTTGGTTAATTTTGTTAGTTTCACTGTATATTCATAGAAAATTACATTGTTATTTGAGGACGACTTTCGGCGACATAAAGCGACTTATAGCGAACGTTTATGCTTTAGTAGGCCTAACTGACTTTGAGATCTATAAATATTTTTCAGGGAGTGAAAATGGCAATGACCTAAGACTTATTGGTGGTACTACGATCAGAATAAAAAGTGTGAGATTTTTTAAATATTTGATGGTTACGTCTTCTGGGAAAATTGCTTTGAGCAACTTTAGAACAAGTACAGAAGACAGTAAGTATTTGGAACAACGTGTTGAAAATATGGCAAAATGTGCAGAATCTCAGCCTCCTATATGGCCCTTCTTATCTTGCTGCTTTAAGCTGGTCAATAATGTTATTGTTTTTATATGTGTACTAATATAAAAAAATGATTAGGTCAGTTTTTTGTTGTAATAATCGGCGTACCGTTTCATAATAATAAATGAAACAGGTAAAAGAACATGATTAGTGGCCTCTAATAAAACAACAAAAAGCAAAAAGCAGAATGAAACAGACGTGTATGCAAAAGTTTGTCTTTATTATAGAGGCAATTTTAGCAGTGGAGACTATCAAGCTATTTGAATGCAGATGAGTCAAATAATAATTTTAGACTTAGTCAAATAATTTGACACTAATTTGCGAAGTGTCGTCAATTTAGGATATATTAATTCTTACTAAAATCAACTCTATACAGTCTATTGATAAATTGTAGTCAGCTGAATTTGTGACAGCCTAAAGCAGTCACAAAACCGAGATTATGTAACTAAGAAAGACTAAGAAAGGACAAAGTAGCACACAATTACTGATTTTGGAAATCTTACATTCTTTTTACCAAAGTTTCTTTCAAGTTTACTATGTCAACACCTAAAAAACAAATGTCCTAAAATGCATAATATCACCCAAAGTCGAAACGATATTTGTCTTTTATATATTAATTATGATAATATATTGTGGTTTAATCAAATAAATTGTTCAATTATATTTATGTGGAATTTCATCACTAGCAATATTCACCATCAAACATTATGCGAAATATATCTCAAAGCATGAAGATGACAAAACGTTCCTAATGTTCCAACACAAATCCACTGGAAAGTGTCTTTGGATAGAAAACGGAAAAATCACCCTGCAGGTTTGTATGAGTTTGAGTTGTTTCATTGATTTGATAGCCCCATTCAAACGAACAATTATTCCTTTACTGTGTTTCCTAAAAAAATTATATTACTCCTTGGGTAGGACAAGAAGTTTACATGTAAAAGCTATAAGTACGCCAGCTTTTGGACGCATTCGATTTTGTGTGTAAGGTGGACAAGAAAGCTTCATCGGTTGTAATGAACTCTACACAACAGCCATATCGCCGAAAGTTTCTCAACGTCTCGTTGTTCTCAAAAATTCTTCAAATAGACTGTCTTGTCGAGCAGAAATTGTTGGCCATGTAGACGGGCAAGTTAGCTTCACAAGAAGCGATTCCTTCACAAACTGACTTGTTCGTCTGTATTGTGAACATTGAATTTGAATCTTGCATTGTTATATTGATGATCAAGAAATACATTGACAAAAGTTCATTGACAAAAACTTTAAGAGAACCAAAACTGTTCAGTATTGTCATAATTTACAAACAGTTTGGGAACGAGGTTAGCTTAACATCAATTCATGAGTGAAGTTAGATTAATTATTAAATAAGGATTAACCTCATTAATTAATAGTTAACCTCATAATTAACATTTAACCTGATCTTTTGTTTAATTAGCCCCCACCAGCAGGCGGTGGAAAAAGATTACCGTTAGACAGCAAGTATATGATTCAAGCTTTCCTTTCGGACAAATCTGGTACGGATGTAATCTTTCAACCTATCAACGAAGCTGGCAAAGCAATTGGCTTTGTAACAAGAAAAAGTGTTGCTACACTGCTACCCAGCACAAGTAGAGGGGCTATTTTTAGCACATTTTCTTACCCATAGATTTTGACAGCGGAATGTCAGAAACAGCCAAAGCACGAAATGTGTGCATGCATCGTAGTTGTAGTTGTAGTTGTAGACTGAAGGTTCTAATAAAAGACTTAATCTTGATATAGCCATTCAATTTAAATATAAAGGTCATTCTATCCTCCATCAATCCCTCATGAAGCCCCCATGAATATAGACCAACATTCGTGTTGGGAGGGGGGGGGCTGCATCACACATAGATGCCGTTGCTGGGGCACTATAGCTGTTTCGCCGGCGGTGTTTACAGTGCATTGACTGTGCCCATGGTGCCGTAGACTGAATGATCAGCGATATGGCCATTTCCTGAACAGGTGGGAATTTTGTCTGAGTATGCGTTAGAATTCGCGCGGTTATTAGAAATGAGATCTGGGGCGAGTATATTCGGCTATTGAATTTCCGAGCGATTTTGGCCTAGTTTTTTTTTACCAGCTTGATAAATTGATTGACTGAGAGTGCAAGCAAATGAATAACTTTTAAAAATTTAAAAATTGCGTAAAGAAACATCTTTATACGTGTCGGAAAAGATCGGAGACTCTCGGAATTCGACGGAAAATCACCAAGATTCGTACTAGGGCAAATTTTGATGTAAACAAATTCTTCCCCAATATAATGTATATGGTATTAGGGGTATTTTAAACCGTATTTGGTTTTGAGGCTCTCGACAAAATTTTGAAATATTTTATTTCTTTATCATTTTACTGAGCTGATTTTCACACCTTGAATTACTATTTACTATATTAGCGAAAAAGGGCAAAATATTCATATGATTTCAAAACTGCCCATTTTTCTGGAATCAATGGGCTTTAATCTCTCAAACGAATCCCTTTAACAAGCAAGAATAGTATAAACATAGAATTTCAGGCAGCATTTTCAAAGGTACTTTTGTGAACAATTACAGCTCACATAAACAGTGTCGCCGTTTTTGGTATCAGCGCGAATTTTTACATCCATATTAGTTTGATTAATGAATTAAGAAAGCTTCAAACTACCATTTAAGGATAGTCTCGTTTTGAGGCAATCTTAAGTTGAAAATTCGACTTTTTCTTATTTTTCGCAAAATGGCAATTTTGGCCGTACGAAATCTCACAGGTTTTGATAATAAGAAACCTATTTCAGTAATTTTTGTATAGAAAGTGTGTTGAAAACTTAAATTCAAACCCACCGTAAGTTTAACTTTTTGATTTTATCTCTTTACGGACCCAACACAACTAGCATCTTAATTTGAACAAAGTAATATTTCGTTCATGTTTCGCCGTAGAATAATATCTTTTTTAATGTTGTGATTTCAATCCAATACCTTTCCTCCTGTTTATTTTATCATAAACTTTGTAGAAAAGTATTTTGATACTGAGAAATCCACTGTTTTCTGGCCAAAAAAGACACTTGAAAACTTGTTTTTGCTCATTTTAACAAATTTTGAAAGATTTTTTTGCGTGCGCCCGCAATTTGTTGACCATGCAGCATTGGCAAAATTCCCGCCTGTTCATTTCCTGTGCAATTTCTGATCATGACCGTGTCGCATATTGGCGCCCTAAGAAATACTTCATGTAAACCTATTATATGCCGTCTGACGATGAGGCAGGATATACATCAGCTCAAAAAGGTTATTTTTGCAGGATAGACGAAACTTTCCGGCAGCCAAATAATACCTAGACATACGACCATAATTTATGACATAGCAACTAAACACAAGAACTGAATATCTCAGAATATAAAATAATGCAAACTACGAACAAATTCATTTTAATAACGGAGTTCTGACTAATATCTAAAGTAGATATTATCCTGAAATGTCAGGATGAAATTGTCAGAATTAAAAGGAAATTGTTCGGAGTTTCCATTATTTTGTATTTTATAAAAGTAATTAGTGGTTATCAAGAATATGTCAGAAATGGTACGTTTTTTACAAGATAAGTCCCGCAGCATTTCAATGGATCTTTGAGTAAAGCAATCAATAGTTTGACGTGCTTAAAAACTCCAACAGAACTGATAGCAGTTGCGTTATTTGTGTGGTTAAATTTTAAATACCGCTTTCAAAGCTACACCATAGTATATAAATTAGGGACTATATATACTGATATACTAATAACAGCACAATGCCTTTGGGTCACCTCAATGCAAAGGAATCTTTATCGTTTCTCCCAACCAAACGTGGTTTTAAATTAGCAAGTTTGAATATTACTAGTCTACCAAAACATATTGACGAATTGAGAGTTTTGCTTGCAGACAGGCCGGTTAATGTTTTATCAATTAACGAGACAAGGCTTGATAACTCGGTAGCGGATAGCGATGTTAATATTCCAGGCTATGAGATTATTCGCAGAGACAGAATGACAAATGGTAGATTTGGCGGTGGTGTTTGCTTTTATGTTCGCACAAGTGTCAATTACTGTATACGTTCTGACTTTAATATCGATCAACTTGAAAATCTATGCATTGAAATTCGCAAGCCTAATTCCAAGCCTTTTCTCGTTGCAACTTGGTATAGACCTCCCAATTCCGCAGTTGAAATTTTCACTCATTTCGAGTTACTTATTGGTAAGCTCGATGCAGATAATTTAGAATACTATCTAATGGGTGATATGAATTGTAATTTGGCATCTTCACCGTTAGATAATAATGCCAATTTGCTCATTTCTGTTGCTGATGTTTATGGCATGCAACAACTAATTACTGAACCGACGCGCTGTACCGAATTAACTTCTACATTGATTGATCTTATTTTTACTAATAGTCCCGAAAGGGTTGTTTGCTCAGGAGTCTCACATGTCAGCATAAGCGATCATTACCTTGTGTATGCCTTTCGTAAACTATCTATAGATCAACCGTCAAGGGGCCACACCACTGTCAATTACAGAAAATTCAAAAATTTTAACTCTCTAAGTTTTCGCAATGATATCTCCAAACAACGTTGGAACAACATTTATCAGTATGATAATCCCAACGATATGTGGGAGGCTTGGAAAGGTTTATTTCTTGAATGTGTCGATAAGCATGCCCCTTTACGAACTAAGCGTGTTCGCTCACGCAAGTCGCCATGGATAACTCCACGGCTAAAAAAGCGATTGCATGAGCGGGATGTACTTAAGCTAAAAGCGACTCGATCAAAAAAAACCAACGATTGGCAAAATTTTAAGAATACACGAAACATGGTAAATAATGAAGTTAGGAAAGCTAAGGAATCCTATTACAAAGATGCACTGAATACGAATAAAGGAAACTCACAAAACACTTGGCGAATTATAAATGAACTTTTGTCTAAGAAATCAAAGAATTGTTCTGTGAAGGAAATTGTACACAATGGTACATCTATCTATAATTCAAATGATTTATCAGATACATTTAACGATCATTTCTCTAGTGTTGGGCAGATAATGAAGATTGTCCATCCCATTTAGATTATTTAAGTGACAGTGACGGTCATTTTGAGCTAAATATAACTAGTTCATCAAATGTCCGTACACTGTTATCAAAGTTATGCAAATCCAAAGCGACTGGCTTGGATAAAATATCGGCAAGACTTCTCCGTGAATGTTCCGATTTGATAGCTAATCATCTATGTTCAATTTTCAATCAGTCTATTGTCTCAGGTGTTTTCCCCGATGAATGGAAATTATCCAAAGTAATTCCATTATTTAAACGTGGTGAGCGCTCAGACCTAAATAACTATCGTCCGATTTCTATAATACCAGTAGTCGCGAAAGTATTCGAGAGAATCGTTTACGATCAGCTATACGAGTATTTTACTGATAATAACCTGATATCTAGTCATCAATCTGGCTTTAGAACCCTGCATTCTACTGTTACTGCATTGCTCGAAGCCACGGATAACTGGGCTTACAACATTGACCAAGGTGATGTAAACGCAGTTGTGTTCTTAGATCTCAAAAAAGCATTTGACACTGTCGATCACAATATTCTACTCTCTAAACTAAAAAATATGGCGTGTCTGGCATAGCATACGATTGGTTTCAATCATACTTACACTCGCGAACAACGCTGTTTCGTAAATGGTTCTCTCTCGCATAATCGGCCTTTAACCTGTGGAATTCCTCATGGGACAATATTGGGTCCGCTTCTTTTTATCATTTATATAAACGATCTGCCTAACTGTCTCGAACATTCACAACCACGAATGTTCGCTGATGATACGCACTTGTCCTTTGCCAACAACAGCATTGAAAATATTGACCTCAAACTGAATGAGGACCTCGCTAGAGTTAATCAGTGGCTTACTGCTAACAAACTAACTCTAAATACATCTAAAACTGAATTCATGCTGATTGGGTCCAGGCAAAGGTTGAGGACGCTTCAGGGTTCTCCGTCGCTAATGATTGGCGAGGAACCTATAAAGCAGGTAAATTACACAAAATCTCTAGGTGTCTTTATCGATCATAACCTCTCGTGGAATATTCATATAGAGATTGTGTAAGAAAATTGCAAGTGGTATCGGAGCATTGAAGCGAACTAGACCCTTTGTTCCTTACCATACTCTGCTATCTATTTTTAACTCTTTAGTGCAGCCACACTTCGATTATTGCAGTGTAGTTTGGGGAAATTGCAGCAAAACTTTGTCCACCAAACTTCAGAAACTCCAAAATCGTGCTGCTCGCATAATAACTTACTCAAACTTCGATGTAAATGCTGATTTACTTATCGATAGACTAGGGTGGAAAAAACTTGATTCCCAGCGTCAAATCCATAGGGCCTCCATGGTCTATAAATCGCTCAATGGTCTTGCTCCCCATTATCTACGAGAAAAATTTGTCGAGCGAAATATTGTTACAAATTACTCGTTAAGAGACTCCGAAGGTAAACTAGCTATTCCTCTTCCGCACACAAATTTTATGAAAAACAGTTTTAGTTATTCGGGAGCAGTACTCTGGAATACCTTACCTGTTGAACTGCGGCAGGCCAGTTCCCTTAGAACTTTTCGGTCTGGCTGCAAGAATTGCTCTCAATTGTTCATTCCTAATTAATTTGGATTCATACGGCACTCATGAAAAGCAGATTTGTTTTTAATTGTTTGTATCTTGTAAATATAGTAATAATAGTGTAACCTTGTAATATAGTGTAGTACGTGTGATAATAGTTTAAATTTTAATGTTCTGATGAGCCCACCGTGTTTAAATAAAGTTATATTATTATATTATTATTATTATTGATAATAAAAACTGGCCGGTAAATATATCAATTAACAATTCAATATTTTAAAACAAAGATTAGATTGACAAGAAATTTAAATTGTTATGATGCTGTTTGTCGCTTACTCGCTGCAGAAATTTTACATTCATTGCCTTTCGTGTCGGTCTATCGTGTGCTCTATGGAAAATTTTCGCGCGTTCTTTTGTGTTCTTGAATTTTTTATTAAGAAATAGAAAACAGTTGCCTGTTTTATTTAAGGGCGAAAATCCATCTCAAAAAGTGTGGGGGGGGGTATGGAGCCTGCTAATAGTTATGGAGGCATGTAACACGTTTTACGTGTTCAGGGCATTTCCGAATCATTTATAGACACTTGCCACCAGGAGCGTAACTTGGGTCTAAGCATTAGGGGTGTGAGTTCGTTTTGCCAGACGAAAGGACGTGGTAAATGGGCCGGGCAAAACCAAAATTGTCTGTTGGGGCCCCATGCCACTAGCTAGAGTCTTTGTTAAAACGCCATTTCATGCACTTTGGGGGAATACTTTACAGAAAAAAGTGGGGGGGGGGGATAATTACATATTGATCCCACTCTCCCCAAAAAGTGGGGAAATTCGTCCCCCCATCCCGCCCAGGATTGACGCCCTTGCTAGTAAGGTTCTGTAATGAAATATGGCAAGTACATTCAAACTAACAGATTTGCTTCTACGTAAATTTTGGGTAGCCATGAGCTACCTCCCCAGCCTCTAAACTAAAAGCGCTAGTCGCCTAAATTAAGAGTGTTGAAATGCCGAATATATATTTAGAACTTGGCTATTCATATTACTTCTCCTGTTGCAGTCGTGCAGAGCGATAAATTAATTCGTTGTTTTCGAGCAAGATTAAAACTCTTTGATAGTACTGGATTGATAGACACTGGCAATGGTTCAAAGGCGATATATGATTCTGATGTATTGAAATAAGTCCTTAGATGTACTTGAAAATTCAAATGGCAATGAAATTCAAGCGTTGTTCATCAACTCCTGGCCATAGTTTAACAAGCAAGCTTGTCAACAAGTTGTAGCAATGTCGTCATTTATCAAGTTGCTACAAGGTTGTGACTCACAACTTGTCAGCAAGTTGTTCAATTGCATGACGACGACTTGTTGGAACAACTTGTAACAAGTCTCTTGAGTCAACAACCTTGTAGCAAGTTGTCAAAAAGCTGTTGACAACAGTCATGTCAACACGTTGGAAACAAGCAGTGCAAACATATCCTGATAACAAGTTGTTGAAACAGCATTGCTATTGGGACAAGTCCGCTGAAGGTTTGCTACAGCTTGTGCAGTTTTACGTGTATAGAATTACAACCTCTTGGGAATATGAAAACTCCATGCACCCACATACATTCGCTTGTAAACAAGAGAAAATATAAACATCTCGACTTCTAAATTCCTTTCGTCAGGAGAGTTAGTAGGAGTTAGTAGTCGGATCTACATTCCCCTGAGCGGAGCTTAAAATACGAAATATAGCCGGATAGGTGAACAACAACAACGTTACAACAGCTATAATCAGTCAAGGCTATAGTAAGGTTTTAAAATTAGTTTTATTATTCGCATACTTACAATCAAAGTACATTTCGCTCACATTTTATGCAGTTGTATAAATATAGACAAAATAAACGTTAAATTATACGTGAATATTACCTGTTCACAAACCATCGAAAATTGCAATAATTTCAACATGACCACGAATTTATAGTCCTGTGCACTTGCTTGATCAAACATTTCGAAGAACGTGGGTTGTTTGGGATCTTTGAAGAATTTGGTCGTAATTTGAATATTTGAATTTCCGGGCACACGTGGAAGTAAATCCATGCATGTTATTGGCCAGAGAGAACACGACTTCTGATTAGTTGTAATGTCAATTATATACAGCCATAATGCCATATAGAGATTACTAGAAATACTTGCATGCAGAATCCCCTCGCCCATTAGAACCCAAGCAGTTATACTCCCCCAAAGTTATTGTAACATGAAGCAGGCCCGTAGCTGGGCCCCCCCCCCCTGTGCCCCCCTAGCACAAATAACAGTAACGCAAATTTTCATTTTGAAAAAGTAAATTTGTTATATATTTCATCGAAACGTGCCCCCCCCCCAAAAAAAAAAGGGGCCGGCTACGGGCCTGACATGAAGTACTGAGTTGATTACTGTAACCATGGTAACACGCAACCGGCCGTATATTTCTTTTATTTTCTGTACAATAATATAGTGATAAGGTTTGTACTTCTAACTGTAAAATTATCAATTGCCCAACTATATAAAGTAGCTATGTTATTACGTACTCTTTTAGCTTTGATTTACTCTAAAATTCAATCTTAAACGTCTCACAAAACGTTTCGAAATTGTCATAAAACTTCAACTGTTTTTTGAACAGTATTTTTATACTATGAAGTTTTTGAAATTAAATATGTTATTTCTTATTCAAAATATTGACGCATTTGAATTAATACTAAAAAATTTTTTAAGATTACTCAATGTTGTTACTGACCACAGGATGAAGTACGCATTTTCAAAACCACAAACTGTAGTGCATGCAGTGCTCTCACAACTGAATTTAAGAATTCCTTAGATTGCGCAAAAAAATTCGCAAAATTTCCCCAGATATCCGTAAAATTACTTAGATGAACGTCACATGGTAACATGAAGTATTTAATTAATATTAAGTACATTTGTGTGGAAAATAAATTTTGAATATTTTAAATTAATGATATGTAAATATGTTATAAACATGAGCGATTTTAATCCCACGTTTTCCGAAGAAGGCGAAAACTGTGATATTGCTACTATATTACTGAAATGATAGCAATGTTACTGTAAATTGTTAATGTTAACTTCTTATAGTTTGTTCATTTGCATTAAAATACTCAAAACATGTATAGGTGAATATTGAATAATTTCTGGAAACACCATGCATGTTATTGGCACGTGGGTACTCGCAAGTCGCAAATCAAACATAAATATTGTATATACATGTGCATGAATCGACTGAATATGAGAATGTCTGTCACATGTAATCAAAATTATCATATTCAAACCCAGAATCAACACAAGTTAAACAAAATGTGCACAAAAACAGTCGAAAGATCAGTTCCATTCACTTCGACCACTATTTCAAAAAATTCCCCAAATATTTCCCCAAAAAATGTGATTCCCCAGATCTCTCCCCAAAATTCCGTAAATTTTCCCGTTTTGGGGAAATTTCCCCAAAAGTGAGAGCGCTGAGTGCATGCCAATCATAGATATAGTAAACCTAGATTGCTGACTCATACGTAGCCGATGCGTGACCTGCATGATAAATCCAAGATGGCCGCCATTCAGGGCAAAAAGACTATAAACTCTACGGGGTAACCATATTTTTTGCATTTTGCGTCGTCCCAGTGTTTCGAATTCACTTTGATCAAACTTTTTTGGCAATAACTACTTATCGTGAAGGTTTTAGACGCAAACTGGACAGCTGGGGATGAATTGATGTAAAAATATCGCTCGCCGAAATTTGTACGAAATGGTCACTTGGTCAGTTTGAGTGAATTACTCTGGTTTAGAGTATTTTATAAAGGACATTTGTGGTTTTCAAGGCCAAAGACGTATACCTTGAAGGTTTTGGATGCAGAATGGACCGTTTGGGATGAATTATATTAAAATGTCGCTCGCAGAATCTTGACATGAAAATGTCACTTGCCCAGCTCGAGTCATTTACTGCAGACAAGTACTTTAAATGTACTTGGTTTAATACATTTAGTCTTTAGATATTTTGAGGAATATTCGGAACATTACTTAGAGGATAAAAGCAGTATTTAAAAGTTAAGTCCACTGTTAACTGATGCCAAATATCACCTAGAGGTAAAATTTGACACACAGACATGGTACTGTATGTGTGCAATGCAGCCTATTTGAACTCACTGTATGAAATGGCAGGTCTACAGCATTACTCATGAAAGGAAGAATTCTGAACATTATATTGATTAGGCTTTTCCCGGGGAGATCATGAAACCAGACTGGATAATATATGGCAGATTTCGACAAGGAAACATCTATGCAGCAGGGAAAAATTCAAGTGTGACAGTGTGTCGTGTGCAAAATTGTGGCAATTGAGTGTTGTTTCTGATTTTCAGTATTGTTTTAAAACATTTAACTTATATGTATTTAACAATACAGTAACAGTGTGCAACCTGTTCATGTACTGAAAAATATCAAGTATGCATCGGCCAGACATTCCATGGTGGTCGTGAAATATAAACCTCTATAAAATAAATTCAGTTCATTAAACTTAACAGTTTCATGTATGCTTGGATGAAATCTGTACATTGTTATACTACTATTAATTATCATGTCTATTAATCCTTCAAGTAATTAATGGCAAGTTTTCTACTTTGTTGAACCTCAATAAAATGCATGTCCAAAACTAAATTTCTTGACATGTCATCTAGTGAGAATGAATGTCCAGATTAGCAATATGTTAGTGTTTTCTATTTATGGTTCTTTTTAACACGACATTTAGTAAGCTATATTTTCCAAGGCTGCCCAGGAGAAATTGCTCGATGAGCCCCAGATTTAAGTGAGCCCCAAAAATACTATAAAAGGAAACAAAAACTGGGGAAAGAAGTCAGAGGGTTGTAAGAGGTGGGGGAGGGACCATAATCTCATTTTCCATTCCCAATTTTAATTGCTATTTTTTGGATTTATCATGCAGGTCACGCATCGGCTACGTATGAGTCAGCAATCTAGGTTTATTATATCTATGATGCCAATAGACCACTTGCCTTATAGCGATGCCCGCTATGCATGACGGTAGGAGTCGTGTCCTTGCATTCGAACGAAATGGCGGGCGAGGAGCGAGCGATTTTGTTTTGAAGATGAAATGGCGAATTTTTAATAACTTTTTACATCCATCAATAAATTTTATCTGCGGGGAAACAACAAGGGGGCTATTGACTCCAAGTAGGTGTAATTTAAGAATGAGAATGTTCTCGTGATTTCGTTGCTGTATTTTATTAAAAAAAATCATATTTATATTTCAAAAGGAAGTGGGGTCGTGGAGAACTGCTTGATCAGTTACAATATAATTGCACATGTACTGCAACATGAAATTTAGGTAGTATGCTAACCTTATTCTTGTTCAATTAAAAGAAAATATGTTACTCAACATGCTGTAATTGTCTGTAAAGATAAATTTCTATTTGAAAGGGTTGACATTTGTGTGTGTGTGTGTGTGTGGTCACACATAAATGTTGTTGGTGTGGTCACACATGTGGCCAGTGGTGATAAATAGTCTGGGGTGCAAATATTGGTTGTCAACAAATATCTGCTTTTGGTTGTTGAAAATTTAAGTCCTCAATTAAGGCCTTAATGACTCATACATAATCCAACTGCTTCTGTGATTTGTATAGTCCAAGTTCTATGGCTTTGGCAGTTGATGATAGTGCCCCCCTTCACCTGCCATATTGATAACACAGCAAGATGAGAACTAACATCAATACTATGTGAGAACACTCTAAAACAAAGCTACATTTATATTAAATATAATAGTTTTCACAATTTGTCATTTGTATATATATTGTACATTCAATATTTTATATGATAGCCTTTATCTTTATAACCCCATAGCATTCACTGGCAAAGTTTTAGGCACTTAGATACCCTGTTATAGCTAATAACTGCTTAATAAGCCTGAGAGCAAGACAAATTTGTTGAGAGAGCAAGATTAACTTGTTGGAACTATGAAAGAGACAGCTTGCACTTAGTGTTGCAAAAACAATCCCAAAACACTTACAGATAACTTTCAGACTTACAAATAACAAATTTTCACTATCAGACCTAAGATATCTCAACTTTCCATCAAGCACTTTGTTTTTATAGTTGTTAATATGCAGATTAGTTGTTAATTGGGCTCTTGTAGAGATACTATTATTGCATGGCAAGACCTTTATTACCTATTCATGCATGCATGGAGTGAGTATATGTTACCATCAACCCAGTCTGGTAAACTGATAAATTTTGGTGCAGATCACATGCATGCATACTGGATACTGAAAAGTATCAGACCAAGCGAACCTTCCTATTAAAATCTACAGTACAGTCTGTGGTTTTGGTAGGAGAATAAATCCATTTTCTATTTCCCGAAAATACATGTGAGGAAATACAAGTACAGAATAACATCTTACCAGACTAACCCATTCCATTAGATTGTAGTACCAACTCTAGCCAACAAAAATACTATCATTTACTAATAGGGATTTTAAACATTTCATGTAATCATGTTAAGATTAAGTTGGAGACTAGGCAAAGGTATGAAAGTGTGTAATAGGCCGTGAGCTAGTGCACCAAAAGATGGCTAGAAAACGAATTTCATTGGACACCTCGCTAAGCTAAAATAACTTTATATATTCTTATAGATTAAAACACGCTGAATCCAAATCTAAAAAGTTCTTGTCGATATACCCTGCAGTTTTTTTGTATTTCTCGATTGAAATCTTAAAAATTCACTGTCGCGTGATTATGTTTATTAGCAGTTTCACGAAAACACATCTTTCAAAAATCATACTTCCTGTACGAACATGCGCCGATTATCTGCCGGTTTCTATCGACTTACAGGCGACAGCTGTTTGAGGCATGTGTTTTTTATTTTCTTATGGATTTCCCAATGTGCGAGAAAGATCATATTGCATATCTTCGAATTTCAGATGTGTTCCATTGTATTCCTACATTTAAGCGATAGTTTTAAGCTATGACAGGACAAAAGAATGCTTTTATGGCTGCTGTGAAGGAAGTTAGCTTTCAAGATACCAGCGCAAACGAAAAGCTTTTAACTAAGAATGGTTCTGCTGCTCTTGGGGTCAAGAATAATGACAATATCTTGCTGTTCTACCTTCATTTAAAGCCATTGAGTACATTTGGCGCAAGGTTTTATCTTTATAATATTATACAATTGCGCTTTGTCTAAACACTATATGTCTGTATATATTATTTATATTCCTCATTGTTCACTGCAATATACATACACAGTATTTATTAGTTCTAAATTATAGAGCATGTTTGTTTATGTATTTTTAAGATCCCAAAAGTTACTGTAGATTCATATTTGTATGTTGTTTAATTAAGATTGTACTGTACAGTAAACACTCCTGGAGTAAAATATAAATGAAAGGAGATGCATTTGAGCATTGGATGTCAGCCCACTATTCCTCAAAGCACATTTAGTACATCTGTTCTGTCCAGACTGCAGAATTGGTCAATGCTGCACCTGAGATTTCTCAATGTAAAAGTTTTAGCACACCTGGGATGTGCTTTGATATAAACAATTTTTATACTCCTAATCTATCCCCTAAATTTTATTGTTTTTAATATCTATTTGGTCAATTTTGTGACCCTGACTGCTTCTTGACATGCCCTTGGAAACAGTTTTGCAGCCTTGCCCCTAGATTTGTATCTTCTGCACCACCAAGACCTCATCAAGAACAGCCCTTGAACAGTTGAACTCTCTAGCTGCAGGTGTCTTGTACCCAGGTGTCTTGTACCATCAGTTGCTACATTGTTGTGTGACTGGGGCATATGATTGCTGTATTCAGAATTTTGAGGTGGCATAGCAAACCAAAGTGCCTAATTGTGAGGCAGATTTATAATATAATTTTGGCAAGGCCTTCAATCAGTTAGCCATATATACATCAGTGCAAATACTGCAAAACAATATAATGTATATTATTTGCACAGATATAGATCAGGGTTTACAGATTGAATGCCTTGTAGAGAAAATAAACGTGGTATTTTACATAAACAAAACAATGACAGGGTGTAATTTGTAATTTGTGTATTTTGTAAATACTGATTATTAATTGTAAATAAAACAATTCCAATTGAAACAAAATTGCAATATTGTCTGGTACTGTTTCATTTCTTGAAATACGAACGTTCAAGGTACCAACACCTCTGTATTCAAAAGAGGAGATATATGTATCATATATGTGACACGATTCACGTCTGTATTCTCACGTCCATATTCTGTTGGCCGGCTATTCTGCCCTGTTGACATGCTTTCAACTGATGTTTCACTGGTGATATAAAACCTTATCAAACGCCGTGGCAGATGGCAGATTATTTATAGTATTCTTGTGCTTTGCCAAAACACAATTTATTGAAGCAATGATATTTATTAAACTAGAAGATATATAAGCCAAGCTAGTCACTTCGTTGTGTGTTTTGTCAGACCTTGTTGACCTTGTTTAATATAGACCGTCGTTCGCAGACTTTGTCGCACAAACTACAAGGAAATAACTTCTCTCCATCAATTTTTTTAGCGCATCAGAAAATTGGGCAATAGCCATAGATACCTGAAAGTTAAACGGATCTTCGTATTCGAAGTAGGGCAAACGCTAATGTCAGGAAAGTATACTCGTGTTGGCCTTCGTTTCCCCGTCGAAAACTACATTATCCATTGTCAATATGCCTTACAAAGCCCTCGATATCTTCACGAAGCTCTACTGTTTCTATATTACGCTTCATCGCTGTCAGAAACGATCAGAAAAAAGCTTATTTTTATCGGAAACCTGATATGAATTAAATACGTAACATTTTGTTTACAAATGTTTTGTACATTACTATTTCGTATATCTTAAAATGACCCGAGATATGCCCGAGTTGTAGGCGGTATGCAGACTATTGGTCCGATTCTTACGAAACGCTTTTTGAACGATGAGTTTTGCACGGAATTGCTAATAAACGTAGTTCAAAACAGTGAATTGTTTAAGATTTCAATCGAGAAATACAAAAAAACTGCAGGGTATCTCGACAAGAACTTTTTAGATTTGGATTCAGCGTGTTTTAATCTATAAGAATATGTAAAGCTATTTTAGCTTAGCGAGGTGTCCAATGAAACTAAACGTTTTGGTGCACTAGCTCACGGCCTATAACACTGTAACTTGAAGTAGGCTGTTCTTTCTAAGAAAGTAAACAACAAGAGACTGCCAGTCCTTATTAAAATGGCATTTTGCCCCTATGAGAGTATTAACTCCATACATTGTTCAAAATTAAATATTTCCCATCAGAAAGTCCATGTATTATACTACAAATCTTTCATAGTTAAAGAGTACGTGTTAAAAACATAGCCAAATACTTAAAAGTTGTAGGCCTATACGCGGCCATTATATACTTGAGAAGCAATTTTTAAAATACAAAATTGTGTACAGTATATATATAATACATCTATACTACCAATGCGGAATACAAATCAAAATATGCGTTAAACTAGATCCAAAAAAATATAATACAGCAACGAAATCACGAGAACATTCTCACTCTTAAATATTCTTGATATAGCTATAGCGATTTTATTTAGATGGGAGAAATTTAAGCTAAAACTTGTGGTCAAAGAGACGAAAGGTCTCTGCATGACAAATTCGAACAAAATCATCACAAAAAGTTGACGTCAATTTCACAAAGCTTAAAATGGTATTCATAAGCTTATGGATTCTAAATAACCTAGATCTCCAGTACAAACAATTATAAGTTAAAGGTGGTATGTAAAAAAGATTATCCAATCTTACTGTAAAACGCGAATTGTCTTGTTTTTGTTCGTGAGGTTAGTTTTTTGCAAAA
Organism: Trachythela sp. YZ-2020; assembly: GCA_016169945.1. Classification (NCBI taxonomy): domain Eukaryota; kingdom Metazoa; phylum Cnidaria; class Anthozoa; order Malacalcyonacea; family Clavulariidae; genus Trachythela; species Trachythela sp. YZ-2020. Next base: position 768,082 of record JADLSH010000292.1, on the reverse strand, counting down.
CATTTTTGCGAAACGTGTTTACATGGCGCATCTTTTCCAATGCATTTTATTCACCATTATTACACAGAACGTCATGAAATTACACCTACTTGTAGTCAATAGCCCCCTTGTTGTTTCCTCGCAGATAAAATTTATTGATGGATGTAAAAAGTTATTAAAAATCCGCCATTTCATCTTCAAAACAAAATCGCTCGCTCCTCGCCCGCCATTTCGTTCGAATGCAAGGACACGACTCCTACCGTCATGCATAGCGGGCATCGCTATAATGCAAGTGGTCTATTGACGGCAAAACTGCAAAAGCAAGTATGCAAAATAAACATGCACTTACCGGTTTAAAACGCCTCAAATCTCGAAAATCCTCTCCTTTCTCGGCCTTTCGACTGATTTTATTTTCCTATCGACTTTAGTAACTGAAAGTCCTCTAAAAACTTAATATTTGTCTGAATTAATATCTCCCGACTTGAAAAAAGTTTTCATATCAATGCCAAAAATAAAATGCCAAGATGGCAGTTATTTTTCTGACGTATACATATAAAAACAAAATCGTTGTCTAAGCCAATCATGATGTTGCTAGTTACCAGTTTTTTCTCGGATTGAACTTGCGCGTGCGCATAACCTACCAAAAGGTCCAGTCCAGTCCATGACAAAAAAAAATGGCGGACGACTTTGCATTCCACAATTTTTTCATATACCCGGGCGTAAATATGCGAGCGGAATTAGTACCCTTGCACGGCGCTTCGCGCCGGCTCGGGGAATAAAGAATAGAGGGGGTATTGTGGGATAAATTGTGGGGGGAAATGAAGCTTGCTAATGGGGCCATATACAAATCAATTATACCATTTTTTAACAGGTTAATTCTCAACATATATTTAAATATCAACCCTGCATATCTAAAAATTTCAGATACGCTGCAGGAATGTGTTATCATGTCTCTTCCAGTGGCTTTTTCTCGTTCACGCATAAAAGTATTTTGTTGCATGTTGCTAAGGATATTTCAATGTAGCTAATGAGCACACGATTTGACATACGGGATTAAATCTGGCCCCCAATTAGGAAGCTTCAATTTTCCTCTTTCATTTGATGAATTTATCCCGAAATGCCCCCCTATTCTTCTATCATGTCTACGGATACAGAACGCAAGCTTTACGAATAAGGAGACGTTCCAGCTAAAAGGCCTGCGGACGAGGTTCGAAAACGTTATCGTGAACATATATACAATATAAATATAATTGCTTACAACAGGCGCAACACATGCATGCAATATAGATAATGCAAGTGAAAATGCCCCATCCTTATATTTATTTTAAACCTTTAATTTAGCTGCATACACATTTCGTTTTTCTTACTTTTCTTACGCGTCATGATTTCAATCGTAATAATTTAGAAATTGCTCTCACTATTTTATTAAACTTCATAAACTTCATTAATAAAAATTGCAATAAGTGCGGTTTTATTAGGGCCAAAGCGGCTCACTCTACGTAATTGTAATTTTAACATTCACAAAACAATAAGCTGCATTTTGCAGGCTCCTCGTTGATTAAAAGTACACATAAAAGGTACCGCTTATAGTAATAAAAAGTCCTCTTTTTATGTGAATCTTAATTAAATATTTTTGTTTATGCTATAAGCATTTGCACAATCTATTTGCAAGTATTCTTATATGTTAAGTTTTATTTAGAACGTACAGTAATATGAGATTTGACGCCATTCTTATTAGAAACAGCCAAATACTGCTTTTTAAATTCATCGTAAAATTTCTTCTTCTCCAAAAGAAATAATTTAAAGATATAAATTAATATTTATCCATGTGCATCTTTCTATACGAAACTAATCAATTATCAATTAACATTTAAATAAAAGTCATATATTACATATTCATTTGTAGGTGTATCTTAGTGGTTTGAAAAAAGTGTATTGAAGAATATTATTGATTTTATACAAGAAATCTAATATACTTTTACGTGTTTTTAGATAGTACACATAGAAAAACGACTATTTGTGCATGATTCTCAAAATCTGGTAGACATACAGATTTCAAATTGACGAATATAAAGTTGGGCGTTCTATATTAGTCACTGTGGGGGTGATAAATGCCATAGAACGATGTGGTTTATTAATTTTTGTCCATGAAGAAATTATACATTGTGAAATTGGTCACCATTCGGACGAATACTGCATGATATGGCTATTTTTTGCGATTTTCACTTTAACTTAAATTTCGAGTTTTATATCAACATACCAATATATTTGATATGCTTGTTTGGGACAATTTCGCATGTTTTCCTTTTTATTTCGTTCATAAAGGATCCATTGAAATGCTTTCGGAATTCGGGTACGTATCTTGTTGGACAATTAGCGCTATCCGATTTTCTCGTATGTTTGGTTGGCATGCTTATTTTGAATTGTTCAACGTTATTCTACGTCGGAGAATTAATAGTTATGGTTCCTACAGGTATGTCCATTGCTACCATAATTTCAATATCGATTGATCGTTTTTTAATGATCGCCTATCCTCTGAAACACCGTTATTGGATGAAGAAGAAAAATATAATTATTTGGTTGGTAATTATTTGGCTTTTTTCGTCAATTTATCCCACGAAGTTTGCGATAATGGGAAGAACGAAGGATGATGCAATGTCACAAAGAAGTTTTGCTCTAACTGCAACTGTATTTACCGCTACAATGTACACTTTGACCTATTTCAAACTTAAAAGACAATCAAAAAACATCAAGCTTTGTAACTCCACTTCGAGGGAAAGTCGCGCCGAAGAGAAACGACTTTTAAAGGAAAAAATATTTTTGAGAACCATAATTCTGATAGCAAGTATTACACTAGGCTGTCTTTCGCCTCGCATTATTTGGGTTGCAGTGGATGATTCTGGAAATGTTTGGCGAAAATTGGATAGAAAAACTAGTATAATGTTAAGTCGTTTATTCTGTGCGCTGTACAGCATTAATTTCGCAATTAATCCCTGTATCTATTTCCTGCGTTTGCCAAATTACCGAAAGTCCTTTAAACTGCTCTTTTGGGAAAACTCGCGTTAATAAAGTGTCTAACATTTTATTTAAATTTTGCATGTATGTATATGGAGTTATAAGAATAACATTTATAATAGTTACAACGCGTTGTATTTATAAATTGTTTTCCTTTTATTTAAATACTCTATGTAGCTATATACTAGCCTATATATAGTACTAATTCAAGTCCTGTGAATTGAAATGAAGTATTAAAGACATGCTGATGATCATTAAATTATAGTTGTAAAGAAAGAATCGGCGTACTTGACGTCGGAGTTGCAAAACAGCTGCGGGTATACGAGTACCACCCTTGAGGAAGGTTTTCTGGCATTGATGAAGGTTGAAAATGAAACACTGAGTAAAACATTGCAAAGCAGTAAGTATTGGACTAGTCAGGCTTGTATATTAGTAGCAACAGTCAGCACTCAGTCAGACTAGCAGTTTATTGGAATGGCGAAACGGCAATCCTACCCAGGCAAAAGCCTGCATAAATTACGCAACAACGGTAACTCCAAATTAGTAGAAAGCATTTTATTCCTTCTATGTTTCGACTATATATTTTAGTCATCATCAGGAATAGATCCAATAATAATAATAATAATAATAATCATTAATTACAACAAATACTAAACGACATGAGTCAACTTCTGCTATAATATACATTATATTTTCTTAGAGATCGGGCTGGAATAATAAGTGTGTGTCCCACCCCTGTCTGTTTTTCTGCAATCGTACCGACGGTACTGTATGAAACGACTAAACATGCAAATTTAAATTACAACACATACATACTAAATTATACATATATACATATCAACGTCGCAAATGCTGGAATTGTGCCAACAGAACTTTACTTTTCCTAGCAAGGACCGCAATAACTGTCTTCCATCCTTGCCTGTTATTCTGCAATCGTAACTTACACGTTATGACAATTATCAACGTTTCGACTGCTGGGAGGCATAGCCCTTTCTCTTTCCGCAATCCTATCGTAATATACTAACTATCATTATTATGTAAACATAAATTAATTGTGTTTGGGGCCTGGAGGGAGTTGTCCCCTACACCCCTCTCGGCGGCCCTGCTTCTTAGATTTCGGTCTCTGTGTTTCTCAAACTAAAATGCTATTCTGTTTATTGACTGGCCTGAGACACATCAATTTGTCGTCATGATCACGTCGCCAAATTCAATAAACAATGCTTTACCCATTTTCTTGCCTTCTTCGATTCTCCTACGTTAAATTAAGTTGGAAAAGAAAGAGTATTCTCGACGTAGTGATTGAAATAGATTGCTTATAACATTCCCAGGATCCCCCTAGGTGGTTATGTTTTTATCTGGGTGTGTTTGTGTGTGTGGTGCATGTGTGTTTGTTTGTTTGTACGAGCACGATAACTATAAAAATATACTAAAAGGTGTGAAGCTAATGGCCATAGGCCAAGGAGAAATCGATTAAATTTTGGTTTAATTTAGATGAAAATACGATGAGAAATTTACAAACGTTTCATGGTCTTGCTTTACCTGGATGAACAGAACTGAATGCGTAATTGTGCATGCATAATTTATGCATGATACTTGACCCAATGTGCGGGCGGAGGTATGCTTTCTCAGAGTGTTTAGTTAGATTTTGTTCTGCAGTTATTGTCAAAACGCAGTTGCTTCAAAACGTGGAAGTATTCTCAATCAATCAATCAATCAATTTTTTAATAAAAGAATAGAAAAAAAAAGTGAGCAAAGCTATATATTCTAGGTTGAGGGTTATACATACAACAAAATATGATCATACATAGATAGAGAGATAGATAGATAAACTTTATTTATAGAGGTAACACCTATTACAAAATAATCTGTATTCTTCCTAGTGGCCCTCTAAGTCAGTCAAGGGTTAGTTTTTAGGGAGGGAGGAAAACCGGAGTACCCGGAGAAAAACCCTCGAAGCACAGGAGAGAACCAACCAATCTCAACTTACATGAGTTTATCAAGGACATTGGCGTTACCAAACCTGAGTAAATCCATGCCCTCGACCTGCTGTATAGCCGGCTTATCTCAGAGATAAGGGGCAGCGCGCTAACCGCATCTGCCACCCGTGCTTCGCTATAGGCATGTTACAGTGTTTGTTATTTATCCATAATAATAATACATTCATATCTTTTTTATACAACATATATATTCCAAGCTATGGGTTAAATTTTAATTTGCAAATGATGATATTCTCTCTATATTTTCTGATAGAAAGTTAAGAAACCATTGAACAAGTCCGCACAAAAAAAACAAGATCAACATAATCATCACAAGATATCAAGATTTCCCACAACATTTGCTTACATTTATTTTTATATATTGATTTATTTAAACTACGAATCGATAATGGTAAACTATTCCAAATTTTCACACCTGTTGTTGAGAATTGCTAAACAAACATTATTTTTGCTGCATAATTATCCGGGAGGGAGGGGGATAATTGTGACCAATTATTCATCATTCGTTCGAAAAATTAATGGAGATTTTATTTTATATATATTTTTTAAAAAAGTACAAGAATTAGAGAAAAAAACAACAGCGAAAGAACAACAAAAAACAAACAACAGAAAGACAAAAGACATATATATACACGGTGACAAAGCCTTTGGCTAGCAGAAACGACAAGTATCTACAATAAATTGTTGAACCAAACCGAACAACAAACAATCTTCCTCATAGCTTAATTGTTTGGATCCTTTCAAAAAATAATCCAGTTTCTCATTGTCGCCACTCGCTAGCCATGCTTGGCCACAAACTTGTGCACAATAGGTAAGCAGTTTATTACGTTGAACAGCAAAACGAGGACATGAGAAGAAATAATGCTTAACAGTTTCACGTTCCAGACCACACATAACACAAAGGAGAAATACAACAATTAGTTCTATACAAATAATCATTTAGTGCACATAAACCTAATCTTAATCGTGTATGCAAAATAGAAGCATTCCTCGTAAGAGAGAAATTAAACCATTTATCATAGCATAACGGATGATACAGCTTATTTATTTTCAATTTAATATTTGTAAGAGAAGTTGAATTCCTAATATCAATATCAAGAGAGTTACATAAAGAAATCGTGGAAGGATAAAAAATTTTTTATGAATTTTTCAGTTCTACATCTATATTGACTAATATTATTCCCAGTTGGGAAAGGAATATAAGATCTATCATTAACCAATTTAGGTAAAAGTTCGATTAAATCAATAGGAACACAGTTGTTAACTATTTTGTAAAAATGAGAGCAAGTTCTTCATGAAGACTTTTTGAACTAGTTCCTGCTATAGCCCAAGTAACTAATTTAGCTGACTCGTATTGAACACTTTCCAGCAAATCGCTATTCACCAGCAGTACAATTATTTATTTATTTATAAAAGTTATTTAAAAACGATGGCCCTTCAGCTATTGCTGCTTTTCAAGGGATCGTTTGATATAATACTATACAATATTAATAACTATTTACACAATAAGTCATCTAGATGAAACAATATTGATTACCCATGTTGCAATATTTATGAGCATCGTCAACATCCCATATGCTATCCCCTTACTCCATTATTGGCCGTATCAAAACTTTTATACATATACATTTTAAACTTCAAAGATTTTAACATGTTTAATCATTTAGACGCTTTTTCATAAACTGAAAATATATGACTATTCCAATACATGTTATTTTGAAACTTAAGACCTAAATGAGTGTGTGTGTCGACTTCCTCAATAGTACAACCTCTCATTAAAAGAAGTGGCTGATTTTCCTTATCTTTTTTGTTTGAAAATGATAAAACCATATAAAAGTGATACTCATTACTCCAGATTCTTGAACTCAAATATTCCTACCCAAGCCTAGCTGTTATTCATTATTCCACTTCCAACGCCGCATATAATTTTTGCAATTCAATCTATTCACAGCTTCTGCGTCAGTCGGAGATATTTTCAAGTCCTAAGTCTTTCTTTTAGCCCCAAACCAAAATTCTGTTGTAGAGTTTGTATTTGCGCTACATCTAACGTCAGGATCTGGACAACTCATCGAATACAATCCTAAAAGATGCGCATAATACCCTTTCTTATCGCTACATGCATACTCAACGCTCGATGAATTAAAACTGCATTTTGTTTTGACACGATTATGCTTCGGTTTAAGATGAAGTGCGTGGTTGGCAGTTTGTATAAAGGATTGAGTACAACCAGTACAATTCTTTCCCTTAATGTCAAAATAATCCACAGTTAAACAAGGGTTATTCTGTGAGGAGAAATAGCCAGTGAAATTTAAGGGATTCATTATGGATAAACGTACTCTAAAGTAGTCTGTGAAGTCTACGCCATACTCTGCATAGGAACAGGTTGCCCGCCAAAATGTTGAATGAGATGAAATGTAGGACATTACAGATTTCGGTAGGCGAAAAATTTGCCAGTTTAGATTATATTCGTTTCGTGGAAAATCTGTGACAAATGACTTGTCGCTCAGGTCTGTCTCATGTGCTATATCAAACGACTCAAAAAGTGTCCAAGCCATGTCTGCTTCGGAGTCGAAATCGCAGAAGACTTCATATGATCTTCCAGTTGAGTCGACTATGGTATACTCTCCAGAAATCGGTTTGACTTGATCAGTCCAATAATCCAAACATGTTCTTGGCTTCCAAGCGTTACATTGGTTTCCAAAGATACCAGTTGTGCATTGACATTTGAATCTTCTCGTGGTGTCAGTGACGTCAACAGCACAGGTACCCCCATTAAAGCAAAGAGGAGAGGAGGGTAAACAGCAAATTGCTGGTGGGCTTGATAAGGGATGGCATGTATTCTGGAAAAAGCAAGGAATTACAAAGTTAAAGTTGGTTTTTCATTACCATGCAGCTTGTTTAATGTTTGCTTGAGGTTCAGCGTTTGCCGCAATGAAAATATAATACTGATCTGAATGAGATTTAACCTTGGTCAAACGAGCATGAAGGTCGATACGAGTTGCCAAGCGAGAGTTTGCATGAGAGTTGGATACAATCTAGCTTGAACATAACTAGTTGAGGCTACCTTTCCCCCTATGCAAAATTCGCATACTCCTTATGGTAAATTCTCTGTAAAATTATATTGCGTTTCTTAAGCCCTCACTCCCCCAAATCAATGTTGAGCATGTGTCTTGATAAAATGTCAAAAGTTGTTTCGGGCCGGGGTTGTTCACAACATTGAACTGTGGGAGAGGGGGTCACGAAAATTGTTTTGCCAGTGTACATTCATTTTGCAACATTGCGAGTAATGGTCTCAAGGGTTATGTCCAAGATTGTAGCTAGAGTTTGCATGAGATTCGGCAAGCGAGAGTTGCATAAAAGTTCACTAGTGAGAGTTTGCTTAAAAGATGGCAAGCCAGAGTTTGCATGAGAGTTGGCTAGCGGAAGTTTGCGTGAGAGATGGCAAGCTAGAGTTTGCATGAGAGATGGTTAGCAAGTGTTTGCATGAGAGTTAGCTAGCAAGAATTTGCATGGGAGTTGCCAGTTGGTAAGCTAGAGAGCTTTCTCACCACTATCATGCCTCGGCCAAACGAGAACAAGAGTTGCCTAAGAATCGCTTAGTATAATGAATGTTACAGAGCACTAGCTGTTTATCAGAATTCTTACACAACTTTCGCAACCGGATCAAATGAGCAAAATCTCTTGTTGACTTTCCTGAAAATTTGAACCAGCTAAAAATTGATTCGAGTTAACGAGTGTTTATAACGCGACCGAGGCTTGAACTCTTTAAGCTGTAATGGCCATCTATTGTTTATCTATTGTGTGAAAAATGGAGTTGGGAGCCCTTTCATCATGTGATATAAACGTTTATTGCTTTAGATGCTTAATATCTTAACATATTAAGTTGTTATTGGGCAGTTTTAAAGCTTGAACTACGTTTAAAGAAAAAATACAGCATTTTCTTCATAAATCTGTACCCTTAGTAGGCCTAATGGTGGATTGGGTCATTCCAGAAAACATCCACAAATCCACGACAGAGGAAATGGGAATTTAGCTCACCTCCTAGTACTAGTACTTTTACTGTTATCATGCAGAAGTAGATTTTTAGATCGCACTTGCTCTGTCGGGGAAGGGCTGATCTTTTCCAAATTCACCCATTTCTAAAATTATGGAGTGAGCAATACGTTGCGCTATCCAGTCTTCTTATGAGATCCACGAATATACTTTTACAGACTTACCTTAAAAGCGGGGAAATCATAGTAACGACACCCATTTTTATGGCGCAGTGAATTTCGCACCAAGTTTTGGCTTCCAAAATTCAAATGACACGACTTCCCACAAACACTGAACGACATACAACGACAATCCACCGAACATTCAACAAAGCACTCCGTATCACTTCGAACTATCTTACTCTTCAACTCTCGACCATCGTCCTGCAAAATTCTGTCTTGGATTCCCTGCTCAACGTTGAAAATTATTAGGGTACAAGGATTGCAAGTTTGATGAAAAGCCTTTGAACATTGTACGACAATTATAAACAACAGCGACACGGAATGAATGAATAGTTCACCTAACATTATACTTTTCATAAACTAGCTGTAAGCTTTCTTTTCTACAAAAATATTACTAGCTCACATCTGGTGTGATGAATTCTACAAAACTGATATGAAAGAGTAAAGAAAATTCGAGTGTTCAATTTAAATATGATTTTATTAAAATCGCTATATTAGTTCATAAAGGCGACGTTACACGGAACGATTTTCAACGACGATTTGTAATGTAGATGCTGCTACACGAAATTTGATTGGTTCGGCAACCGCGTTGCATGACGAATCGTCGTTAAAATTTGTCCCGTGTCACATCACCTTAAATTGAACTTGCGCGGCTTGTATTGATCTTACAAATTTAATTTCAATATTCCATTATAATAAGATTGTTAAGACTGTTGCCGAGTAGGGAAAATTTCTCACTTGCTACGCAGTTATTAGAAAACGGCTATCAACCAATCAGGGCTTGCATTCACACAATGTTTTTTCATATATGTATATTTATTTTCCATTAGCGCAAGTGCTAGAAGTTTCTAAAATGTTATATGCGTGAATCATTTATACATTGTATATAGTCATTATTCGCGGTCGTTAGTTGCCATGTAGTTTCCAATATCTTTTAAAAGCAACAAAAAAGTTGTCTGCATACATTAGTCTGACACAGGTTTTTTAATAATTAAAAGTGACAACAATGCCCAAGAAAATATGTTTTCTAAACTATAATATATCCCTATATATAGATTATATGAGCTAGCTAGCATTTATGTATTCAAATGCACACTCGAGCAAATCTCCAATTGGAAAAAATAATTAAAACCAGATAATATTTCCATAAATTGTTTCAAAGAACCGCTATACTCCATATATATAAAGAAAACATTTATTAACTACAATGTCCCACGCATACAATTATACAAACAAATAATATCTACATAATAAAGTTCGAACTGCAGAGTCCGCATCCATAATTTCTTTTCGGTTAGGAATCATAGTCTGTTATTTTATTCCTGAATAAAACACTGCATGGTTTTCCATTAGACAAAAATAAATATATTCTGTTTCTGGACAATGGGGTTGAATAGACGCGGCTATATAGAGATGCTTTTTTGCAGAAATGCATACATGGGTGAAAAAGTTGCTACCCTGTAGTTTTTATAATGTGCATAGTAATTTTCTATACTTTTAACATTAAGAATCACAGAATTTGCCTGTATAAGACAGACATTGACACCCACAGTTAAAAATATAACGCACACGCTGAACAGAAACAGAATATATTTTTTTGAATTTAAATAGGTTAAAATGGGTCTAAGTTAACATCATACAACAGATCAACCATGCATCTATTTACTTTATCAAAATTGCAGATACTTTTTGTTGACTTTGTAATTTCAAAATTAAAGTACAGAAGGTAATGGTTTCTTATCTTACTTTATCATACATGCACTAATTCTAAAAATCTATACGCTAAATCTTATACAAAATAGTAAATAATTCTATAACTTAATCACAGACCATTGCGTGTCTTTGTCAAATCTTTCAAAATCGAAATGCCGAAATTTGTCGATAACAATCACTTACAAGTCGTAGATGATGGGGAAAATGGTGCATGAACTAAGTTTAAATACAAACTTTTCCCCTATTATATAGTATTTATGAAAACTCTCAACTGGTGAAAACAGAATGCAAAAACTTAACCGAAAATATATTTTCCTTCGATTACATACATTACGCTTACTAAAAACGCTATCTGACATTCAACGGTACAATAAAACGCTTTACGAAATGCTTGCTTTATATTTCTCACAAATTTCAGTATTTGACCTGTACATGTATGTATCCCACATTTCATTGCGTCCACATAATGTTTATATGGAGTGAAAATGGTGTGACGTAAACATTTATAGGGTCAATTAGGACTCCAAAGTAAAGTCATGCTTCTGTTCTTTTTGGATCACGGTTTTAGCGAAAAGAAAAAAGTTTAAAAGATAATACCAGATAGTATATTAATAATATAGATAGTATATTATAGTTTCTTAAACGCGACGTGTTTAATAATAGAGAGCTTAAGCAAGCGACGTTTTTGACAATACAGATGTCATGTGTATACATAACTTAGCCGTTATATATAATTTGGCGTCAGCAGATCTTGCTTGAAATCAAGGACGGCAATCAATCTAATTTCCCGTTCGTGATTTCAAACAGGAACGGCTGTCGCCATCTATGACGACGCGATTACTTCCGGTTGGTGTTCGTTAATCAAACACGTTGCTTCCTTAAATTCTCTAATATTGCAATATTAGAACGTGAAAATTTCGTCTTGAAAGTTTATCCTGTACCTCAGCATGATTGCCCGCAGTGATTGCTCCACATTTCGGACATTTTGAATTCTTGATATAAAGGATTTTCAACAACAAGAATTTTGTCAGCTTCAATATTTGTTGTACTGTTGCCGTTATCATCACGAGATTCGTCCGTGCTTCTAAAAAGACATAGAAAGAATACTGTCTGTGCTAGACCCCATGTTTTGATATAGCGGAATCGTACTATTAAATACACACTTACTGGGAAGAGATTCCAAAATGTTCCGTTGCCAAAGGACTGCGTGGATTTTGTCTGCTGAGAACACGATGCGTCTTCACTGTAGATTTCTTTCGTCGCCTAAAATACGATAAATATTATAACGTTCTACACCAGGGGTCATCCTGACGCTCCCATTTTCCAAAATGAGCAGTTGCATAATAAATGTATAATAAGTAGTTTTAAAACTTAAGGTTGGCATTTCTTAAATTGAGTTTTAGAGCTTTTAGGGAAAATGTCGAATTGACAAACCCAAAACGTGACTAAGCAATCTATATTAAATTACATATGTAAGTTAGACTATATAAATATTATATAGTCGTAGCATTGATGGAGAAATTTAAAGCAAAAACAAAAACAAATTTCACACTTCCAAAATTCAAAATTTTCCGGGAGAACATATTCCCCTATCTGTTCAGGTACTCAACAGCATGACTAAACAATTGCATGGCCTCAGCTTCGATACTGCCTCACATTCTGTTCTCCTTGTTGAAATGGGCATGACCCACGGTCTTTAGGCTTTACATTGAAGGGAAACGTTCCTTCACGGTCATGATTTCCTTCGTGCTTTCCTCGTGAATTAATGAAGAATGCAAATATTTAACGAAAATATTATGTATTGTATCTTGTACCTGATCATGATCATGATAATGCAAATCACCAAGAAAGCGACAATTGCACCTCCAATAATAAACCAGAGGGGATTGATATTTTCTCCATTGGAACTTTCGCCGCTTGATTTGATTTCTTTTTTAAAAAGAAGATATAATAATTATTTCAAGACACGAGATAAACACTTTGAACAAACATGTAGGGGTGAACTTTTAAAAAACCATCAACCCAATTGCACAAGTCAGAAGGACGTCTTTTAAATACTCTCAAGTACCTGTTTTTTATTTCAAATCATCATACTAATGGTAAAGAATACTTGTTGAAATAAATCAATTGTTGTAATCTAAATGCTGAGTTTATAATATTTGAAGGTTCTTATATGAGATTATCCCTCATAGCTTAGAACCATCTTGACTAAATCTATAAGCACCTCTCTATTAAACCCCTTCTCATCTAAGCGTTGCTCTCTCCAATACCACCCCCCCCCCCCCTCCCCGTCAAACGAGCATCGGTGCATGTAACAAACAAGCTCCCCGGGGCTTAATAGATTATTTATGGTATGTAAACAATAACAGTATATACCTTCATTCCTCCTGCATGACGGTTCAGCAAGATCGTCATCCTCCTTGCAGAATTTATCGCAATTTTTCCCATACCAACGTGAGTGGCAAATCTTCGAACCAGATGTTTCATTGCAAGAATAATGACCTGAATCACCAGCCGTACTTTTACAGAATCTTGTACAGTTTGGTCCAAACCAGTTGGAATAACAAATTTTTCTTCCCTTTTTCTTATCACAAAAATATGTGCCGGTATCGTGAGATTTTTCCTTGCAATACACTGTGCAGTCAGATCCAGACCAATGGCGGTGACATATCCTAATACCAGTTGTTCCATTACATAAATAATGTCCGTTACTTTGTACTTTGCAATATGCATTACAATTTTGGCCATACCAATGTTGATGACAAATTTTTAACCCAGACGTTTTGTTACAAAAATAATGTCCATTGGAATAATTTTGTTCTTTGCAAAATACTGAGCAATTAGGTCCATGCCATCCTGGATGACAAATTTTCAACCCGTCTGGCTTTTGGCAAGAATAATGTCCATTCGTATTATTATGTTCCCTACAATATATTGTGCAATTTATTCCATACCAGTTTTCTCTACAAATCCTTGAGCCAGTAACGTTATTGCATAAATAATGTCCTATGAGATCATTTTTCTCTTTGCAATACGTTGTACAGTTGTTCCCATACCAATGATTATCACAGATCTTCTGCCCTGTTGTTTTATTGCAATAATAATGCCCAGTAAAACTTCGTTCTCTTTTGCAATATTTTGTGCAATTTATTCCATACCAGTTCGCCAGACAGATCTTTGAGCCAGTTGTTTTATTGCACAAATAATTCCCTATGCCGTTTTTTTTCTCTTTGCAATACATTGTACAATTATTCCCATACCAATGTGGTTGACACATCTTTTGTCCCGTTGTCTGATTGCAATAATAATTTACACTTCCATCACTACCTTGTTCCTTACAAAAAATACTGCAGTTTTTACCAAACCAATCTGGATTACAAATTTTTTCCCCCGTTGTTTTATTACATGAATAATTTACTTCAGGATTAATCTGCTCTTTACAATAGCTTGTACAATTATCCCCATACCAGTCTTTGTGACAAATCTCTAGGCCTGTCGTCTTGTTGCAATCATAATGTCCGGTAAAGTTATTGCTTTGCTCCATACAAATAATACTGCAGTTTTCACCAAACCAATTAGTATGACAAATCTTGAAACCAGTATGTTTATCACAGTGATAATGTTCACTCGAATCATTCTGTTCTTTGCAATATCTATTACAGTTTATTCCATACCAATGTTGATGACAAATTTTTAACCCAGACGATTGGTTACAAAAATAGTGTCCATTCGAATCATTTTGTTCCCTGCAAAATACAGAGCAGTTAAGTCCAAACCAGTTTGGTAGACAGATCTTTGACCCAGTTGATTTATCACACAAATAATATTCTTCTTCATTTTTCCCATTGCAATACGTTGTGCAATTATTCCCATACCAATTCCGATGACAAATGTTTTGTCCTGTTGTTTTATTGCAATAATATTTTCCCTCAAGATCACTACAATATGTATCGCAGTTTGATCCATGCCAGTCCTTGTAACAAATTTTTAAGCCTGTTCTGTTGTTGCAATCATGATGTCCAATGCTTTCCTTCTCACAAAAATTACTGCAGTTCTTTCCAAACCAATTTAGATAACAAACCTTTAAACCAGTGTGATTATCACAGGAATAATGTCCAGTCGAATCATCTTGTTCTTTGCAATATATATCACAGTTTCCTCCATGCCAATGTTGTTGACAGACCTTCACTCCTGTTACATTGTCACATAAATAGTGTCCACTAGAATTACTTTCTTCTTTGCAATATACATCACAGTTTATCCCATACCAACGTTGTCGACAGATCCTTTCTCCGGTTGTCTTGTTACAATAGAAAGAGTGGTGGTCGCTGTGTTCTTCGCAATACACAGCACAATTTGTAGCATACCAATTTTTAAAGCACAGCTTCGCCCCTGTTTCTGAGCAGTTGTAATGTCCCTTTTCGTTATTTTGAGGCACACAGTAGTGTACACAGTCAGGCACTAAGTAACCAGGGTCACAATATATTTTAACCATGATGTTGAGAGTTACGTAATTTCCTTTAAAGATCAGTGGATAAGTTTTTGAAGAGGATTGTGATTTGTTTGCCTTTTGCGGGAGGGGTATTGTCCCATCGTAAATCAAATCATGCGCTGTATTTTTATCGTACTCCCAAATTTCCAACGAGAAACTTTGGTTCGGCTAAATTTGAATGGCAGAGATAAAAAAATCCGTGTTAACATTTCTTCAAATTAAATCCTGGTATACATACGTTGTTTAGAAAACCAAACAAAATCTTTCTATTAGAGAACATAATTCATATTTTCGCTCAGCAAAAATGCAAGATATCACGGCTGCAAGCAGAAATTTATTTTTGGAATCACTTCACGAGATACATGATGGGATTAGTGGGGAACATTGAGGATAATTTCGGACTCTAACAAGATAATTTCGACAGAGCTCATTATAGATTTTGACTGCCCCAACATAATATGGATATTGCTAACTAGATTCGGCAAAAACGCGGTGTACAAAAACGTTATATGTCATGCATTTTTCTGTCTCGTTATATTTGAATACAAATATATTGGATGACATTTTTGAACATGCACACTCAATTCTGCACGCTGTGCTTGGTGATTACATCAGAAAGTAAATACACTACGACGTTCGAGCGAAGCGCAAGGCCATTCATTGGAAGGAAGCAGCTGACGAAGGGTCTGTAGGGCCTGTGGCTAAATAATTTTTTTATGAATGATGTAGTCCAGAGTGACCCAAATGGTAACAGCTTATTGGAAAATGCTATTTACATTCATAGGGGGCGATTACTAAGGCAGATTGGTTGTACTTATAATTATATACAATTTAATATTACACAATCCAGAGACTTACATGCCACATGTTAAACGGAAAAAATACTGATTGTGAGGAAAATGATATGTTTTTGCCAATCAGCCCTGGCTCCAACAGTTTTGCTTCTTTTCCTTTGAACGTAAAATTAAAGAAAGGTTTGCAGTCGATTGTGCAATTTTTTGATATTTCATCACAGCAAAAACCATCTTGTAATTTATTGGTTGGGTTTTGGTATCGTTTCAGCTCTATCTTCAATTTTCCTGAGCAAGATGATATCTACAAAAAATGTTATTCTGTATTTTAATAAATCTATTTGAATAAACAGGAGAATACGAATGGAGTATGGAGACTTTTAGTAATTATACATTTGACTTTCGATTCATTCAATCATAGTTAATAGAATACATGCATGGTTTGAAGACCAGTTGGAACTAATTGATGATATTTACAAAAGAAAGTTGCAAGGTGACCTCATGAAACCATCAGGCTTATTATTGAGATCAACTCATGATAACATAACATTATTTCTAAAGCTTATATCGAGGACCACAAGTTTATTAGTGTATTACACTATTATTCCTGCCAGAGGGCCTAAGTTGCATTTTTCCCAACTGCTCCTGGCTAGGTTAAATAAAGTCTTCAAATCAAATTAAATCAAATCGACAGTACAATTGGTGCATCAGAAATTAGTCTAGCAAGAAGTCCTTCATAGGGTTTCTAAAATTGTAGAGACTGGCTATGTTTCTTTCATTTGTGGACAATGATTTCCAAATTTTAGGTCCTTGGTAGTATAGAGTACCGTGAATTTTTTAAGATTCGTACGACCAGCTTAAGGTGGCTCCCTACAGTTCTGTAAAACTATGTGTACTTTTCAGTAACTTTCGCTTTCAACCAAATTTTTATTAGATACACTTATGACAGGGCAAAATGAACATTTCCACGAATGTAAAGAGGTCTTGGGCTGTCCATTTATGGACAAACAGGAATAGTGTTGGTGTTGCTATGGCAACCACAGTGTCTTATCTTTTGCGCTTATATTGTATAATTTCAGATTGAATCGAAAATATCTTTTTTTTCCTTCGGTCAATTTTTCTGAATTTTTTTTGGAAGATTTATGGTCCACAAAGGAATAACATATCAAAATTTGAAGGGTAGTTTACAAATAAGTTTTCGAGACATTTTGGAATTTCGATTACAGAGAAACTTATATGTAGAATGTTTTGAAATTTGGATATATTTTTCTTCTTGCCTTGTTTAACAATTGTGCAAAGTTTTAAAAATTTTCACCGAAGGAAACACGAGAAAAACAGCTCGAAATTCCAGTTGAAGTTGCTGACGTCAAAAAAAATCGACTCGACATGATCGAATTTTGCGCATGCGTCTGAATTATAATGCGTGAACAAATTAACACGAATTGAAACAAAATCAAACGAGTGTATAGTTTTGTGCTTGGTTCTTTGTTGTGTATTTTTATTCCGATTTCTTGGCTTGTACCAAATATTCTTTACTTGTTTGAGATGAAAATGCATGATTAATTACCATGGAAATACTATTAATCCAACGTCTCTTCAATTTGTTTTTGTTAAAATCGATATCGGTGTGACAACTTTTCAAACATTCAAAAACATGTATTTTTCCTAAGACAACTCGATCGTATTATTAAACTGTCTGTATTGTAGTTTTTAATATGTCAAACACTACAGGAATAACATAAGTTTCAAACTTTCAATTGCTTTGAAGACTATTATATTACTTTGACAGTCCTAGACTGCCTTGAGTCAATGCAAGTTTTTTTAAGTCGAAGATTTTGAACATTATAAAGGATAATACTGAACATATATAGGTAAAAACACACTAAAAGAAAGCTTAGAAACTGGTTAAAAACATACGTACTGTTTAAATTTCAAAGATTTACGATTATAATGAAAAACTTGTGGTTTCTTCGCTATAAAGTCTCCGAAAATAACTTCCCGCGGCTTGTTTCAAAATTTCTTCCGGGTCACGAAGACTCCACGCGAGGAGACGTCTGATCTATATAGATCGTGTTTCAAACTGTACTATAACTGTAGGGAGCCACCTTAAGAGCGATAGTTTGTTGCTGATTTAATTAGTATTATAATTGTGTAATTTGATTACCGCACATGAATCTAGCTATATGAATTGAGCTAACTTTGTTTACACCAAGTATTCCTAATTGTGAAAATACCGGAGCTGAATGAGCTCGAAAGCTTGCTGTAAACAATAGATCATATTAATATCAGATACATATGTAGACGACCAGGTTATATTACAATAAGTGATATGAGGATAAATAAAAATGTATTATGAAGATAACTTGGTTTTTGTTCATAAATAGTAGCGAGATCTATATATTATACCGACGTGACTTTGATATTTTTTGGAAAATGTGCATGACTAATATGATCCTTCCATATCAAGTGTTGATCAATGTATACACCCAAAAACTTTGTTGTAATTGCTTGATTAAGCATTTCATTACCATATAGTGGAAAGAAAAGTTATGTTTAACTTTTTTCTTGTTCGATTTGAAAATAATGTAATTAGTTTGTTTGGCATTCACTGACATGTGTTACATTTCATCCAAACATCAAAAGGCTTCAACTCCTCGTTCATTATACAGACTCAAGAATATTTGGATTAGTATGTGAATAAAATACACTAGTGTCATCTGAGACTCTGTCAATGTGGAGATATTCGAAATATCATTGATGTACAAGATGAAAAACAGTGGTCCTAGTATAGACCTCTGTGCAACACCACAAATTATGATTTGGTCGGAGGAACACGTTTCTTTAAATTGAACAAATTGTTTACGACCTAGAAAATAGCTTTTTATCCATTTGAAAGCTAAACAACAAATACCATAGTGCCCTAATTTTGTCGAGTAATATCTGATGGTCAATGAGTATCAAACGCTTTGGAAAGATCTAGGAAGGCGACCGTGACCTGTTTAAGATCAAAATGAAGTTGAGTGATTTTTTCGGAAACCAAACTGGTTTCAAATTTCAAAGAATTTGAAAAAACTTGTTAGAAGGGAAATTGGCCTGTAGTTTAGAAAAGAATTGCGTTTGTCTAACTTATGTATAGGAATGATTTTGGCAACTTTTAAATTGTCAGGAAATATTCCAGTGGAAAGCGAAAGGTCAAGTGAGTTTTTAATTACATTCATAGGGATATTATCAAAGCCAGGGGCTTTCCCTGATTTAAAAGCTTTGCATATATTGTCAAGTTCACTAATATCAGTAGGCTGTAGAATTATAGGTGTGTTATACTATTGTCAGTTAAGAAAGAACAATAAGACGAATTTACCGCGGGTATTTTGCTTGCGAGTGAAGGACCATGCAATATTTAGTAAAATATTTACAAAACCTTAGGATTAGTTATAATTCTACCATTTGATATGAAACTTTACGGCAGGAAGGGTTTTCTAGTTCGCTTATTGATTACTTCGTTTATTAGTTTTCAAGTTAACTTCAGATCATTTTTTGCACTTTTAAATTTAAGATCATGATATGATCGCTTAGCTTTTCTAATTATATGCGTGAGTTTATTTTTGTATGTTTTATCAGGGCGCCGTAAAACACGGGCAGTGAAACGCGCTCATAAATGGCCGTGCTGCGTGTGATGCACATTAGAGCTGGCGAGAGCGCGCTTTCTTTAAAAAGATGAACAAAATCATGTCCAAAATGGCAACAAAAAATGTAAACAAAGAAACGAGAAAACAAAGGATTTAAATGGCAAGAAATTAAGCATTGTTCATGAAAAATTGAAATTATAGTTTAACTAGTTCTATTACATGTAATGGTTTGTGTTTTTTGTTGTTGAACACTTTACTCAAACTATTCAAACTATTGTTTTTTGTTGTTGAACACTTTAGGGCGAAAACTTTACTCAAACTATTCACAAGGAGCTCATGCGGGTTACGCTGATGATACTCAACTAGTATTGCTCATTAAATCCAAATTACGCTAGTGAACAGGAATTAGCAGTCGAGAAAACGGAAAACGGCACTTTAAATCTGGGTGACTGGTTGGCTGGAAGTAAATTAAAAATGAATGATGGTAAGACAGAATGCATGTTAATTGGAACACGGCAGCAATTGACCAAAGTAGACATTAACTATATTTCAGTTGGTGAGAAGAGTATAGTTCCCTTAAGCTCGTAAATTTAGGAGTCTCAATGGATAGCAACTTGACCTTTCACGAACAAATTAATAAACAATGCAAAACATGATCTTTTTACTTCCTGTACAATATTCGGAAATATTTAACAAAGGATGTTACAGCCACCCTCGTTCACGCGCTTGGAATTTCTCGTCTTGACTACTGTATAACAGTCTAATGTACGGACTACCGGCTTATCAAATTGCAAAGCTACAGAGAGTTCAGAATTCTGCTGCCAGATTGGTCTATATGGTTCCAAAATTTGTGCATATCAGTCCTTTCTTAAAGGAGCTTCACTGGCTACCCGTTGAATCTCGAATTGAATGTAAGATTCTCGCCTTAACTTTTCAAGCGATCCATAGATTGGCTCCTGATTACTTGCGTGATTTAATTCAAATCAGGGTACAGCCTAACTACAACCTTCGATCAAGTAATGAAATAATCCTTGCTGTGCCGTCTCACAAGTCACCGGCTTAATTCAATTGGAGACAGAGCGTTTAAATTTGCTGCACCGAAACTGTGGAAGCGCCTTCCTAAAGAATTAAGGCTTTTAAACTCACTTAGACTTAGTACATTTAAGAAACATTTAAAAACGTATCTATTTCGTATTGTCTATGAAATTGCTTTTTAATGTTTACGGATAAAATGTTTAGCTTGTATATACGTAAATTATACTCATTTTTAACTTATAAACGCATGCAGTAGTTTCATAATAGTATGTATAATTTATTTCACAGCGCATCTGAACATTTTTATGCTAATTTGCGCTCAACAAATGTATTTTAATAATAATAATAATAATAATAATAATAAATATTTACCAAATTTAAAGCGCGCACGTACATAAAATAGTGTTTTCTGCCCAGCGAGGTATGTTGAGATAAATTTGAACGCACCAAACTGTGGACATTTAACTAGGCTTTATGTCTCAAGTTAAATTAAACGGTGCTTTTTTGTGCTTTTTTCATAAAACGAGAACATCGTGCAGCCTTTATAGTTTTCCGTATTCAACGACAGCCGCACGACAATCGATTCCCGACTGATTATTTTATGGCGGGGAAGCGATATTATACAACACAAATTGTCACTTATTAATAAAACAAAATCACCTCCTGTCTCAACTAAATACTTTAAATGTCTAACGTAAATGTCCAGCGTAACCAAGACGTATTATTGAGATTTTTGTATCTTTGGCATACAGGCGATATAATAATTGCATTTTAGCCCTGCTTGTGGTTTAGCTCTACAATGCATTTCACTGCATGGGTGCAACAGTGACTAATATATGAGATGGAATGGTTCCTTGTGTGGGACCCTTCATCAGTTCTTCTTTATACCTTCTTGCTGTGGGATGTCAGTTTTGCAAAGGTTTCTAATCACACCTTGTCGGATTACCGGCGCGCAGAACTGTCATCCCCTGAGCCGTTCCTCCTTTTGCATGCCATGTCCTCGTGAGTTCTATATCACGTACTACGGATCATATATTTTATTGATATTTATCTGGTTTATTTTGTTTACTTGCGGCTCAGGGGATGACAAGAATATTATTTAATATGTCTTTTCCATGAATGCGTTAAAGGATGCATTGATTTCAATTGTTTATCTCCGAGCCGGCGCGAAGCGCCGTGTGAGGGTACTAATTCCGCTCGGATATTTCCCCCCCGGGTATGCGAAAACATAGCGGAATGCAAAGTTGGCCGCCATTTTTTTGTCATGGACGGTTTTTTAAGTTATGCGCATGCGCGAGTTCAGACCGAGAGAAGACTGCCACTTTGCAAACTTTTTTCAAAAATAGTTTTGCACTCATTTTATAATGCTCAGGAGTCAGGACATAATAAATACAAATAAAAAGTATCCAAAACAAGATAAATTATTTAGAGGACAAATCCACAAGAAGAAAAACAGTCGAAAGACCGAAAAAGGAGCGTTTTAAACGGGTAAGTGTCTAGCATACTTGCTTTGCCGATTTATAGCATACAGTATAGTTTGTGAATTTGAAAATGCGTAGATCATTCTGTGTGGTCAATAAAACATTGATTGATCTTAAAAGTATTTTAGTATTCATTCAAATACGTTAAAGAAAAAACTTAATTTCAAAAACTTAATTTCAACAGCAAATGCCAAAGTATAAAAATACTGCTCGAAAAGTAGTTGAAGTTTTATGAAAATTTCGAAACGTTTTGTGAACGTCCAAGGTTGAATGTTACAGTAAATCAAAGCTAAAAGAATACATAATATATATATATATATATATATATATATATATATATAGTATACCCACTTTATATAGTTGGGAAATTGATCATTTTATAGTTAAAAGTACAAAATATCAATATTTTTAACAAATTAAAATAGAAGAAATATACAGTTTTGCTTGTTACCATGGTTACAGTGGTCGATTCAGTACCTCATGTTACAATAACTTTTGGGGCGTAAATTGTTTGGTTCAAATGGGTGAGGGGATTCTGCATGCATGTATTTCTAGTCTAGTATTATAATTTTTGTATTGGTTAGACAAGTGGATGGCGTTTCCCGGTAATTTGTCTTCATATACGTCACTTTAAATGCCTAACAAGGCATTTTCTTCGCTTTTATAGGTCGTTGATGATTTATTAAAAAGATTAATTGAAACGTTAAAATATTTGCAACTAACTCCGTGCAGGTGCCACACTAGCCTGCGTAGCAGGCGTTTAGTGCGGACGGGAGAAGCGAGGGTGGCGGCGAATAAAAGCCTGCCCAAATGGCCATGACAAATGCGTTTTTGACCGAAAAAACTTCGGCTTAATTCCCACTGGTCAATTTTGTTGTCGGAAGTAATTAAGTTCAAATATCAACAATTGAAACTTCGGCACCTTTGGCAGTAACAATGTCAATATCAATTTAATGCACTAATTATATAATATAGCGTGTCTATCAATATAGCATAACGTGTTCAGTGACAGTTAGTAGATACTAACGAAGCATTAAAATGCAGTAATAAACCAAACTTTAAATATATTAAACCAAACGTTTCATACAATGATGGATGTGACATCTGTCACTTTCCCAGCAGTATAATATTAGAATGTGATTATTGTGATACTTGTACAATCAAGGAGATCAATTTCTTTGACTGTCAACATCATTTCCGGCGATAATAATAGGTGACTATTATTATTATTTAGTCTTTATTAAAATGTTTAGACACAACATACATGTGACTATACATGGGTGGTAATGGCTAAAAAGTGGAGTTTGTATAATACATAATTAGAAATTATTAAAAAGACATCTACTTATAAACATCGTTTAATTAAACCATTCAGTCTCGACTTGAGGGAGGATAAAATTGTGATCTCGTGTCCTTAAAGTTCTTTCTTTCTTTTCTGGGAGGAGTTCATGTAACATTTGCGTGATCGAACTAAGAGTCTATTAAAGACACAGATCAGTAGGTCATAATTATGAACTAACTGCGGGAGACGTGGGCTATTTTGCTATGAAATAATGCGGAAAACTATCTCTCATCTCACGAAACTTTATTGCTCTTACAGACGTTATAATGCGCCTAGTTGTGAGTCCCTAATTGGTATAGGCTATTTATATTTCTATCTTGTAAGGAAAATTTTCGCCTTCCAGCCCTCAAGTTTCAATTTGGCAAACTGCCTTCATAAATAATTGAATTTGTAGTATAGTATTAGCACATTGGCAATGATTGAACTGCGTAGACTGTAGACATGTTTTATTTTGCTACAAAATCATGCGAAACACTACTGATCTTTCAGCCTTCGAAGCACTGAGTGCAGTTTCAATTTGGCAAGCTACCTTGATATATAATTATATTTGTAGTATAGTATCGGCAATGATTGAAATGCGTAGATGGTAGACATGGTTTATTTTGCTACGAAATCATGCGAAACCCTGGCTTTTCTGTAATGAATAAATTTAAGCAACTAATTTGCAACAATTTCTTCCGGCTGCTTTTTCAAAAGACCAAAATCAAAAGAGAACACACACTTTCATCCAGTTGATTTATATAATTGTGGTTATTTCAATTGGAACCACAATATTTGTTCCAAATCATGGAATGCAAGCCGAGGTTGAATCGGTGAATCTTGATCCGGGCTTACTTACGTCGCCACTTCTGGCTCGTGATCGAATAAATCATACTGTATAAGGTATAGTATAGACTATATAGTTTATAACACGAACAACATGAAGAAAAGTTTCATGTACGATGGAGCTCTGGAACTCCCTACCAGAAAATATAAGAGAAAGTAAATCGATCTCAAGTTTTAAAAGGAAAATCGCTACTCTTAGCTTATAAAATCACATGATTCTTAATGTAAATAGATACTTAATATTTGTATATTTGTAACTGCATGATACTTCTTTATTTTTTATTATTTTTTTACTTCTAACTATTTGTTAATATTTTACACGCCCATTGTGGCAACCAGCTTTAGCTGACAATGTTAGCGTGGTTAAATAAAGTTATCATCATCATCATCATAGATTATAGCGTACTGCACTACAGTCGCACAACCAAAAATATCGAGCACTTCAGCTCGGTAAAAACATTTTCCATCCCGCGGACCTTTATTTCACCTCTCCCAGTCGGAGTACAAGCCATTTTCATAGATATTTATAAGATTTGAAAAGTAAATTTCGCTGCAAAACGTTGAATATATGAAAATTTATATATTTCACACTATTCGATGTTTGTTTGCTCCCTGGCGATCCCAAAATGCATTGTGAAACCGCGCGGGAACTTAACTGGAAAACGGCACTGATACCAATTGGCTGGGCGTTTATACCGCGCGTCAGAATAATTCGAGTCGACCTGTAGCACCGCGCGTCAAAAATAATTCGAGTCGACTTAATTGTAGCAAGTCTAGGATATGCTGCCAGCTCGCTCGCTTGTCGCAATAATAAATAACAGTAACAAACAAAAGCTAGTGTGATCTCAGGAATCAACTTACCTGTCGAACCTTCGACGGTTCGGCCAAATTTTCGATGTTGATGGAGTAAAATTTGCACAATTTCGATTTTGCAAATTTCGGCTGTATATTTTGAATTGAATAATTGAAATAGATTGTAAAAATTCCAACGCCAAGCTCCAAAGTGTTACGCAAAACTTTGCTGCGAGAATTGTGACTGGCACGCGGAAATTTGATCATATTACGCCAGCATTGAAACGTACAAATTGGTTACACGTTTGTTATATACTACGTTATTAGAGATGCTGTTATGCCATTTAAGTGTCTGAAAGGTTTAGCGCCGCTATACCTTGCTAACCAATTTAAATTGCCATCAGAAACACATGATCGTGATACTAGGTTCCGTTTTATAGGACTGCTGTGGGGCAGCTTTCCTTTTTATATAGGGCGACTAAATTGTGTAACAGTTTACCTAATTATATCAAGGACATATCTAGTATCCAAATGTTTAAAAAGACAGTACGAAATTTGTTGCATGAAGAGTGAACAAATTAAGATAGTTCTTAACTAATTTATATATATGTAAATATATCAATATAATTTAAATTTTAGAACATATATTTTTTATCTCTTTTATCCATGTAATTATTTCTGAAAACCATTTTTGGAATTAACTTGGAATTTCTTAGATTGCTACTTACAATTTTGCAAAATTCATTGTTTTAAGGAAGTTGCCATAAACGCTATGTATGTATGATCTTGACTCATTTTCGCTCAGCTTTAAATTCGCGCGATTTAATTTCGCGCACCTTGTCGAGACTTATTCGCGCAGCTTTAAATTCGCGCAAGTAAATTTTCCATGTTCGTTCTTTTTGGTTTCTTTAATAGAACTATTAACAATTAACACATTTATAATGAGTATTTTTTGTCAACAAATACTTCAATATTTGTCAAAACGTAGCTTCTCAAAAAATAGCTTCAAATATAAAAGCAACAATGTGTGACATTAAATTTCGTCGATCGCCGTTACCACAAGGAGGCTTGGAGATTCCCATTACCCTAACAGTCATGCAAAACAATGCGAGTTTGAGGATTTACAGCAAAATGCAGGGATTGGTGACGGAATATATGATTCAGTTCTGATCATACCTCTGAACGCTCTTGACTTTGCCTTTGGTTATGATAGTGGTTAGCCGCTGACCGGCTAACATAAAAACCTATACTGTGTAGAAAAACACTTACAAATACTAGCAGAAATGCAATTTAAAAAATGCTTTTGTAGTCCATAAAATGTGAAGGTTTTGCGCCAAAACACAAGAAAGGCTCTGTGCTAGTACGTCACAAAATCCATTGTTTACAGCATTCTAGCGCAGCTTTCAGTATCAATTTAAGGTCGCAAAATATGGCTTTATGATCAGCTTAGATACGCAACATAACAATATTTCTAGAGCAAAAATCGTTTACTGACGGTCCCTTACAACATTACAATACCTGAAAACGTTGAACAAATCGATTCTTTAATGATGTTTGTGTTCGAATTGTGTTCACTCATGGCGTTCTTTCAAGGCTGCTTTCTCCGTTATACGTGCAGCAAATTACTTGTAATTTGCACAGAATTTAGCCAAGGCTTCGTTAATTTTAAACAGAGCGATAAAAATAACAACGATCGCGACGAATATTGGATAGAAAATTAATCATTTGTTCTTTGCCATGACAACAAAATTTCTCGAATAAGTGAATTTGATACCTAACTACTGGCATGCTTGCGCCAAAGCTCATTAGGCCTATTCTAAATATAATTCAAAAAATTTGTAAACTTATACACCTAATATAAAATTACAGTAAATTTTGATTTAGGTTTGGCACATGAGTGGAACGGCGTATGAATCAATGCCGCTACAACGTCGCATAATGCGACAGGCTCTGTCGAACTTCTGCCGAACTTATGTCGCTCCAAATTTTGCCGCACCTAATTGTTCATACTTCCTTCTTCTGACGCACCCACTATATTATAGCTCAGTGGTCGCACCTAATCGTCATTTAAGTTCAGCCCACGAGTGGGGTGGCGCCTTCGAATAACATGTTACCTTAATAAAAGACAGAAACACCAGAATACACAAAACGATTGATGTCCAGTAGTTCATGTTGGATGCCAGAGTTGCTACTTGAAGTCTTGAATGTGTATATTGTATAATTATGAATACTTGAAAAAAAAACGCTGTTACAGTAGGCGGTGTCAGTGACGTATTGGACATATTTTTTTATGTAAACACGTGTTGTTTGAGTCATAATATAGTCTATTTTATTTCTTTAAGACAAAACTTGTACCAAGAAATGTAAGATACTTTTCTCAGACGCAACATACTTAAAATACAAAATAATGGAACCCCGAATAATTTCATTTTAATATCGACGTTTCGACTACAGTTTAGTCATCATCAGGATACTTATGCGTATGAATGCGTATGAATGACTCGAATAGTCAAATTTAAAGAATCTTTAAGACTTTAGCAGGGAATCGTTTCCCACACGAATGAATTTGAAATTTACAATCGCATTACTTCTTGCGACCATTTTATATACTCACACTCCCATTCTCGTTCCCAGAGCCCGTCTTATGCGCGGTCAACGCTCACATTCCCTAGTCAATCTATATTTTGAAATAAGCTTTCTATATTCATGCATAGACATGAATCGATAAAAAAATAAATAAAAAATTAAGAAATCATTTTTTTATGAAAAACTATGTAATTGAAAAAAAATGTACACTTAACCACGGAAAGCGTCCAAAGAACTTATATATAAGTAATGTTGTGTTGAAAGATATATAACATCTGTCTCGTTTTTGTCATTTTATCTTTATAGCATTCATAAGCATCCTGCTGATGACCAAACGTCGATATTGAAATTAAATCATTTATTTATTTTTATTTATTTATTTAATTGTTTTTCCATCAGGTACACTACTGTACATAAACACATACATCAACGTACATCGACAACGATATACACTAGAACGATGGTTGGGTATCCGCAACAGTCTAAAAACCAATTACTGCGGACCAAAATTACATTCGGAGTATCGAATATATACAAATATACATTTGTATATCATTTGTGACTTTGACAAACTACTGTTTGATAGAAAGCTAAAGTGAAACTTCAGAGTAGGCTGACAGCGAAGTCCGATCATAAAAATGACTTCCTATCAAAAGATATATTTGTCTCAGCTATATTTGTTTATACTTTTACCCTATTACTCAATTAAATAATCAAATTGTAATAATATTTACACTGTTATACCAGGATAGTATTTGTATTTCTTGAATACAATAGAACGCCAGTTTCTCTGTAGATGGCAACAAAGTGTTGACATGCACTGTCTAACTAAATCACTTTACAAAAAGCGTGATTTGTGCTTATCGAGTCAATGATACAAAGCTAAAGACCGTTCGGTGATAGAGTAAACTAACAGCGAAGTTCGATCGTCAGAATGACATCTATTTGTTTACTTTTACCGTATAAACAACAGAATGAAACGAAAAGTTGTTTCTAACAACCAGGATATTACTTTCGCTTTAACTTCTAGCAGAAAATGTATAAAATATGCAGTGGCGTAGCTTCGATCTTTCTACAAAATGGGCGTGGCCCTCGCAAAATAAGCGTGACTTATCATGTATTAAAGGTACAGCAGGCCAATTTTTACATATAGTTTAAAACTAACGACAATACATAAAGATCCAATATTAATATGGCTGGTTTGAACACTTCTTACTGGGGTTTGTAATGGTGCAAATTTATTGATACTTAAATTTCCTTTTACCTTACATAAAACTGTAAAAGCTGCATGGTGTTTCAGTAGACTTGCTCCAAGTCTAGTTTTCTCAAAGGGGTTAGTGTTTCAGATGATGTTCAGAAGTGTTATAATATAGAATGCGGGCCAAAATCTGCAAGCTGGAGTTCGGGTGGGTGTTCTCCTGAGAAAATTTTGAAAATTTAAACTCCTAATATTTTGGTAATGCATCTAAATTTCTGCAGTTTTTGTTTGCTTTTTATATTTCTAACTTCCAGGCCACCTAAGACGGGCCTTCACAACTTTGTATCAAAAACGAAAACACTTATCGTAGCCAACATCTCTATACGCATTTACGTTACTGTCAAAAACTGAGTTTCGAAATATAAGATTACATAAAAGTCGTCAGATAAGTCGGTGACTAAACCGATTAAAAGTCTTTAAGGTACTTGAGTTCGCATGGTGTGATAATGTGCTGTATATTACATGTCAATGACATCGGTAAAAAAATCTCCTTAATTAATATCGAACGTTGAGCTTCTTTACATTCCTGCTAAACATTTTTACAGCTTACCGACCGTTCCATCGATTGACTAATTTACCGACTGGTTAACTGAAAAGTGGGAGGTGTCACATACTCACATCTTCGGTTTTACTCGCAAGTTACTGGTGAGCTATCATCACTTTAATGTGACGTCATTGTGGACAGGACAAAAACTATATCAGTGCAATGTAAGACAGGTGTTACATATCTGTCAACACAACGTTAATTAAAAAATAATAAGTTATTTCGACGCTTTGGTTCCCTAGGTTATTGCTGCGAGCGAAGCGAGCGGCTTACTAATCGTGGATATAGTCGATTTCATTCGTGATCATCCTCTGAGCCTGCGATGTATTGGGCAGCGACAGTGATTTTCAGAGTTTTTTAACCAGACACATTTACGTGTTCGCAATGTTCGCACGCCTTTTCAAGTCGCAACAAATACACAATATAAACGAGAATTGCCGTAAAAGGGCTAGATTATGTCCTATGATTATAAAAATGGTATCAAACTAAAGGGATTGGAAATCCCCGTCGAATGGTGGTATTTACGAGTATGTAGTGTGTAAACCAAAGGTAGGAAAGCGAAATGAATATTTAATTAGTTTGTATTATTGTTAATTTGTAAACAATACAAAGTTCAGAGGCGTTTGAATGGGGATAAAGCGGCCGCATAGCGTTGTAAATAAATATAATTTACTTGGCTAAAGAGATCGTAAAACGCTGAAGCGAACGGTGGTATTGTCATCTACATAGCATGCACTGAACCGAAGATATGAACCTGCAAAGTCTTATAGCCATGTGGCTATATAAACATTAGCACCAGCAGCACCTAACGATAAAGGTGGCAAACAGTTAACTATTGCCTATGATACTGTTCAGTTCAAAGTACTTACTGTTCAACAATGAACAATAATCGATATATTACAATACATCAAATAAACAAATATGGTTGGTTTAATTTATGTTATTACAAAGGTATCTGTTTCTAAACGTTCACGAACAATTTATCAGGTCAACAAACTGTCCATTAAATAGTTGTGTTTGGTAGTGAATAGTTCGGTTTCGTAGTTAATAGTTCTGTTGGGTTTGGTTCTTAATAATAGGGTTTGGTAGTTAATAATAAATAAAGATCTTATGTAATCTACAAAGATCTACTGGTAATATTTCAAGGGTTTTAAATTTAATCAGGACTGATCTGACCCCTCGCAGCAATTATCTTTCTATTAGAAATTACTAGTTTAAAGCTTCTTTATACAACAATAGGGGTTTCCACAAGATGCTATATATAGATTTGCTTTATATTTCCATTTATTTTAACTACGAATTAGTTTTATTTCGTTATTATATTCAGTTTATCTCCAGTATCCAATTATTACCCGGACAAGTAATATACGGTATTTATACTTCTTGCAGGAGAATCAACCCCGTAATTTCTTGACACTTATTCTGTGCCGCCAATTTGAATTCTACAAGATGCTCGGCAACTTTTCAGCAAGTTTTCTTATATATGAGCAACAAATTTTTGAGCTGGCAACTTTTTTAGTTACGAACAACAAAGCCAACAATTTCCAAATAATTTGCGGTTATTTTGAGGAATGTAACCGCCAAAATATATAAGTTTGCTTTATATTTGCTTTATTATATAAATTGCGATCCCTATATAGCTTATAGTACGAATTAGTTTTATTTCGTTATTATATTCATTTTATCTCCAGTACAGTATCCAATTATTATCCAGCCAATCCAGGCAATTTAATATACGATATTTTTATCCAAAAGACATTTTGAAGATGAAATGTTTTAATTTCTAAAACATTTTATAGTTTCTGCTACGTACCAATGTATAACTTCCATATCCAAATGGATTTTAGAATAAAACTGGATATTATTCGGGAAGTGTAAAGACTAAAAACATTTGCAACCTTTTTTTATCACTTGCTTTGCATCGTCGCACGTTTAGCGCAATTGGTTAACTAGCATGGGGTTTATTGAGCTTCTTAATATATCGTTTGTTCACCCAACTGTAACGTGAGTGAACTTGTAAGTTTTGCCTTTCTATTTTTTTCTCGTCAAACGGAGTTTCTTTTTCTGGTCGTCATTTTCTGCGATAAAAAGCTATAATATTTTTTTCAGTGGAAGCAACGCAGAATTTGTAATTTATCTAACTAATAACAGTAATAAACAAAAATGTGATTAAAATAATAGGAATCAACTCACCCGTTGTCTGAAGAGAAAAGTTTCTTCGACGGTTCAGCCATATTTTCGATGTTGCAAATTTCGGCCGTATTTTCAGTTGCTGTATATTTCGAATTGAAAATTTGAAATAGATTGTAAAAATTCCTTAAAGAAAATCCTTAAAATTCACTTGGAATTTTTTAGATTGCTACTTACAATTTTGCAAAATTCCTTGTTTTAAGGAATTTGCCATAAACGCTATATAATTATGTATGATCTCTATACGAATCTGATATAATTATGATTTTGTCTTTATACGTCACAATGCTCTTTGGTTATGATGACCTTTTCTAACACAAAAAATCTACTGCTTATTTGCACAATAAAAAGAGCAAAGCACTCCAAGTAGAAAAACACTTACAAATACTAGCAGAAATGCAATTTAAAAAATATTTTGCAGAAAACATTAAATTTGGTCTATAAAATGCAAGAGAAATTTTTGCGCCAAAACACAAGAAAGGCTCTGTGCTTGTACGTCACAAAAGCCATTGCTTACAGCATTCTAGGGCAGCTTTTGGTATCAATTTCAGGTCGCAAAATATAGGTTTATGACGGTCTCTTACAACATTACAATACCTGAAAACGTTGAGTTCAAATTGCGTTCACTCATGGCGTCCTTTCAAGGCTACTTTCTCCGTTATACGTGCAGGAAATTTCTTATAATTTGCGCATAATTTAGCGACAGGCTCTGTCGAACTTCTGCCGAACTTATGTCGCTCCAAATTTTGCCGCACCTAATTGTTCAAACGTCCTTCTTCTGACGCACCGACTATATTATAGCTCATTGGTCGCACCTAATTCGTCATTTAAGTTCGGCGCACGAGTGGAGCGGCGCCTTGGAAGAACATGTTACCTTAATAGAAGACACAAACACCAGAATGCACAAAACGACTGATGTCCAGTAGTTCATGTTGGATGCCAGAGTTGCTACTTGAAGTCTTGAATGTGTATATTGGATATGAATACTTGAAAAAAACCCCGCTGTTAACATGGGTACAGTAGGTGTCAGTGACGTAATGAACATATTTGTTTATGTAAACACGTGTTGTTTGTTTAGTTTATTACTTGTACCAAGGAGTGTAAGATACTTTTCTCAGAAGCAACATACTTAAAATACAAAATAATGGAACCCCCGAATAATTTCATTTTAACATCGACGTTTCGACTACAGTTTAGTCATCATCAGGATACTTATGCGTATGAATGCAGAAGATATTACAAAAATAGGCTCGCACATCGTACATATGATAAGCCCTATAGAACAATATTTATATATATAGAGGAATATTACATATAGATCCAATATTAATATGGCTGGTTTGAGCACTTCTTACTGGAGTTTGTAGTCGTGCAAATTTATTGATACTTAAATTTCCTTTTACCTTACCTAATACTGTAAAAGCTGCATGGTGTTTCAGTATTTCATTAACTGTGAGTAGACTTGCTTCAAGTCTAGTTTTCTCAAAGGGGTTAGTAATGGATAATTGCCTTAAGACGGGTCTTCACAACTTTTTATCAAAAACGAAAACAGTTATCGCAGCCTATATCTCTAAGCATTTGCGCTACTGTTACAAACTGAATTTCGAAATATAAGATTACATAAAAGATAAGTCAGTGACTAAACCGAAAGTCTTTAAGGTACTTGAGTTCGCATGGTGTGATAATATATATGCAGTATATTAAATGTCAATGACTCGGTAAAAAAACTTGTTAATTAATATCAAGCGTTGAGCTTCTTTACACTGCTGCTAAACATTTTTACAGCTTACCGACCGTTCCATCGATTGACTAATTTACCGATTAAAGCACTTTCTAACACCTTCGCGTTGCGGCAGGAAACCAATTTCTATACGGTAAACTGTAAAACATGGAATCTGGAATCTTGGAATCTTTCTATATAACACCAAAATGTATCTCTCGCTAATATACTGATTTCTATTATTTAATATTATTTTTGATACAGAATGCGTTAACTTATATTCTATGCGTTATATATAAGATATTTTCGCAAGATTATCGGCAAGTTCCTTAGGTTTATTTTTACTTTAAAGCACTTTCTAACACCTTCGCTTTGCGAAGGAAAACCAATTTCTATACAGGAAACCAATTTCTATACAGGCGCTGGCATAGAGAACAAGCTCGTTTGCACTCAAGAATTAAGATTAGAGAAATGGTAAACTGTAAAACATGGAATCTGGAATCTGGGATCTTGGAATCTTTCTATATTACACCAAAATGTACTCTCGCTAATATATTAATTTATATTATTTATTATTATTTTTGATACAGAATGCGTTATATTCTATGCGTTATATATAAGATATTTTCGCAAGATTATCGGCAAGTTCCTTAGGTTTATTTTTACTTTAAAGCACTTTCTAACACCTTCGCTTTGCGGCAGGAAACCAATTTCTATACAGGCGCCGTCATAGGTAACAAGCTCGTTTGCATTCAAGATTAACAACAGTTATACTATGGTAATTGATAAAACTAGAATAGTGAGGCGAATAGTGCGAATAGTACGAATAGTCGACGAATAGTACGAATAGTCCGCGAATAGTCGACGAATAGTACGAATAGTCCGCGAATAGTGCGAATAGTCGACGAATATTACGAATAGTCGACGAATAGTGCGAATAGTCGAATAAAAATCTGCGAAAAATCGACGCAACTTCAAACTTCAAAAGAGAGCATGGCAACAAAGGTTTGTGAGGTATTTTATATTTCTGTTTTATTTTTATTGTCTTTATTCTGATATTCGCTAAGGTATTCTAGAAGCTTTATTCGGAGTTACCGTTGTTTTGTATTTTATTCAAGAAGCTATGTTTAACTTTATTTATGGTAATTCATCTTAATATTAATGTGCACATATAAATTTTGTCGTTCAACCTCATGCATAATTCATAATTGTAAAGGTTGCTGTAGTGTGGCTTTCAAACTGGCATAATTTTCGCTGCAAAATATCGTATTTTTATTCAACTTGTAACCTTATTATAATCTGATATTTACAAAAAACACCCAGAAAACATTGAGTTAAAATAACTTTTATGATTTGATGTTTAATATAGCCATCATCAGATGTATTGTTATAAGCTCAGACTCTGAACCATCTCCCAAAAAGGTATGTAGATTTTTGGTATATGGCACAGTGGTACACTGATGTTGTGTTATTTTCCCAATTGCTACCAATTGTTTAATTTGATTTATATCCTAGGGGGGGGAACCAATATCCTAAAGGGATACTTATGAAATCCTATGGGGCAACTTTAAAAAATGCATCCAGAAGGGGTCCAAATTTATTTTATCCTAAAGGGGATTACGACTCTCAATACGGGGCGGGGGTGCCTATATTAAATGAAATGGCCGATTATACTCCACCACAATGACAATTAAAATTGTCTGCTTTGGCGTGCAAGGGTTTTCACCAAATATATCGTTCTTCACTCCGGCTCTGGTGTTGTGAGTATCGTGTTCTTCACTGTGACTCTGATGTGTTTAATGGCCTAAGAAGTATTGTGCTCAGCATGTTACACTGCCGTAAACTTGTCGAGTTGTCAACCTATAATCCACTAACAATTCAGCCTAGATAATCTCATTTGTACCCTCTTTTGGTAGCAATTGGGAAAATAACACAACATCAGTGTACCACTGTGCCATATACCAAAAATCTACATACCTTTTTGGGAGATGGTTCAGAGTCTGAGCTTATAAAAATACACTCTGTATCGAGCTCTGTCTCTGATGATGGCTATATTAAACATCAAATCATAAAAGTTATTTTAACTCAATGTTTTCTGGGTGTTTTTTGTAAATATCAGATTATAATAAGGTTACAAGTTGAATAAAAATACGATATTTTGCAGCGAAAATTATGCCAGTTTGAAAGCCACACTACAGCAACCTTTACAATTATGAATTATGCATGAGGTTGAACGACAAAATTTACATGTGCACATTAATATTAAGATGAATTACCATAAATAAAGTTAAACATAGCTTCTTGAATAAAATACAAAACAACGGTAACTCCGAATAAAGCTTCTAGAATACCTTAGCGAATATCAGAATAAAGACAATAAAAATAAAACAGAAATATAAAATACCTCACAAACCTTTGTTGCCATGCTCTCTTTTGAAGTTTGAAGTTGCGTCGATTTTTCGCAGATTTTTATTCGACTATTCGCACTATTCGTCGACTATTCGTAATATTCGTCGACTATTCGCACTATTCGCCTCACTATTCTAGTTTTATCAATTACCGTTATACTATGCCTATAGACAGATAAACGATAATGTAGGACTCCGACCAATGCTAATGTGGCCGTATCGGTTTATAGCCAAGTACAATTAGTACATATGTTCGGTTAATAAATCCAGATAAATCTAAGTAGATTACGAAGATAATATTGTCACATGTATGTCGGTCGTCGATGAACTGTAAACCGAGGCTTTCCGGATGACTTAATTATGAAAACAGTATAGCATCATATCTAGGATGAAATCTTGCATGTTGTAATGTCCAGAGTACGAAACGACGTATTAAAAATCCTAGTATTGTAAAGCAACTCACTGGACGAAAATTAAATGTATACTCGCACCCATAGAGATTAAATCATTTAATTTCCTATTTCTCGAGTTTTAAATTTTAACAAAAAAGTCTCGGTTTACAGTTTATTCGACGACCGACATACATGTGACAATCTAGTATCTTTGTAATGTATTTAGATTTATCTGGATTTATTAACCGAACGTATGTACTAATTGTACTTGGCTATAAACCTATACGGCCACATTAGCATTGGAGTCGTACATTATCGTTTATCTGTCTAGGCATGCATAGTACTTCTGTTAATTGTTAATTGTTGAATGTTAATAGTATAGAAATTGGTTTCCTGCCGCAAAGCGAAGGTGTATAGAAAGTGCTTTAAAGTAAAACTATACCTAAGGAAATAGCCGATAATCTTGCGAAAATATCTTATCTATAACGCATAGAATGTAACGCTTTCTGTACCAAAAATAATAAATAATAGAAATCAATATATTAGCGAGAGATACATTTTGTTGTAATATAGAAAGATTCGAAGATTCAGTGGCGTGCTGGCTTGTGTTCGCCAGGGGAGGCCAGCTGGAAATTTGGCGCCCCCTTGTAATATGTGTATTCCCTCTAGGGGGGTCCGGGGGCATGTCCCCCCGGGAAAATTTTGAAATTTAGAGTCCCTGAAATGCTATTTCTTGCGTTTTGGGTGGCGATTTGACGGAATTCTGAGAATTATAAAACATCGTATAAATTAAAAATGCGCAAGAAACAACACATTCACGAGTTTGAATAAATATATAACTCATAGAGGACTTAGTTTCTTAAACAAAGAAAAGTAGACGGCGAACATTCACGAAGTAGACGGTGAACTTACCCGTAAGCCAAATCACTTCACATTTCACAATTAACAATTTATATCCTTTGAGATATTACAGACTGGACAGTAATGCTTGCAGTTGTAGGTAGGCTGGTGAATTTTTAATCCTCGTATAAGTCGTATTCCGACTAACAGAACTCAAATTAAGCGCGCGTACTAGCACTTTGAACAGTGCTTGTAACGATCTCAAACTCTTTTTTCTCTCGTTGGCTCATCGGATCTGACAAAATTCCAATTCGGACTAGCGCTTTTGTGTGATTTGTGTAATTTCGGCGCCCCATTTATGTTTTGGCGCCCCCTAAAAAATCTTCGCTGGGGGGGCCATGGCCCCCCGGCCCCCCCTGCCAGCACGCCACTGCCAAGATTCCAGATTCCATGTTTTACAGTTTTTTAATACTGAATTTGTAGATTGTTTAGAATTCCTTCTGAGTTCCCACAACAAAACTGTAATACAGAACAGTATATTGTGTATATTTAACTCCTCTACATAAACTTACGGTAACAATACATGTTGCCTTTACCGTGTTATTATAGCCAGTTTAGATGGAAACTTCAAACTAAAGTTGCAGCGTTTTTAGGGTAAACTGTAAAACATGGAATCTGGAAAATTTCTATATTACACCACGGTAATCACACCAAAATGCATCTTTCGCTAATATATTGATTTCTATTATTATTTTTGATACAGAATGCGTTATATTCTATACGTTAAGCTCGTGTGCGTTTAAGAATTAACAGCAGTACTATGCCTAGACAGATAAACGCCAAGTATACATGTACGACTCCAATGCTAATGTGGCCGTATATATACGTTTATATCGGCCAAGAACAATTAGTACATATGTTCGGTTAATAAATCTAGAAAATCTAAATACATTAATTACAAAGATAATATTGTCACATGTATGTCGGTCGTCGATGAAACTGTAAAACGACACTAATTTCCGGATGACTTTTGAAATATTTTGCTAAAATTGAAAATTCGAGAAATGGGAAATTAACAATGTTTTTGATTACCGAATTGTAGATTGTTCAGAATTCCTCCTGAGTTCCCACTAGCAAAACTGTAATACACAATTGACAGTATATTATGTATTTTTAACTCCTCTACATAAACCGGGTATATGTGTAGTAGAACTAGTATATACAACAGTACTCAGTGTTTTCAATAATTATTCTAATAGCGTGCTGCATATATCTAATGGAAATTATGGAATAAATACTTGAATATTATATCTTGCAATATTTATAATTAGGTAGTATGATCGACAGTAAGCAGAGTTAAAATTGGGATTAACAGAAAAATGCGACAAATATGAATTTAATCTTTATCGGTGCGAATAAGCATTTAATTTTTGTCCAGTGAGTTGCTTTACAATTCTAGCATTTTTAATACATCGTTTCGTACTCTGGACTTCACAACATGCAAGATTTCATCCTAGATATGATGCTATATTGTTTTCCTAATTAAGTCATCCGGAAAGTCTCGGTTTACGGTTTCATCGACGACCGACATACATTTGACAATATTATCTTTGTAATGTATTTTATCCAGATTTATTAACCGAACATATGTACTAATTGTACTTGGCTATAAACCTATAGCGTTAACAGCCACATTAGCATTGCCATTGGCGTCGTAGCTACATGTATATACTTGGCGTTTATCTGTCTAGGCATAGTACTCCTGTTAATTCTTAAATGCAAACGTGCTTAACGTATAGAATAGAACGCATTCTGTATCAAAAATAATAAATAATAGAAATCAATATATTAGCGAGAGATACCTTTTGGTGTAATATAGAAAGATTCCAAGATTCCATGTTTTACAGTTTACCGCGTTTATTTGTCTAAAATTAACACCGTCTTACTGCACATCCTTGTCACTAGAGAGATTACGCGCGCAAAACAAAGGTGTTAAAAAGTGATTTAAAGTAAAAATAAACCTAAGGAAATAGCCGCCAATAATCTTGCGAAAATATGATATCTTATATATAACGCATAGAATATAACGCATTCTGTATCAAAAATAATAAATAATAGAAATCAATATATTAGCGAGAGATACATTTTGGTGCCAATATAGAAAGATTCCAAGATTCCAGATTCCATGTTTTACAGTTTACCGTGATCAGTTGCTATTATAGCTCTTAGCGGATTCTGATTACTCTTTGGTTTCTAGGTTTTTGTTGAGGGTTGAGTGTCGAGGGTGGGAATTCGAGTGTCGAGGGTCAAATGTCGAGAGTCGAGGGTAAAAAGTGGAGGGTCGTATTTGTTTAATCGTCGAGGGTCGTAATTTTCCGTTTTTTAGTGTCGAGCTAGAGTAAAAATTCAAGGGTAAAATAATTTGTTTAATGTTGTAATGACAATGTACTAAGGTAAAATCCAGTTGACCATACTATAGACTTCTCTTGATTTGATAAAAATCTTCAAACTTGGGTGTTCAGCGTCGGCCGCGGTGTAGATAAAGAGCGTCGAGGTACGTATATAGTACTCGCTAGCCTAAAAGATACAACCCTCGACTTTGCGACCCTCGACTTTTTACACTCGACTCTCGACATTTGACCCTCGACAAAAACCTAGACTCCATTTGAGTGTAATATAGAAAGATTCCAAGATTCCATGATTCCAGATTTTACAGTTCACCGAACGGGTACCTTGGCGTCAGGTTTAGTGTAGATAATATTTCCGCGTCCTGTCGAATTGTCAACTGACGTGTTAATTGCTTTGCGTGCTTTGTAAATAGGATTAATTTTCAGCTTTCACCACTTGTAATATAATTGTATATAAATACTGTAAGGTTTGAAACTAAATAGTAATAAAGATGCATAGTAAAATTTGTTGAGTCGTTGAACCTCAATTTATTTTATGATATGATATATATATCTGCAGACATTCATGCATGTTTCGGCGTTCAACGCCTTGGCATCAACGCACCTAGACATGCGCAAAGGTCATGGCGCCAGAGTGCTCAAACGACGGGCAACGACCACATGCAAGGGAATTGAGCTTTGCATTATTGCTAATAGACACCCACTAACTTAGGTTCAAGAAGACTAAGTGAAGGAGCCTATATGTTGTCGAGCACTCTTTGCGTTTCGTAGACCTAAACCTATACACGTATATTTGCACCCGTATGTCGGTTGTGCACTCTTGTTTACGTTATTCATTTCTATTTAACTTCAAAATGCGGCAATTTCAATTTGAATATTCACTAAGGAATATCCCTATACGATCACAGGACGCTTATTTGAAGAATTTGATTGAAAAAGTGGAAAGCGTAATAAAACGTATGAGATGGAAAGCTAATTTATTTCTTTAAAAAAAAGTGAAAACCAAAACAACCATTTCGACATTGCGTCCAACAAAACACCTCCTTCTATTCCGGAAATGAAACCTTTCGAAGACGACCTTATAAAACTAATCGAAAATTTACAATTTCGGCCATATAGGAACCAATTTCAGAAATGTTTGACTAACGATCTAAAGAAAATCAATGACAATTTGCATTACAGACTAAATTTTGTTGTAGGCAAGGAAAAGGGAAACAATCACAACAGCTACAAAGAACATAATAAGATTAGTAAAATTGCAAAGTTTGGTTGCGAAATGTTGTAAAATGCGGAAAATATAGCCTTGCAAAGTTTGCAAATTTGGTAACTTTTGTATTACGTGCGGAAATTCCTACCACATTTCGGCCAAATGTGGTAGGAATTCAGTAAATATAGTTATTAATTGCGTCAACACACAATATCAATTATAGAAGTGAGAACTCTAATATTTTTAGATCTTTTTAGTTTTAGTTCTTTAGTTATACTCTTTTTTACGAAAAGTCAAGACGCGCATATGGGTAGAGAATAACTGATCATTAAAATAGAAATTAATAATTTAATGCGTTGCCGCACTGAAGACTTGCTATTAACTGACATACCGGTATTCTCTTCGCTTTTCAAAATGACTGTAGTTGTATTAATCTTGTTTGTTTTATACTTTTATTTCGATAATCATGGGTAACTTAAATTTGCACTATGTCAATACAAGCGATGAAGCGATATACTCTACAACAATCAATAATATACCTTGAATACGAATACAGCATGCTATTTGTAGTTTGTTTTATGTAATAGCGCTTCTTTATACTACACTGTCCAACTGCATTGAAAGTATAAGGCCTTTATTCTTGTGTATTTTGAATGTATATCATAATTGCGCCAGCTACTTAGGTTTAATAATTGGAACTGGTAACTGAACGTGCTGATAGAGATTTGATTGTTTTGCAATTTGAGCAATTTTTATGCATTTACCAGCGAGACATTCAGGGGATATAGACAATAATAGCATAACATTGCATAAGGATTTCCTATGTGATATTCGAATTTATGCGTCTATTTCACACGGAATTGGAAAAAATAGTATCAAAAGTAGTGGTACAAACATGTTACACACTTGTTAAAACCTTTCTGCCGTCTATTTTGCCGCAACGTTTACCGCGTGTGGTAATCCACTATAGAGTTTATATTAGAGAAATTGTGTCAACCCATCCAATGACGTCATTTAATGTATTCATGCATAAATTAGCATACGCCGTTTTTTTTCAAAATGGCGGACGACTGTTGAACTTTGTCACAAATTTTCTCAACAACTAAATGCGATGGACAAGGGAAACTATGAAATTAAGTATTCCGTAGGCATGCTCTATAAATATAAGGAATAAAAAATTTCGTTGCCAATGTCCATTAAGAGTTTGTTTGACGTTACCATGGGCAGTTTCGACGGCACGGAAATTTGTGAGTTAGTAGGCCTTTTCATTTTAAACCATCTGAGGAAGAAATTTGGCAAAGAAAGCATCGGCCAATATAGAGAAGACGGTTTGGCTATTATAAAGAGTAAATCAGCACGTTTAGCAGACAAAACAAGAAAAGATCTCCACAAAATTTTCGAGCAGTTTCACCTAAAAATTACCTAAAAAAGATCACTGTTTTGTTATTTTGTTCAGGTGTATACAGGACCATATGTCAGGCCTTCAGGAATAACCCATGTTGATGACATTTGAGAGTTTGTTGTTGGTGGGGATTTGTGGCAGTGTAAAGTGCTTGAAAAGCGTCAGGATAAGGTCCTTGTAGAATATTGGAACGGGTCGTGGAATAAGAAATGGAAGCCATGGGTACAAAGGGGCGGCAAACTATGGACTGACGAACTTTTGAAAGACTGTATATATTTGACTGCGTTTGAACTACAGGATTCGAAACTTTGTCCAGAGACAAAACGCCAAATTAGGGGTTTCATGTCACAGTAAACTGAGTAAAGAAATTTAAAGTGTAGCCATGCAAGGCACTTCTACCCTGTGGGATTTTCCGCACAAACTCTAATTCCATGTAGAAAACAATTTCAGTGGTAGAAAACTGCAATCGTACAGGTCAGGAAGAATAAAAGTCCTTTTTAAGGACTTTCCAGACCATGTATCAGGAAATTCAAAGACTATTTAGGCTGAAATGAAAGCGTTAGAAGTCGGTAAAAGTGCTGGTAAACGTTCAATCATGCCACATATACGTGACAAATTTCAGAAAATACAATATCTATTGCAGAATCTTCGCTCAGATCTCCGCCACACAGGTTTCACAAACACAGCATTCAGGGGACTGTATTCTATCGATTTATTTCATTCAAAAGATTATATTTACAAGCGTGAATTTAGACTTCCTCGTCTCGCTACG
This sequence comes from Trachythela sp. YZ-2020, assembly GCA_016169945.1. Taxonomy (NCBI): domain Eukaryota; kingdom Metazoa; phylum Cnidaria; class Anthozoa; order Malacalcyonacea; family Clavulariidae; genus Trachythela; species Trachythela sp. YZ-2020. The sequence goes on along the minus strand of JADLSH010000292.1, from coordinate 725,053 downwards.
ACCTGACCACAACTTCCTTTACATATCAACGTTAATCAATAGTGGTATTCAATTACAAAGAATCATTATGACGTATATTAAACAATAATAAAAACACAGTATTTACATGAAGTAGCAGAAGCAACTGCTGAGCGGAAAACTGTCGGCACTGCGCTGGGAACGTACAACACCCCACTCACCTTGATTCATAAAGGTTTCATCTATGAATAAAGCATCGCCCTTGTCTTCGCTTTGGAAATAACTGCAGCAGCTCGTCTCCGACGCTCATGCAAGTCATGCAAGGAACCTTCTGACTCAGCTGAAGGGGACTTCCCTTCCTCCCCGTTCCCACCCGGTCGAGCTTGAATCTCTCACGGGTAAAGTTTTTGTACCGGTCTGTTCAGGAAAACTGGTCTACCCTTCCCTGCAACTCTTACCTTGGCACCTCTAACTTCCTTGTCCTTACCTATAATTAGCACAACACTTCACAAACAATGGATCTGCAAAATCTATTCCCACATTAGAAAAGGATGCAGCTTCCCTAACTCGAAACCCTGGCAAATCTGCCATCTGTGCACACTATAGGGTTTTCCCTCCAATCTCTTACAAGTGGTGCATCTACCTAAAATCCGCAACACCATTTCTCTTCCTTTCACAACCCAGTATTTTGTTCTCAATCTGCCTAAGGTTGCCCGTACACCACAATGATGCACTTCGCTATGACATTTCTGAACAATCAACTCAGTCAGCCTGTGGTCCTTTGGTATAATGTTGGGTGTTTGGTATTGAACTCCAAATCAGAATTTTGTAACCGACCTTTACATCTCAGAATACCTTCCTCTTCCATCAATCCTAAGCTATTACTTTGCTGGGTGTACTTCCTATCTGCTTTCAACTTTGCCTGAGCCTCTCTAATCCATAAACTCTCTGCTTCACTTGTAACTCGTCCACATCCAACTCTCCACTATGCCTATCAATGCCTTTTGCTTTAGCTCGTACATTAAACCCAAACCTCAGTACCCAAGCTGTTACTCTAAAAAGTCGTTCTGCTGTCCCATATTCATTCAATTCTATTACTCTACTTATACAAGCTGGCTTTATCACCTCTACAACTATTACTGCCAACTTTCGTTCCTCTTCCAAGACTGTCATCTTTGGACTTAGCAAGCTAATCGGGCCCCACCCACCATAGCTTGTTATCTTTCAATTGTGAAGCAATTACACCTCTAGACCTTATGTCAGCAGGATTTTCAACCCCGGGACAATGCCCCCAATCCCTCTTGTTTGTGAGCTTCAAGATCTCATTAACTCGGTGGTGCAAAAATTGTTTCCATTCACCCTTATTCATTATCCAGTAGAGTGCTATCATGCTGTCAAGCCAAAACTTGGTACTATCTATCCTAACCTGGTTTTCAAGTGACCCTTTTACTGACTTCATAACCTGCGCTAAGAGCCTTGCTGACATTAACTCTAATCTTGGAATGCTAGTTGTTTTTCAGGGAGCTACTCTTGCCTTTGATGTCAATAAGCGGACATAAACCCCTACACTTGTACGATACACGAAATATATAACTGCACAGTATGCTTTCTTGCTTGCATCGCCAAATCCATGCAAGCTACACTCCAAAACATCTTCTGCACGATGTTGATATATGCAGCGAGGAGTGGTAATTTATTTTGTTTCTATCAAATCCTTGTACCAACCCTCCCACTTCCTCAGTAATTCTTCAGTGAAGTTTTCATCCCAATCAACTTTGTCCCTGCATACTTCCTGAAACAATATCTTGGCACATACAATCACTGGACTAACTATTCCGAGAGGATCAAATAGGCTAGCCAAAACACTTAGTAGATTTCGCTTTGTAGGTGATAAGGTTATTGCTTTTTCCCCCACCTTAGCTATCTCAAACTTAAACTCATCACTTTGATTATCCCATACCTGACCTAACACTTTATGGCCTTTGGAATCACATCCTGTAACTCCCAGAGATAATTTTGCATATGATTCATTATCATCAACACTGTGTTTCATATTACCCTTGTCTGTCTCATGCACCTCAATTTCACTTTTCAACACATTACTGTTAGTCAACCATTTCCTTAATTTGAACCCCCTTGTGCCATTCTACTCTTTGTTTTATCATATAAGTCAATTGCTTTCTCTACTGTACTCTCACCACTAACTAAATCGTTTACATAAAAACTTTCTAGCACCTTCTGCACAAACTCAGGATCTGTTTCAAGATACTTTGAGATATGATGTCTTAATGTTGCATTAAGTAAGAATGGTGATGCATTCAATCCAAAAACCACTCGACAAAATCGATAAACAACTGTTTCCAACTTATCACTCTCAATATCATTCACCCACAAAAACCTCAAACAGTCACGATCTGCCTCATCAACTTCCACATTCAAAAAAGCTTTCTCAATGTCACCTACTAGGGCAATTCTGGTTTCTCTAAACCGTACCAATATGCTATGCAATAATGGATTGAGGGATGGCCCTACATGCAAGCAGTCATTAAGTGATGTTCCCGACTTACATTCCTTTGACGAAGCATCATAAACAATACGAACCCTTGTGGTCACTGCATCCTTGCGAATGACCGCTTGGTGTGGTAAATAATGAACTCTATCAACTTTCTCTAATGCTGTTACTGGCTCTACAATCCCTCGCTCTACCTGCTCTCTGATAATAGAATCATACTCCTTCAAGAATTCTGGCTCCTTCTTCAGTCGTCGCAACTGATTCTTCATTCTACCTAGGCTATTTGCATAGTTGTCAGGCAGGCAGTTTCACGGAATATCTACTACCTGTGAAGGATATGCCATCTAAGAACTCCTCATGAACCTTATCTTCCTCATTGATGCCTAACCCTTCAAAACTCCACAGCTTCTGTACATTACTCTCCAAACTATCCTCCTTATTTATTCTCTGAGCTACAAAATTTACTTGGGCTAACTCTACTCTATCTATGTTTTGTACCCTCAGAGGTCCTGATAATACCCTCCTAACTCTGTTTCTATGGCAACTGGTTCTCCCGATTTACCTCTCTTAGTTAAACCTGTCTGAAAATTCCAGAGGTAATCTGCCCCTATCAAAACATCTATCTCTAACTCGCCTTGTGACTTGGAGACATCTGAAAACCATATACCTTTCAGATGTGGGTACTCCTTACGTGCTAGTTCTACATGACCATTCTTTATGCGACAAATTTCTGGCACTACAATTGGTTCTGCTACTTCATGTAAATACTGTATATATTACTGCTTAAAATAATGATTCTTTGTAATTTAATACCATTATTGATTAAGGTTGATATGTAAAGGAAGTTGTGGTCAGGTCGTAGCGAGACGAGGAAGTCTAAATTTACGCTTGTAAATATAATCTTTTGAATGAACACAACATTCAGGGGACTGTATTCTATCGATTTATTTCATTGAAAAGATTATATTTACGAGCGTGAATTTAGACTTTCTCGTCTCGCTACGACCTGACCACAACTTCCTTTACATGTCAACCTTAATCAATAATGGTATTAAATTACAAATAATCATTATTTTAAGCAATAATATATACACAGTATTTACATGAAGTAGCAGAAGCAACTGCTGAGCGGAAAGCTGGCGGCACTGCGCTGAGAACTTACAACGTTAATAGTATCCAACACCTAAAACAAGAAGAATTCAATGGGTATGTTACCGTTTCCCAGTTCCCTCGCGGTTTCACAATGCATTTTGGGATCGCTAGGGGGCAAACAAACATTCTCGAATACTGCGAAATATATAAATTTTCATATATTCAACGTTTTGCAGCGAAATTTTCTTTAAAATCTCATAAATATCTATGAAAATGGCTTGTACTCCAACTAATAGGCATGAAATTAAGCTCTCCGGGAATGGAGATTGTTTTTATCGAACTATGGCTCTCGTTGTTTATAATGGTATTAATACTGACGAATTTATTAAGTGTTTGAAGCTTTATATATCTGTTCAAATCCAAATCTCTCTGTTCAACTGTAAAAGAGTATCTTAAGAAAAGATACAAAGGATGGCACGTGGGCAGAAGCGATCGATATTTTTAGTTGTGCGACTGTACTTCAACGCGCTATAAACTAAACTATACTATGTAGCGCTTTCGTCTGTTTAGTTTTGGCAATTGAACATCACAGGCGATTGAAGATGCGATGTCATGGCTCGAGTTCATCCACTTCTGGCTCGTGATCGAATAAATCATACTGGATAAGCTATAGTATAGACTATAGATTAATATAGTGTACTTCACTACAGTCGCACAACCAAAAATATCGATTACTTCAGCTCGGTAAAAACATTTTCCATCCCGAGGACCTTTATTTCACGTCTCCCAGTCGGAGTACAATCCATTTTCTAGATATTTATAAGATTTTAAATTTGATAAAAATCTCTATCTTGTTAATTTTGATAAAAACATGATAAATCTTTCGGTAAATGCCAATGTGCTGTTTTGTCGACATATTCAGAGAGCACATGCATGGGTCATAACAAACTCTACACCAGTCACAAAATAGACCCGACTTGCACAAAACCCCTTTCTAAATATACGCGTCCGTGCGTCAACTAGGGAATGGCGTGCGATCGCACACGCGCATGCCTTGGCACTCGTCGTAGCTTATCAAGAAGTGCGATTTATCCCACGCCTCAATTAAGGCGCAATGCAGAATATATCATAACAATCCTTCACTATACACAATAAACACCGCGGAAAAACGTCTGCGCATGCGCGAGAACAAAATAAAATGGCGGGAAGTTTAAATGCCAAATTCAAAACAAAAACATGGCTATTTAATAATTCAAGGTAAGTGAAATAAACAAAATAATTCAGTAGACGGGTAGACTAGACATTAATTAAATGTCTCATAGCGTTTAAAGTGTGTGAGTGCGAACATTTCGCGAAATATTATTAAATATCGAAGTTCAAACAAAAAAGTTAAGCAAACTCTCAAGAAGTTAATAATCTTAACCCGCTTAAGCTATAGAGTAAATTCTAAAGTTTAAATAGTGTGAACGCGAAAATTAGCGACTAACTTTTTATTTATGAAAACTCTTGACAAACTCCCGACACTGTATAACGTATATGTATTGCGATACACACCAAACAGACTACAATACAAAGTCCAGTTATTTTAGCAGCAATTATTCCAGAATAAATTTTCTTTACATTAAAACTTATCATAGGTAAAACATGCCACTGAACGAGACCTGTGATGAATGAATCTGTCGAACACAAAATATGTAAATATATGTAAATATGTACAGCCAAATATTGTAGACAATCGTTATAAATTTCAATTCTAAAAGGTTTAAATTACAAACCTACCTTTTTAGAAACAAAGTAAACCTTTTATGTCTTCCGTTCGCAAATATTTGCTCTTAAACTTCCACAAAAATACGCACAAACCGAGTAAAACCTGAGTAAAACTTCCCCAACCGCCATTTTCAAGATCGAAACACACGCGTTCTGGAGCTCGAATCTCGCGCATGCGCAGACGTTTTTCCGCGGTGTTTACACAATATATTTCAATAACTAGTATTGTGAAACTCATTAATAATTCATGATGAAAACACAAAAGAAATCATGAGCGTGAATGAGTTTGTATGTCTGATACAGAATCATGCTGATTTACATAAACTTTAAGTTCAATTTTCTCACCAAATATCATTCATTTATTTTACATTGTTGAAGAACACGAATATTCTCATCAAGACGTTTCACAAGTTGTTTTGTTAGTAATGTTTACAACACTCGCATCAGTGTTGTATCGGATATACAAAATCTCGTCTTCGACTCGAGTTTGTATATCCGATACAACACGGCCGCTCGTGTTGTAAACATTACTAACAAAAAGTTAGTGAAATTGCTGCCGTGTCTCATAAATTATTTTACACAAGGGGCCGGTTGTTCAAAAGCCGGTTAACGCTAATCCCGGGTTAAATTTTAATCTACTGTTTTGGTTTGTATACTTCTGCATGTTTGCTTATTTCAAAACTTTATAAACAAAAATTTCTATCGCCCAGTACAAGGTTGATAGAAAAAAGTATTCATATTAATATAGCCGATGTCGGGAAACTTGTATGAAAGTTACCACTAACCCAGGGTTAAGTTAACCGGCTTTTGAACAACCGGCCCCAGTGCAACAAAATTTGTTATTTGTTGTGAATACTGTACTAACAGTGTTACTAGTGCCTTTGTTTAGTTTGTATTGTTTCAGCGAGGACAATGCTTCGCTAACACAATGACTCTCGTTTATTAGAATTGATGTATATTTTATTTGAGTCAGGGCCTTTTTTAAGAAATAATCAGTGGGGGCCATCATCGAAAGGACGTAACAAGTAGGTGGTGTATTACAGGTGTGGGAAGGCGAAGGGGGGTCTGGGGGTACTACCCCAGAAATTTTTTGTATTCTGGAGTCTCTGTGGCTTGATTTCCTGCATTTTCAGAGACAATTTTTGATATATCCCATCTAAACGGAGCCAGGTTTTGTTATGAGAATACAATAACTTTCCTCTAAACTCAGTTTTTTTCCCTTTTGGCTTATACTTTGGACAAAAGGGACCTTCACTGGGGGGGGGGGACAAAAATAGCTTACTGGGGGGCCAACATGGGGGCTGGGGGGGCTTTGGCCCCTCCAGTACATTAGTTAAAAAAGGCCCTGATTTGAGTTGCCTGTTGCCACACCGTGACCAACACGTAAAGAGATGGCTCCCGACACCAATGTACACGTTACTAAACACGTACACATATATAAAATAGAACAAGCCGTCAAATCTTCTGAAAATTATACATCGTTATTTGATCTTCCTTTAAATGAATTACTTGACAAGATAATCTGAAATTTGAGTATTAAAATTTGGAATATTTCCAAAGCAGTTAGTGCGCGAGTTTTGACAACTTATGTCTCGTGCTCGATCTTTCGCCTCGAAATAGCGTACAAATAGTCATAAGGCGGGGGGCGTTAGCAAGTTCCGAAGATGCAGTTCGGATTACATATTCCATGTCTGGAATATGTAGTTTAATGGCAAACTCGAAACGCTATGTCACAAAACGTCATAAAACTGAACATCCAAACATTGCAAGAATAGGATATATTAAACGTTGACATAACTACATTTAGTTGAGATAATTAAATGTCAGTTGCATCCTAATACTAAAGCCTTTGCAAGGAGTAGGATATATATGCCTATATAGTGCATTTGGAATGAAATTTGTTTTGCATGCCTAACAGGCCCAAGGAGTGCGTTTCACTGCATGCTTGGCCATCGCACCTTTGTTGAGGTGAATTCAATTTTTCAGAAAAATGTAAGACTCTTATGGTATATATATAAAAGGAACAACAAATAACGATTCGCACACATTCAGAGCTACACATTCAACAAATCCATTGCCTTATTGACACTATCCTGTTGCACACAAAACATGCACTCGTCCATTTTACCTCGGTGGTGCACAGACCTCAGCTAGGAAATGACACATTCAGCATCTACCTCAACATTTACAGATTCTTTCAAAAGTTGATTGACGATAGTTCGTGCAAAGAATGTGGTTGTACCAAACTTTCCCGACGTTGGAGTGCTGTAGAATGTTGACTGATCCTAAAACATTAGGAAAATAAAGGCCATGTTTGGAAATACATTGATGCAAAACAAAATATAGTGTTACTATCAAGACAAATTTTGGTGGGATACAGTATAATAGAGATTTATGAAAACAAACATTCATATATAACTATAAGAATTGCACTTAAAAGAGATATAGGCATTAGAGGGGGATAGTGGTGGGAGAGGGAGATAATGGCGGGAGCCACTAGCACAGGGGGAAGTACCTTTTCTTCTTGATCGAAAGTGCGCGATTGAAAGATAAAGATTGAATTTCCAGATTTAGAAATTTGAGACAGGGAAGGCGTGACTCACCAGAATATACCTGTACAAATTTAGTTATCGCCATTACATGTGCACATAAGGATCAGCCGCTGATAGTTTAACCAGGGCAAAAAGGTTTTGTTTGGTAAATAATTCAATGTAAAAATATACCTTTCCACTTTCTGCAGCAAATAATTCCATTGCTCCTTTGACAAGCTAGATGCAAATAGGCAAACACAACAATAATATGTTTTAATGATTATTGTGCCAATAAGCAAGGGTTTAACCTTTACCAACAATAAACTTAAACAGTTTTACCTCATCTAACTTAATAGTAACATGAAACTTTAATTCTTTATTCCTTTCAAGAATTGTGGCCATCACCATCAGTAACTGGAACATAAAAGGAGCAGGGATGTCAAAACATGGGTATAGGCAGGACTAGCAAAGGAATTTGTAAACGGCATATAATACGTCACTTTAAAGGTCGACGAATAAATAGAGGAAGGCAAATATAATATTCGATTTGTTTGTAACATGCCAATCTGCAGACCCTGCACAACCGCTTACACTTCAGCAGTGTCATTACTGCGGTTGGCAGAGTGCCAAGCCGCAGGTTTAAAATGCCCGTGTTTCTTTCGTCGTTTTGGGTGTCACAAATTGAAATTTTCTTGTGTGCATATAGGGATAATTGTGTATGGTAATTGTGTAAACACGAACGTGCAGTGTTTTAGATACTAAGTAATATTACCATATATCAATGAGGATCACCTGTGTTGTATTGGGATAGACAATAATATATCAAGGGGATCACCTCAGGATAACTTGGGATAAGTCCCACGGATCCATCGTCGACGTTTTCTCTTGAAGGTCAATTAAAAATCAATATATGAAGAATCAACTGCTCAAGAAACCTCGAACCAGTATATTTTACAAACCTTTACTTACTGTTAACTCAATTTTATGTTGTGACTTGCCTACGAAGCGCACAATGTCACCATTGAATGTCATAATTTTTCAACTCGAGTTTCAAGTATGTCATGTCGCCTTTGATTCCCTTTTATTATCTATACGAAGTGGCTATATTTACGTGCCCGTAAACGGACTTCGCCAAACTATATTTACGGCACTTGAGCACACTAGAGCGCCCGTATGCTACAACAATACAACTTGACTACTTACACAATATATAAAGTATTGGTATTATGTGTTATTATTGAGATATTCGCACTTATTTACAGTCATCCTGGGAAAGCAGTATGCTTTGCGAGATACTGAGATACAATAAATATACCCAGTACCTCCAATTGTTCTATATTTGCAACAACATGCAAATTGGATGTCCCTGTTGCTATTGATTGACACAACAACTTCATTTCTACTATATTTGTAGACCCAAATTTCCTTTTATAACAAGACCACTAGCACTACTACTAAAGGATGGTATATACTTCAGGAATCACTAACGTATCATGGTACCGTACATTGTATATAATATCCATTATGTCAGTGTTACATTGCCGACTTATATTAGTAATTTAAGAACGTTAGCCGCTGTGTCAAGAACGAGACATGTAAAGCTTGAATTGTATTTAACTCTCGTAGAGCCTTTGATTTAATAAACTGACATACGTTCGACAGACTTTCTTCTTTGACAGCTCCCTGTAACAGCACGTTTTTATATAAAAATGACTGATCAAATGACTAGATGGAAAGTTAGACTTTGGAAAGCTATATGTTCGGCCTGGCAAGGCAATTTAAGAAATGGTCAACATTTTAAGGCCGGGATTTTAACACCCTAGAAATGATAAATTCCCCGCATACTCCCGGGGATCGGGGGGCCGGGGTTTCAATTGACTAGTGCATAATAGTGGTTCAAAATGAGGAATATCAAATAAGTACTGTTCCACCAGGAACATAATTCTCTATTCTGAAAAATCCATTCAACACGAAGACAACATTGACATAATAGTTAACCTGCACCGTAGCACGAGAACGAACGAATATGCAGGTATGCAAATGTTTTTGGTAAAAATCTGAAATCTGATTGGCTGGCATACTTAAACATGCCCATATAGTATTATAGACGAGAGTACAGACGAGAACGAACGAATATATGTATACACTACAGTGTCAGTGATCAACAATAGCTAATTTGCATCATCAATACATTTTCAACAAATTATAAGGTCCAAAAGGAATAAAAATATTAAGGGTTGAGCAGTAAAGGCGATGTTATACCGGACAAACTTTGAACAACAACTCGTAACACAAATAGGTTATACGAAATTTGATTGGTAACGATTTGCATTGGGAGATGTTGTTGAAAGTTATTCCGTGTAACATCGCCTTAAATTACATCTATAATGACTATATAAAATGCACAATTGTAAACAACTTAATTTTTAGAATATTTGTTGCTATATAGGATAATAAGCGAAAAAGCACGCTGGCTTTGCGCTGAATTTTTACGTACGTGTCGCTGGTTTTAGTCTTGAGACTTGGACGTATTTTGGTATAAAATTTATGTAGTTGCAACCGTTAGCGAAACGCCACAGGCGCAGTCATATACATGAATGCTGCCTTGTTAATAATAAGTGAAACCCGCTGTAACTTTGAGTCACTTTGTGGCTAAGGCTAAACTTAGTTATTAACTCTATAGCTGCTGTGGACTGTGTTACACATGCCTAATTCCCATAAGGTACCATAAGGCATAACACTGAGGCCACAGCCGAGATAAATTCACGGTCACCGGCACTTTATTAGAGACCTTAAATTACGATTTAAGACGGCAATGTGACGACGAGGGCTATAAATACAATGAAATTCGTAGTATTTAAGATTATAAATAATAATTAAATACCATGGGAGTTGTAGACGTCGTCCTCGCTCTGTTTACAACGGTAAACCACAGATTTTTACGTCTTGTGTACAACCTCTGCATTTCAAGCCGCGAGAAGTGCACGGTACCCAGCAAATTACCTCAGTACTGATGTAGAAATCTTCTCTACTAAAAAGCCCTTATCTCAACTACCACAAACTGTATTAAATACCGATACGATTGATAATACAAGACAGGTTTTCTATACAATCACTTATTTGAATGAGTTGATTTTGCCCGTCGTTGTTCGCGTTGCCGTCCTACATCATAACTCTCCATTTGAGTATTCGCAAACAACAAACGACTTGTATTATAATAAAGTTTGTCTTTGCCAATAAATACGTCGACGATACGAATGAATACGATTTTATCGTTCTGTTAATGAGGCTCCTCGTTCGTTCTCGTTCTCGTGCTAATGGAATGAGACAAACCACAGATGCTGCCTTACGGCATTACCATAGCAACATAATTCTTGATGATGATGTTCAACATGTTTAATTATTCCTAGATTGCTCGTAGCACTGTATTAAATGCGATTAAAGATGTTATGAAAATGTCACTGTGTTCTTTCTTTTTTATTGTTCTTTATATAAACAATAGCGTCTTTACATTACAATTGTCTCTGATAAGCCCCCTCCCCTCTCTCTTCTCCTACTAACCCTGCAATAACTCCCAAATATGCCTAAATTTGTTATTTTACCCGATCATGTCTGGTGTAAAATGATTTTATGTGTGGAATTATGACACTTAACAAAAAATGGCGGCCCAGGCTTTGGCAAAAATATGGGGTGGGTATTGGATAATGACCCAGGGCTATAAGCACATGCAGTGATGATATATATGATAAAATAGAGCCCTCAATTACATTCAAAAAGAAAATTATAATACAAGCTTGAACAAGGACAAAAAATATCAACGTTTTTACAAATGCTTTGTCCATTTTGTGCGTATCAAAATTCTGTCACCCCCAGCCTTAGTGAACGCCTGAACCGGCGTCTTGTTCCTGGCGAAGACTGTAAGTCGACAAATTCAAATTTCAACTAAAATGACGTTTTTGGAGTCATGTTAACAATAGTTAGTGATATCTGTGGTTTTGTAATGTTCATTCTGTGCATGATTTTTAGTCGAGGTGATTTTATCATTATACAGTAGTTGCAATTTTTGTATAGCCATTGATGTAATAGGCTAATTCAAACGGAAGATTATGAAGTGAAGTTCAAAAACAGAAACCTCAACACACCTCGACCAACAGCTGTCTGTATTCTGGTTTTGGAACACTGCTTAAAAATTCCTCAACTTTTAGCGCGAAGTTCTTTTCTCCTTCTGTCATCTCATCCATTGTGGGAAACTGAAAGTAGAAAAACAGTATTGTGAAATTCATGGAAAATTAATGACCTTTGTCCCAAATTAGAAAGATGACGTCACATGTATACCCATGTAAACCCCGTACAAATTAACAATGAAAATGCTTAGTTATAAACACTAGTGCATGGGTCGTCTGTGAAAACCACGACTATTTGTAACTGGTTTTCATATTAATAGCATCATTTCCGGGTTGTATTGAATATCAGGGAAATACAACACAGCCGTTTACGCTGTAAACATTAAATGCATACAAGAAACAAAATAGAAACAGTATCTCTGATTACACACTCTTCGTTCAGCTCTTTAGGTCGTTCTCCCTACGATGTAAATAACTTTTAACAAAAATCTAAACAGTAAAGTTACAAGGCTGGCTGTTCCACATGTATCTTATTAGATCTAATTAGAAAATTTTTGAGTCCATACAATTTTGAAAATATTACTTGTTGAGTGTTAAAACTATGTTATACACACAATTTCGTTTTACTTGGTTAATTAAGGTTAAAAGGTGATTGGATCGGACAGACTGGACATATAGTCTATCAGTACACTTTAGTTTATACTCTAAGTACATAATTAATTAATACCTTTAGTTTGATTTAACATGATTCTATTTTGATTTAATTTGGTGAGTGATTGAGTGTTGACAAGTGCATGACGTAAGAGAAATCAGGATCATTGATCGAAAAAACCAGGTATTGTTTTGAGACGCGTGTGTGAGAGCGTGCATACATATTATCAAGAACTGTGAACCGAGAATCCGTAGAGTCCCACTCTTCAGGTATTGTAAATCGTGTTTATTGTAATTCAGACTTTCAGTAATCATATAATCTCTTTAATTGTAATCTAATCAGAACCTAATCATTTTTAGAATGTATTAATAATATATTACGAAAATCTCTACTGGATTGTGCGTGGTTTTGCCCCTTTGGAGACATGTTCTGAAGATTGGTTTATACGAAAGTGGTGCCGAGTTAGCAGGCAAACGAGTCAAGGTTATTTGGGTGAAATCATGAGCGACGACGAAGGCCACAGCGGTTCGAACGAAGCAACAGGAAAAGACGCAGTAATGTATGGTGAGTCAGACGCACAAACGAGCAGCAGTCTAAAGAAAAAGCGCGCACAACTACGAGGTAAGATTACACGATCTATAAACAGAGTTAGTAAGTTTATTGGGCAAGGCGCGGAGATGCGCAAAAGAATTGAGAAAGAAGTCGTTCAAATTCGAAAGGACTTTGAGTTAGCGCGCGAGTGTCATGCAGAGATGTACGAATATGTAGACGAAAGTCAAAGTTCAGCATGGACAACTGGGAAGATATTTTAACGAATGATATATATGATATCGAAGAGAAAGTTGAAGACTTTCTGCAGTCCCTCTCTGTGTCAAAACACGCTAACCCTACGTCTAAATCTAACGAACAGATTCTAGAACTAGCCAATGTTGGTAATAGTAGCCAGGTCGCAGCCGTAGGCGGTAATATAGAACATAGTCAGGAAACCCATGAAGAATCTCCGTCACAAGAGACTGAGGTCCCAGAAATAACAGACAATAGTGAGGTAGCCAGTTCTGTTAACTCAAATGTCGAGAAATGCAAAAGTAAAGCGTGTAATTCAGCAGCAGACCAGCAAAAATCACCCGGCGGCGCTTGTCCTGTGAAATCTAAAGTAAATTATGACCTGTCATCGCCGCAATCTTTTGATAGTTGGATTGACAATTTAATTGAATTTGAGGAAACAGTTTTGCCGACAAACGTGGCACAAATGTCAATCGCGGAAGCGCTATATAAATTAGAGGCAAGTAAGGATATTCCGACTGTTAAGCTTATCAAGTATGATGGTAATCCATTGACGTACGTAGAATTTATCGAGCGTTTTAAATTACACATTCACGACAAGCCTCATCTTTCTGATGACATGAGAATGGTACAGTTAAAAATGCACTTAATTGGCAACGCGGAGCGCGCAGTCAGTGGTCTTGGCCAGCCTCGTACCCAGGCGCTTTTAAGGAAAAGAAAAAAAATCGCGTTCAGCTAATTTATAGAGATCAGTGGCTGAGATTAGCGAGCGCGCGGGGGTGCTTGGGGAGGACGCGACGAGAGGGGGAAGCGCCTGGCAGAAAATGCAGATAAGTGAAGAATTTTGACCGAAATGTGAAGAATCCTTTCCATCGCTTGATTTGAGGTGCCTTTTCGTCAGTTTTTCTCCCTGGTGTGTTATCATTGATATCTGTCTGGATGAAACAGACCATTCTTTTCCAGAAGCTCTAACTACAGGTATTTTTTATGTATATATAATATATTTAATATTTTTGCAAAGCCTCTAGTGGTTAAAATTGTGTAATATATGAAATGGTTGCACAGAATTGACGATTTTTCTTATTTGTGGTTACAAAACTAATTGGACCTTTGATATGCTATATCCTTGCGAGATTGCTGTTTTTCATTCGCGCTATTTTGCTATTTTCTTTAAGCAATTTGCATACTTTGTTGTCGTTTTTATATACAATAACAATTGAATGCTTGATCACAGGTTATTCACAGCCCCTGATCACAGGCACAGTCTACGATTTTGGTAAATTTGTATCGCTAAAACAAGTTTCTTTTATATGCAGAATTTAGTTCAGACGATGAATTTAATACTTCCTTTCGACAACTCGATGTTCAAGGTAATTTTTACTATTATTTTTTATTATTATTTTATAATAATATAGTCATAGGCATTGTGTATTTTGTTATGTATTCATTTAAAAATCTGTCAGTGCTTCTTGATATTGACTGAAGTAGCATGGTTACCAAGAGCATCCGAAAATAACCAGTATATTCATGAGGTAGGGTCACATAACCTACCAACAGGCTATATTGCTACCAACTTGCCAAAGTGGCATGGATATTGTTTAAAATAGTTGTCGGGTTGATATGTATGTATATTTAATAATCATATGACATCTTTGTTGTTTTGACATCAGTCACATTCGTAGTGAATATTAAGGTAGGATGTCTTTACATGGCTTATGTAGAGAAAAACAATGACCTTTTGCAAAGGTAACCCTATCTCTAGCATCACCCTAACACACAATAGACTATAGGGTTACTGGTTACCAGGGTAACCTTGTGGCTAGGATCACCCTATTGTCATGTAAACAGCCCATGGGTCAAACAGTGTGCTTTGTGTTCTTTTTAGCTTACAATCTGTCCAGTTCCCAGTGTGATGAGAGAAGGCATAAGTTGTCAACTGAGCTAGAACATGTTGCTGAGTATTGATGAAGAATCAAATATTTATGTGAAGCAGTCATTGTGATGGATTTGCTTGATTTGACATCCAACGAGAACATTCTCCCTCGAACAGTTAAAGCATGTTTTCCAGGTCCAACAAAAGAGAAATAAATTACTGAATGTGAACAAATGTGTTGTATTTTGTAAAATTATTCTGTCTGCATGCCATAGTATATTTTATAATGTTTGTAGCATAATGCAATTAGGGTGTTTTATTTTGCTTTAATATATAGTATGAGATTTTGAGGTGATTAATACAATAACAAACCTGAGAAAACTTAAAAATGGATATACAGTAATAGCCCAGCAAATGACTTTCAATGTCTTGTTTGAATGTTATTTGCTGAACTTTTTTAGAGCCTGATAAAAATATCTTTCAGGGACCCTGGGGAAAGGGTAGCATGGCCCGTCGGTCATTGAAATCCGAATGTGAAAGACAAAGCACAGAGCGCCCCCCATATAGGAGTAGCCCTAAATGTTTTAAACATAGCATGAATTCATTACAATTTGAGTATGAGAAGTGATCGATGGTCTATAGTACTATACGTACACTGCTATCAAATCACAGTGTGTGTGTACAATTTTAATAGGTACTAATCTTTCTGTGAAAACAAATGGCAGAAAGCACATGCATTCTGTTTTTAGAAAACCAAATTAATGATATTCAGATGGGAGTTGAGATTACATTAGCCAGGACACTGGCAGGAAAGTACAATTTTAACTTATAACAATATTAAATTAAATTGCAAATTATCAATGTTTTATTATTTAATTAATACGTAAAAAATATATGAAGTACAATAGTACACTAAAATGCTTTTTGTTTTCCAGAAAAAACTCTTCGCAGTGCATTCATCATTTGGACACAAAATATTTCCTGAACATACAACACTGTGTATAAGTCTTTCAGTTTGCGACGACAATTGCAATATTTTCTCATTTGCATTCATTGATATTAAAAATCACTGCCGCCATCTTTAATACATTTTCTGCCAGGCGCTTCCTTCGTCGCGACCTCCCCAAGAACCCCCGCGCGCTCGCTCAGCTTAGCCACTGATCTCTATAAATTAGCTGAACGCGATTTTTATTCTTTTCCTTAAAAGCGCCTGGGTACGAGGCTGGGTCTTGGCTCCTAGGGAGCAATGTATGCAACTGCGTTAAAAACTCTCAAGGAACAATTTGGCCAACCAAGCGTCATTGCTAGAGCGTATATAAACAAACTCGTAGATAAACGAAAACTTCAAAGTAATGATAGACAAGCTTTGCAAGAGCTTTCCTTTAATGTGGTAAATTGTTTAGCTACTCCAAAACAAATTAACCATTTAGCAGATATTAATGCAACAGATAACCTCCGTAGCATTGTGAAACGACTACCTGATCGCCTTATTGATGCATGGAAAAATGTAGCGTCCGACCTGAGGGAGAAGGGAAAAACCCCATCACTTGAGCATATCAGTTGTTTCCTTAGAAAACGCGTAAAGGCCGGTAGAGTTTGACCCTGATTTTGGAGACATCCAGAAATCGGAATTTCGAAAGCCTGTACATGATAGAAAGGGAATTCACTCGAACCAAAGAGACGTTAAAAGACACCTCAAGTGTTACGTGTGCTCCGAAGATCACCGTGTGGTTGAATCTTGAATGCCCAATTTTCGCAAGTTGTTTGAACGATGAAAAGATTCAGCATGCAAAAGACCAACGATTATGTTTTTCATGCTTAAACCGAGGTCACATGACGCGAGACTGCAAGTCGAAAGAAAAATGTGGAGTAAATGGATGTACTCGCTTCCATCATCGCTTACTACACACAGACCCACCTGGAACCCAACGATTAAGTTCAGCAACATCAGCGCTCGACAAGGATAGTATCTTGCCTGCGGTGAGAGTTCGTTTCAAGTCCGAAAATGGCCGAATTCGTGAAGGCAACGTTCTCGTGGACAGTGGTGCTGGCACAACCGTGATCAGAAAGAACTTCGCTAAGGCTCTCGGTTTGCAAGGAAGACGAGAAAGTATCGACATCGCGGTCGTTGGCGGAAAAAGAATCAAGCAGAATGACAGCAGACGAAGTTCTGGATTTCGCCGTTAAACAGCAACGAGTCCTACCCAGTTGAAGCACACGAGATCGATCACACCATCATCAATATCCCTGCTCTCGACCGCAACTGGCTTCAGTCATTTGATCACCTTGGTGACATCGAATTCCCTCACCGTGCTGGCCCAATAGATCTGATTCTCGGAGTTCAGTACAGCCACCTGCATGCTGAGAGCGAAGTTCGACAAGGCTTGCCCTTCCAACCAGTTGGAAAACGGACGAAGCTAGGATGGCATGTCATTGGTCCGGATAACGCAAAGGGTTCAACCGTTAGTTACGTGAACTTTACAAAGAAGATCAATTTGGAGAAGTTTTATGACTTCGAAACCGTTGGAGTACGGGCGCCCGACTGCAGTTGCCCCGAGGAAACGATGTCGCGTGATGGAAGGAAAGCGATGGAGCTGTTTGAATCGTCTTGCGAGAGATTGGATGGAAGATACGTCATTGGCCTGCCCTGGAAGAGAGATCCTGCGCATCTACCAAACAACTACTCGTTAGCAAAGCATCGGTTAGAGTCGTTAGAGAGAAGTCTAATGAAGAATCCAAGCAAAGCAAAAATGTATGATGACGCCATTAAAGAGTACGAGAGAAACGGGTGGGCGAGGAAATTGAAAGAAGAGGAAACTACGAACGGTCCAGTATATTATCTTCCCCACCATGGTATATATCGTCCAGAAAAGAAGAGTACACCGTTAAGAGTCGTGTTTGACCCAGCTTGTTCCTATCAAGGAGTTTCGTTAAACTCTTTCCTGTTCAAAGGTCCTTGTCTCATCGGAAACCTACTCGGAGTTTTACTTCGTTTTCGAGAAGAGCCGATCGCATTCGCCGGAGACATCTCCAAGATGTTTCTGCAAATACTATTGCCTGAAAGAGATCGTCAAGTCCACCGATTTCTGTGGAGAAATATGGAGACATCGCAAGAACCGTCAACTTACGTCCTGCTACGTGTAACCTTTGGTGACAAACCCTCCCCAGATATGGCGAGTTTCGTAATGCTAAAGATCGCTGAAGAAAACCGAGAGAGCATCCCAGAAGCATGCAAGATTCTCGAGCGAGATAGATACGTCGACGATCTTATTCATTCGTGTTCCTCAACGCAAGACGCCTTTGATAGAATCGTTGACATTGAGAAGATGCTTAACTCTAGTGGTTTCAAGATAAAGGAATGGAATTGTTCTTCCGCCCACTTACAAGCTCAATTGGATGACAGAAAGAACGCAATGACGGTGCCAGACATCTTGAGTGCTGTTGCTTCGGAGTCCAAGGAAGATTCAGTGTCACAAAATGTGGTTTCGAAGCCAGACGAAAGAGCACCCGATGTGAGTAAAGTTAGTCTAGACAGGGAAGAAGGAGTTAAAACGCTTGGCGTTTCCTGGAATCCGAACAAAGATACCATTAATTTTGATGTTAAGTCGAGTAACACGGAACTTTACACGAAACGAGTAATCTTATCAAACATCTCGAGGTTGTTTGATCCATTGGGGTTAGCTTCAGCTGTCACGATAAAGGCAAGAATAGGACTCCAAGAAATATGGAAGACGAATAAATTTGATTGGGACGACCCACTGCCGAGTGAAATGCAGAAGTCATGGGAAAGGTTGTTCTCCGATGTCGAGGAACTGAAGACGCTGCAGTTTCCAAGATGCCTACAGCCTGAACTTTCCTCTGATTTGCCCGAGTTACACGTCTTCTCTGATGCTAGTATCCTTGCGTATGGTGCAGCGGCATATCTTGTTTGGCCCTGTGCTAATGGGAAAGAAGTCCGTCTTGTTTCTGCGAAAGCCAGAGTTGCACCACTCCGTCAAACCACCATCCCACGATTGGAACTGATGGCGGCCCTGTTAGCGTCAAGATTAGCGAAGACCGTGTACGACGAGTTTAAGATAAAGCCTGTGAAGGTGATTCTGTGGTCAGACTCCATGGTCGTCCTCGCTTGGCTTCGTTCCGAATCCACCTTACTTAAGCCGTTTGTTGGTGTTCGAGTGGCAGAGATCCAGGCAACCTGGGATCCTAGTACTTGGAAATACGTTCCAACAAAGCTGAACCCCGCTGATGACCTTAGCCGTGGAATTAGAGTGAGCGAAATGAACGGACGTTGGATGAACGGTCCTGCATTTCTACGAGAAAGTCCAGAAGAGTGGCCAATCGAGGCCAACGATGCATTGCCCGAAGTACCCGAATTCAAGACTCCCAAACCCATCTTCGCTATACAGCCTGCACCCAAACCCGTACTAGACCCATCCCGATTTTCAAACTGGCAAAGATTATGTAGAGTCACTGCTTACTGTCTTAGGTTCATTAACAACGCCAAATCGTCGAAACGTACACGAGGTTCACTTCTTCCAGAAGAGATCGATTCAGCCGAGCGTTATTGGATCTTGTCAGCTCAAACCCAATTAGGAGATTGGAAAGAACGCTATAAGGACTTAGCACCGTTTGTCGAGAAAGGAGTCGTTCGGGTTGGAAGAAGACTCAAGCACTCGCCATTCTCCTATGACGAGAAGCACCCCATGTTATTGCCAACAGATCACGTTATCGCCAAGTTGATTGTCCGAGATGCGCACAACCGTGTGTTTCACGCAGGTCGTGAAAGAACCCTCTGCGAAACCCGAAGAAAGTTTTGGATCGCTCGTGGTAGGGTCCTAGTGAAGAAGATCGTGAAAGACTGCGTAACCTGTCGCAAGCTCCGACAATACCCTTACAACACCCTGATGGCAGATCTACCACCCGAGAGACTGAAGCCTTTCTCACCACCATTTACAGTAACAGGTGTCGACCTGTTTGGTCCATTTTTCCTGAAGTACGGTCGAAACAAAAGGATTAAGGCTTGGGGAGCCCTCTTTACGTGTGCCACAGTTCGTGCAATACATTTGGAAATCGTTGAAGATTTATCAACTGAAGCTTTCCTTCATGCGTTGAGACGGTTTGCAGCCCGCCACGGGTGGCCCAGCACCATAATTTCAGATAACGGAACGTCATTCGTTGGATGTGAAAGAGAGCTGAAGAAGTTACTACAAGAAGGGAAGAAAGGGATCGAAGAATTTGCGATGGTGCATAAAGTAAGATGGAAATTCAACACACCACTGAGTCCACACCAAGGTGGATTTTTCGAAAGTATGATCAAACAAACGAAGAAAGCTTTACGTGTGATAATTGGAGATCAAGTCTTGACGTGGAACGAGATATCAACCGTGTTCGCTGAAGTCGAATGTCACGTTAACAGCCGCCCCCTTGGATACCCATCCAACGACGCGAACGATCTCCAACCCTTAACCCCAAACCACTTCATTCTGGGTCGTGCGACAGCCGAAGTCCCGCAAGGTCCGTTTCGAGAGACGAAGAGCAGCCGAAAGAGGTTTGATTTCGTACAAGTACTTGTGCAACAATTCTGAATCGGTTTCATCGTGAGTATCTGCAGACGTTGATGCGACGAGCGAAGTGGAGAAATAAAGAGAGACAGTTCAAAGTCGGTGATATTGTTCTTATGGTCGATTCGAACGTTGCGAGAGGAAAGTGGAACTTAGCGCGAGTTACCGAGGTATATCCTGGTCGAGACGGTATCATACGTAACGTGAAGTTGAAAACGAAGTCCGGGGAGTATAAACGCTCGGTGCAGAAGTGTTGCCCAATCTTGGAAGAAGATTCTTCCTAATCGTGGCCCCGGAGGGTTGGATCGGACAGACTGGACATATAGTCTATCAGTACACTTTAGTTTATACTCTAAGTACATAATTAATTAATACCTTTAGTTTGATTTAACATGATTCTATTTTGATTTAATTTGGTGAGTGA
Source organism: Trachythela sp. YZ-2020 (assembly GCA_016169945.1). Taxonomy (NCBI): domain Eukaryota; kingdom Metazoa; phylum Cnidaria; class Anthozoa; order Malacalcyonacea; family Clavulariidae; genus Trachythela; species Trachythela sp. YZ-2020. The sequence goes on along the minus strand of JADLSH010000292.1, from coordinate 703,776 downwards.
TTGAGTGTTGACAAGTGCATGACGTAAGAGAAATCAGGATCATTGATCGAAAAAACCAGGTATTGTTTTGAGACGCGTGTGTGAGAGCGTGCATACATATTATCAAGAACTGAGAACTGTTCAATCCGTAGAGACCCACTCTTCAGGTATTGTAAATCGTGTTTATTGTAATTCAGACTTTCAGTAATCATATAATCTCTTTAATTGTAATCTAATCAGAACCTAATCATTTTTAGAATGTATTAATAATATATTACGAAAATCTCTACTGGATTGTGCGTGGTTTTGCCCTTTTGGAAACAGTGATGTCTATGCGAGTCAGTCCACTTTGTAGCTGTCGAAGCTTACAGAGTGAGTATCATGCAAGTGATTCTTTGCACGCTTGGCGTCCCACAAAATGGCTGCCTATTAAAACATTTATGAGTAATCTCTGAGATTTAATTTGTATCGGTTTATTTATCCCAGTCGTATTGAAAAACAACTTGAAGCCTAGTTTTCATATGTCGCCGATGCTTTTGCAGTGCCATTGTCTTAGATCATTGATGAGTAAAATCCTTTGTCTACCTGAAGTCATTTTCTCCTTCAATGATCACTAACAATGGTCCGATCATCGGCGACATAATGTGAAACCAGGCTTTACTTTCACTTCTAAGCAATAATTATATATTGTGAAATTTTGTGTTTTTACGTGGCAAAACGTTTATATAATGTTTAAATGTCGTTCATAATTTAGCTCCCGAATCAGAAGGGAACAGAATGAAAACACGTCTGCTGCTTATCGCTATATTCGCACTCTATGCCCACGCATATTTACGAGATACAACCGGATGTAAACATAAAAAGTAAACACAAGCGCGTAAAGGATCACTTGCACGATACTCACTCTTTCAATTTTGGAATATTGTGACGTCATCGTGAAAACGATCTGTTGTTGTTTCTCAAATATCATGTGGATGCATGTAAAGTGTAGCTCCTCCTACCTTGGGTAACGATGACCTGGATAACTCAAAACCAGAGTCTGAACGACCCAATATCTTCCAAACTAAAATGGCATTATAGATAATTTTATTCTTAAATATATCATTAAAATAACAGAAATTCGATAGCACTTGTATTTATTATACAAGATGATATGCATACCCTTTGAATAAAAACCAGGAGGGACTCGGTGCATTGCTCCATTGAGTTGACGCTGTTCCAGAACATTTCTACAAAAATATTTTAAATTGAATTTTCAGCAAACCGCGCACTTTCACACGAATCTCGAACAAGGTACAACTATATCCGTCCCTGTCCAATACGAGGCTACAGTAGATAAATAGTTTGAAATAAACTGGTAAGAACAAGAATGTGGCCCACGATCCAACAGGGCAGTCCTCTGTTTATTTATAATCAGTCCTCTATTTGTTCAACAGTCATTTTTGTTTGTCGTAAATTTTTTATTGTCAAATACATTTTTGCCTACATTACATGCATACAAAAAACAGTGCTCTGATTTCGCATTCTTTGTTCAGCTCTTTCATAAAACTAGAATTGAATTTCAAATAGAAAATACATGGTTTGCATTTACCATATAGGTCATGCGCATTTTAGACCATCGTTTTGACTATGACGCGACTAACTTGTAATATCTACACAGTAAAAGATACAAGGATAGAACGGTTGACTGTTACTTTTCATTTTATTATAGCTACACGAGTACTGTATAGTGCCTTGGTTTCCTGTGTAATATTATAATACAGCGCAGAAGCCTTCCATACCTTGGGGCAAGGTCACGCCCATTGATACGTCCTTCACATGTTAAAACAATCCAAACTAACTCTTTTACTCTACTTGGAGGAAACGTATACACCAACTATAGAAAAACACAAAGTGGTAATAATAACATGATATAGGTTGCGAAAATTCTTAGATGCGTCGCATAGGATCTCCTACATCATCTTCTGGAAGGACACAAATAAAATGAAACTGTATGAGCGAAAAGTGGGGAAATTATTATTTTTGTCATGAAAGGGGCGCAAATCCTCCGATTACAATAATGCTGTTGCGGTGAAGGCACAATCGATTAGGGGGTTCTATAAAACTCAGAGATCCTAAGAATAGTGCAAAGTTTCAACTGCTAAAAGACAAAAGATATAAATAGCAACAACAGGACTTGCATGCATGGTGGGACTTATTAGAGGATTATCATATACACATTCTTATTTCGAGGTCCTTTATTTCGAGGCACCATATGTTTGTAAATTATAATGATTATAATATATTGTATTGTAATAACCGGCCTGTCTGCGCCACTTGAAATGCATACTATTAAATTTGTTTTATTGTTTATCACGACGTCAGAACGTCAATCAATCGTGTATGAGCAGGTGAATCGCAACGACATTTGTGATAAAAGTATTCTTATATATATATATAATATGGTCTAGCATTTTGACCGTCACGAGTAAGTTGCAATTTTACAATATATTCAGTAGAAGTAAAGTTCGGAAGAAAAATTGCAGATGTTCACAGCGACTAAACGTTCAATAGAGAATCTTGATGATTTTTATCATAGTTTATCAACGTTTTTCATAAAACCGGCAGAAACAGAATACACAGTACATACTGGATCATTATTAAACATTTCAGTAAAAGTAAAAATAACTAATAAAATCTTAATTTCTCGTTCATCACGAGCACCCCTGGAATGTTAACACTATGACTCACTCGTTCGAATTTTTCCCCCTTAACCAGAAAATTGGAAAATGGCCGGTCCAGTACATGTAAGCTGAATATAGTGGACCGTATTTTCAAGATGGCTACCGGTTTAAGCTGGAAGCCGAAGAAAGCATCGAGTTCCCTCGAAGTTTAAGTAAGTCGACTTATGTACAGTATTTTATGAGAAGGGAAATCAAGTTACTAGTACTCATTGTCTAGCATTTTGAAACTTTCCACTATAAATAAATCATTTCTAAAAAAACTAAGCGTAGACTGACAAGAAACAAGATGTTTATAGAGAAAGTGTTACCTCGATATTTTCATTTGGGAAATGTCTTTCTAGTAAGTTTTTCATTTCTTGAACTATCCATCTAAAACAAACAAATTAAACTTTATAAACGCTTTTCCAGAGTTTTTTGTAGTTTACGCATATAGTGTCTCTGTTGTAAGATGATGCAGCCGTAGCTGAAATTACTGCAAAATATTTTATATCTTACCCAACTCTAATTTTCAACATCCCATTGAAGACGTCAGGATTTGTAGAAATAAAGGAGGCAAGATAAATTAACATCTGTGCGAAAGTTAAAGAAAACAAAAAATAAGGCGACTAAACTTAATTTAAGACTATAAATTAAATTCTAGATGAAATGAAATTCGACTAAGTTTGATTAGATTATATATATATATACGACTAGAAAAGAGACCAACCTCTTGTTGTAGAACGGCCTCGCGGACATCATAAGGACTGCAATATTCGAACAGAATTTTCTAAAACATAAAAATTAATTTAGCTTACTGAAAATACAATATATTCATAAATGTTTCCATACCTCAATTGCTCCAGGAGTTAAAGGTTCATAAACAACTCTTTCTTCATGACCAAACATGCCCAATGTTACCTGTAGCAAAACAAACAAGATTTTCCAAAATCAAGAATAGGTGAGTTTCATTTGATGTCGCGTCTAAACATTTTTGCTAAAATTCGTCCCTATTTTAGCATTTGATTTTGGCACCCATATTGGTTGATAGAATTGTCAGATTCAGTTTGAGGCCGGGTTAGAAATCACTTTTTAACCTTAACCAAACATTTTTAAACTAGATGTGTTTATAAAATGCCGACATCAGCAATAATATTTTCAAAACTCCATAGCTCTAGGAAGAATAATTGTATAGACTCTTGGTGAACGCTAGCAGTAACGATATATGGAACATATAAAACAGCCAGCATTGTGGCTTCAATTCTAGAATTTTGTGACGTCAAGTGAGCCTCACTATAATAGATGTATTATCTTGTAAACTCAGGATATGAGTTGTTGAAACCAAGATACAATACTAGAGGTGATATATTTCGACTAAATTTCGAAGTTATTGTCAAACCTAACTATTTACAAGAGTAAATATCAAGATTTTTCTCGGCATCACGTTCAATAGGACTAATAGTAGAAGGTGTTAGTAGATGGAATATTCTAACGAAAATGTATATGTATTTATTAGACCCAACCAGGAGCAGTTGCGAAAAATGCAACTTAGGCCCTCTGGCAGGAATTGAACTTGCGACCCTGGTTCTGCCAGAAGGCCTAAGTTGCATTTTTCGCAATGTAGATTAATTTTCGTTCGAGTATTCCATCTACAAACACCTTCTACTATTAGTCCTACCGAACGAGATGCCGAGAAAAATTACAACTAGAGTGCATCTTTCGGGCTGGCGTTTTATGCGTCCCTAGTCATGAGTGTTTCATGGATAGAAAAGGATACCTACCACTTTACCATGGACCAATATTGTTGATATTGCTGGAGCCAAGCTATCCACAATCTTCCTTAGTAATCCACTGCAATGACGTATGACATTCCAGTCCTGTACACGACCAGCCTTGAGGTATAACTTATGAAGCAATTCATCCAGGGAGCCTATAATTATAAATATGAAGTTGTATTGATAACACTGGGAAAAAACAGTATTTCCATATCATTTCCATAGTGATTTTATAGTTGGTATGGTAATTTCCATACTAATTGCCGCTTTCATACTATTTCCAACTAGGATTCATACTATTTCGATAGTAATATCAGAATATATAACTTGGCCGGCCTTTCGAACCTTTAACCAATGTACTCGTTGAAAGTGCAACTCACTGGGATTAATAAGGAAATGCGGATCTCACTTAGGTGAGTATACCTGAGTGAGATCCACTTTCCTCGTTAATGGACAATCATTGTGTGTTCATAGGAGAGACGAACCAGCATGGTTAGATGAGATCTCACCTTGCGCTAGGTGGGATCTCAGTCCAGTATATGGGATAAAATACAAGATACAAAACAATACAACTCATTATTTATGCATTTGTCCATAGGTTTATGCAACAATTTGGTCCTTTCTCGTCACATGCATATTATTTTCGCCCAACTAACTAACAGTAATGTTCCAGCTCAGCTGTTCATCTGTGACTTGAACAACTTGCAAATTTGAACATTACTATTTGTTGATTTAGGGAAAATACAATATCCACGTGACGAGGAAACACAAATATTTTGCATACATCTACACCAGCATAGACAATGAATTTTATTGTTCATTCATCAAGTTTCCAAACCTTGTATTTCATTAACTATGGTTTTTATACAACTCATCTTGAACTTATTTACCTTCTGGTGTCACACACTTCATTCCTTCGCGTTTAATCAATAATTCAAGAATGAAGACCTCTTTATTCATTGCTTCAGGTTTGGTTAACAACTGCAATAGATCCTCGCTTGATGTTATCCGAAGTTCGTCCTTATTAAACGACTTTTCTTTGTGCGTTATGAGACGTTCGTCCTCTGTTGTACCGGTTATACTGTGGACTGAAACATCTTGATCAGAAAATGAGTCTTCTTTTATCCGCTCAAAGACGAAATCTTCTTCCACTTGTAGTTCACTGCTGGCACTGCTTTTACTGCTATATATGATGACAGACAAGGGAAGTGTAGTTCTTAAAAATAAACTGACTTTGCTTAGGTGTTCTTGGTAACTCTATCAGTTCTAAAGTTTCTCCCTATATATGGAGGTTCAGTGAAGGCCATTTCTTATTGGTTCATGCGGTGTCAGTAAATGAGGAACCCAAACTAATTTAACTATATTTATATCCAGGAAGACTAATCTCTCGAGTAGTGGTTCACTGTTACTACAGTCAACAGGAGGAAACCTAAAAACATTATTTATCTGATTTATCTATTAACTTAAAAAGTGCTTTGAAATGTTCTCCCCAGAGGTATAGTAAAAGCTGTTGCTATTATTATACGTCCAACTGGAGTACCCGGAAAACCTGCGGAGTCAGACTGCAGGATGCTTTCATCTCACATAAAACTGTACGAGGCAGTATTCTAATGAGACAACTGCATATTGCAGAAATCAAGTCGCTCGCAAAGGTGAAAGGCATATCCACTGTCCCCTGCATTAAGTATGTTTCGTTTCAAAGAAAACTTAAGCAACAAACCAACCTCACAACATCACCAATATCTTTAAGGAAATCCAAATGTTCGATACATGAACCAGATATAAAGGTCTTAAAAAGAATATTTAATGTTTTACAAATAATATAGACTTGAATAATAAATCCATACATTGCTACAATAGGATCTCCATATTAAATAGTTACACTTTACTGATAGCCTAAAATACATTAGATTGAAATAGCCAAAATATCAATTTTGGGTTCATTATTCTGATTTCTGGCTAGAAAGTACCTGAAGTCGACCAAGTCTAGTTTTCACTCCATCACACTCTCCTCTCTTCAATCGCGCCATAAGATCAAGAAATTCTTGAAAATGTGTTCCTCTGTTTAGGAAACAAATGGTCATTCAAGCTAACCTTGTATGCATGACTGTTCTAAAACCGTTTCATCAAAATCAGCAGAACCGTCCTATCTACTTAGCTCCCCCAACCAATATGCCCACCATCAAACATGGCTAAAATGGGTAGGCCCATAAATGTTTTAACATATTTCAACAGTACCTGGTATGATTGTCTCTAATAAGAAGACAGACTGTAGGACGACCTCTCATATTCCAATTATTACGGATAAAACACAACTTTCTCTATACAACAAATTAAAAGTCTTTCTGTCATAAATGATCATGAACTAAGATCTCTTTCAAAATCCAAGGGAATTATGGATAGATGAAACCATACAAAAGAAAACGTCATCTCTCGAGTATATAAAGAACGCGCTCGCAACTTTAATCACCCCTCTAAAGGCACTTGACTGGAATGTCGAAACGTTGAGTTATGTAGGAAACGTTTACTCCGGAACTTGCTTAACTCTAAACACAACTACATTTGCCGGTGAATGATAAAAATAAGCAGTGAAACCATTTTTCCCATAAAGAATGATGTGGTTTAGCTATTTTCATATTTACTTCGTTTGCACGATATTAATAGAGTAATAAACAGACTCTGATGATGAATTCACAATATTTTCGAAGTATAATTGTTAAACGTTTGTCTCCTTTGACTTATTTTCTCAAATCATGACTTTCAAGAACGTACTTTATTTTATGACGTTATCGGCAGTTATCGATTTACCGCTAAAGCCGGACAGTTTGCATTCCGTTTGTTACTAGACATAGCGACATCTTACAGAAAATTACTAGTAACAAGTACCAGCTAACCTGAAATTCATCAATCAAAAGTGACATATCCAAAGACATATAGAAATCTTTCTCGTCCAAAATGATTGGGTAACATATTACCGTGCAGCCCAGAATTCTATAAATCTAAACAAACAACAAATATCCTATTTGTAAAACGTGCGAATACAACATGGACCAACACCAGCCAAATATTTTCGTCATATTTTTGTCACATGCTAATACTTAAGCCCAGGTCATATATACTTCATTCCCAGAGATCGGTCATTATTTAGCTAAGGAACTATACATGAAAGATAACGGTTGAGTAAGAAAATAGACCACCTAACGACGGGTATATAACAAAATGAACCTAATGAAGATAATTTAAAACTAACGATTGCATGGTCCCCCAGAACTGGCGAAAGTTTTGATGCGATAGATTGAGAACTAAACAATGTACTTCGTCAAATCATAATGGATTTAAAATGAATTTAATCAGGAGAACAAGTTACCTAAAACATAACAAACATACCTTGCTTGTAGCTAATGAACCAAATGGCCGAGAAGGTCTTCCACTTAGAGCCAACTTCTTGTTTACACCAAGTTTCTTATAAACCTTTTAGAAAATTTGTAAGACTTCTACTTTCATTCAACCTCATCTACGGGGTGTGGTCTGCGCCACCTAAAGTTTTAACTTTATAGGGTAGGGGAGAAGCCCATGGGTAAGGAGTTGGAGAGTTCAGGCAAGCAAAAGGGGAACGTGAAGATAACGGATATAGACCATTTGCATTATACTGCATGGAGCGTACCATTATACACGCATAGCCTCGACTTCGTTAGAGTTTCATATAGGTAATCATTTTTTATTTGGACGTTGTTCTTGCATGGCAATCCTTCATGGTTAATTTCCCTAGCTTTAGAAAAGGTGACGTCATCGTCAAGGAAGAAGCTAAAGCCCAACTGACAAAATCAGTCGCTACACTAAACAATCATTAAGACCTACCTTCACCAATTCACTTGGAGGCCAAATTTGGATTGGTTCGATTTGTTTCGGTGTTTGGGTATGAATACCATAGGTCGCCAAAGTTGCTTGTAAACTAAATGTACGCATTATTTGCACTCGTTAATTAATACTTTCAGGAATTTGCAGGAATTTGCATATTGAAAGCGGAGGTGAGAGGCACATGAACTGAGCAATACCTCAAGTTTTTCAGGAGACATTCTACCTGCGATTTTCCGCGATTAATGATACTTGCACAACTAAATCAGATTCGATTACCTAAAATAGAAGATTTTTCATAAATGAATATTTTACGTTTGCAAAATGATGGTACAAGCAATTTGTTTGTTTTGTAGGTAAACACTGGCTATTAAGCCATCCACCCCAAAATTGCAAACCGGAATAAATATTCACTTTTGAACATTTTGCAATGTAAAACGTTGCATGGGTGACTCGGAAAGCCCAGATAGAATGTATATACTTTGCATGTAATTATCGACAGGTCATTTGGTAAGCATTTTTGCATTGATTGGTGATGATTCTCTATTAGTTATGGTTATTAAATTTCGAACGTTCTTTGAACGACATTTGCAGTCAAAAGCCAAAATTCTAAATAACTGAGCTCCACGCAACCTGTTTCCCAGGGTTTCACCTCCGCCACGCCCCCCTAACAGCTGCTCCGGCGAAACCCTGTTACTCTCTGGTCATGTGACATCCCAGATTTTGGGATGTAGATTAATTTGTCGCTAGGGTGGGTATGTTGGGCAGGGTTTATATGAATAGTGTATATTAGTTAACTTGTACTATTCACTTTTCTTTACTCATATTGTTTTCGATTCTTTTTCATTTATTATTAACCCAAAGTCAGTTTGTATGCAAAATTCATTTTGTAAAAATAATTCAAGCTTTATGTGTGGAATTTTTCCAGCCATATAATATTTACAGTTCACGAAATTGATACACTCGTTGTCGCGTTTGTATCTATCTATTAATATGTGATCGTATGTTAAATATATTTAAACTATGTATAAATCAGTGGTATATAAATTTAAGCGCTCTGCTTACAGCAGAATCGAACAATTAGTTGGTAAACAGCTACAGCAAGACGATTCCACCGCATCTTCGATCTTTATGTGTAGTCTGTAGACGATAATATGCAAGAAAGCTTATTGCATTAATAATAATTCCAAGGATATAAAACTAATTATTATATAAACTAAAACACCGTCGTTCGATGCAGGGTCCTTTAGACGCATCTTTTAAATGATAGTAGTTCGTTTACAATGCTGAAGCAGATTTAATTTGAATCTTGTAATTGTATTGTTTACAAAACTTAGGCTCTGCTGCCTGACATCTCCGTTCGGTCAGAAGCTGCCAGCATTCGACTTTGCGTAAAAATATATTTAGAACTCTAATGTTATTCGGTTAAAAAATAATCTAAGTCAGACTTATCAGGAAAATCGTCAGTAAATTGAATTTAAACAAACTCAAGAACAATAAGATAAATTCTATAATTAAACGAACAGTTTCATTACCATATATGGAATAATTGTTTTGTTTATCAACGCGATGTCAACAGACTGGATCGCCTACCCCTACTGAGTATAGCAGACGAATTTGACTCACGTGACCAGACAGTACCAGGGTCTCTACGCAGCATGGGGGTGTGCGAACGTGAGACCCTGTGAAACAAGTAGGGCTCCACCTATCCACGTGAAAACGCACAAGTTGTAACAAACCTGCAGCAGACCTGTGCAATGCTGTTTCAACAACTTGTTATCAGGATGTGTTCGCACTGCTTGTTTCCGGCTTCTTGACAAGTTGCCAACGGCTTGTTGAGAATATGGTACAAGGTTGTTGACTCAACAGACAACAAAAGTTGTTCCAACAACTTGTTATCGTCCTGGGGCCGCGGTTGACTCTTAACTACCTTTAAACTAAGTAGTTAAGAATTAATATAGTTAGAAGAATAGTAAGTCTAAAGAAGGCGAGTCTGATTGGTTAATCTTCGCACTAATTATACTTAACTACTTCACTTATACAACATGTCCACTGCCATTCAAGAACTTGATTATAATAAGTTGTGAGTGACAACCTTGAATAGCAACATGATAAAATGACAACATTGTTACAACTTGTTGGCAAGCTTTGTGAAAGCCTGTTTCTGTCACATCTTGTTGACAAGGTGTGAAATTTTGTTTGTAAAATTTAACTCGAATTACCTGGAAGCGTGCGTCCACACGTTAACATGCACTTAGTTCTGAACCAAGCCATTCGACCACATCGTTTTAAGAATACTACCTTACCTTGAATGAAGAATATCTATGATTTATATAACCATAGTGCCCGAGATTGGATCTTCCCTTGTGCCTTTCCAAAGGATCCAGATGACCAATATCGATTAAATCCGCTTCTAAAATTGTGGGAAAATAAGCTTTAAGGAGGATAATTCACTTACGTTAAAGGCACACTCTCGCTGATCTCATAGCGAGCAAAGGGCGCTTATGCTTGTTACGATATTTTGGACCACGATCCAAACAGTTATTTTTTTGAAAATTTTTGTTTATGAAAAGGAGTGAAAAACATTTGAAAGCAAAAAATATCCCACCAAAATACTCCTTAGGTGATGTCAAAATTTAAATCCAGCTTTAAAAAATAGTATAATATAAAAATAACAAGCTTTATTTTTTTTGAGGTCCGTAACTCAGGTCCGTAACTAAAATAGAGCCTTTTGATTGGCTGAGTACGAGGTCCGTATCACACCAGTACGGACCTCTCGCAACTTTTCGCGCCAAAACAAACAAAGGAGTGAAGAAATAAACACGAAAAAATAAACACGTTATTTACCGTTCTGGTCGGTCCGTACTGGAAAAATATTTTCCCTCAGTCTCAGAAGCGGCCCTCGACCTTCGGTCTCGGGCCGCTTCTGAGACTTCGGGAAAATATTTTTCCAGTACGGACCTCCCAGCCGGTAAATAACATATATATACGGGCGGCAAGGGACACACTTTCGGCTTGGCCGACGTGCATATCATACTTATCTTTTGAGAATTTGCTGCATGTGATTTTGTTTTAAAACTTATAAAAAATAACCATAGCAAAAAGTTCAATTGAAAACAAGTAATTTCCTCCAAGAAAACAAGATAAGCAACATTGTGAACATGTTTTTTCCATCTTAGACTTAAACAGCGTTTCAATTGTACAAAAAACCCAAATGTTTTCGATAGAGGAAAGTCGTATCCCTACTCAAGATGGGCAGTTTTACTTTTAGCACGTGTTAAGAAAGTATATAGAATTGTATGAAAATAGGTCAGTTTGCACCGCAGGCCATTGTAAACATTAGTTACGTCTAATGGACACATCTCAACGCTGATTGTCTGGTTTGGAATCACACTACTCGCCAGATCACGTGTACGTCGACCAGCTGAACCGTTATTATAAAAGGGCGAACCCAGCTCAGTTCACGTCAGTGGAACCAGAGTAACCGAAAGAGCGAAAGAAGCTCAGAAATCAAAGACAGAGCATTACAAGAGCAACGAAAACGAACAATTAAAGAAGAGAACTTTATTGAAATTAGTAACGAGTCCGAACCTCGCGTAAATAATAATAATCATAACAGTGGTGGAGTGCGGGCTTAAACAAACATCCCGGTCAAGTTACAAGGTCCTCGTGCAAAACTGAAAGTCTAAATCTAAGAGAACTGTCTTCCACCATAGTGCTCGATCTGCATGTATTCTGATCCTGAGTGGTTAAGCTCCCATATTCTTTTGCTTTGTGGTCAGCTAGCTACTTTGGCGATGCCAACCATGACATATATATGCGTGCCAGCAAAACGTAACGACTATGTAGCTACATCGTTCGATGGAAAAAGCCTACCATGCAATATGGTTAGAGCTCCGAAATTCTATCACCTAACGTCTCCCGCTGCACTAACGCCGTATGGAAACCCCCGTGGATAACGGCAAATAACTCTGCATAACTGTGCTACGAACTTTTCTCGAAGTATTCCAGCTGGCAACACGCTCGCCATTGCCATATTTTCTCTCTCCCCAAAAGCTTAAATATTAGGCACATTCATCTTTTTGTAGATTCGGTATATTCGAAACCTCGTACGGACCTCCCCTGCAGCCGGTAAATAATATATATATATCTATCATTACATTGAAATTATACAAAGGACTGGGAATTTTAAAATCCACTTCAATCGACACTGCTTGGTTTAAGTCTTTACTGAACAGTTTCTGGGGACAAACCGTTCAATGTTGAAACCATTTAACAATTGAAAGTCCTATTTTCTGGATTTTTTATACCTTGAATAGTTGTAATATTAACCGTACTATTTGTATAGGTAATAGTATAGTTTCGAGTGCAATTTGGATATAACAAGCACGAGTGAGTTTTTCAAAGACCTCAAAATAGCACGAGTCCGAAGGACGAGTGCTATTTGAGGTCTTTGAAAAACTCATGAGTGCATGTTATATCCAAGTTTCACGAGAAACCATGCTATTACTTATTAATAATATACATAAAAATGTTCGAGACAACTATACTTTCAACTTAGCCTACAAGTTTCGTCGAGCCGTCCACCGATAAAATTTTCATCGCTTCGTATTCTATTTTTATGAATCAGCGACGACTTGAAAGTTTCACTTAGCCAAGCAAGTTTAAGTTAAAGTTGTTTGAGTTAAAATCTTGTTAATTTCGAATAAAAATAGCAGCCATATTTTTGGCCAGAACTCAACTTTCACTTATGTAGCTCGGCCGCCATATTTGTTTTATTTTGGAGCAATCTGTGGCCGTCATATTCGAACAGAAACTGCTTACGCTGATTGGTTGATTTTAGGCGTTTCTGCTTTTCCGACCAATCAGATGAGTTTGTTACAGATTTTTGCACTGTTGTTACAGATTTTTGCACTGCTGTTACAGATTTTTGCACTGCTGTTTGGGATTAACTGCACTGAAATCAACCAATCAGCGTCGAGTAATATTTTTATCTATATTATTAATATATATACACTGATAGATATTGTAATAAATATTGTATTCGATGCAATTTCAGGGCCACAAGTTTATCACCTGAGTTGTGTTACGAGCCACACTCACTCACTCACTCACACACTCACTCACTCACTCACTCACTCACTCACTATCTCACTCACTCACTCACTATCTCACTCACTCACTATCTCACTCATGCACTCACTATCTCACTCACTCACTATATGTTAATAGACGTCGAAAGAAGAAAATGCAATCGACAAACGTGTTCCACGTTGGCGATGATAAGTCTGTCTCAGAACCAGGAAAGATTGCTGATCTGTGGGCCACATACTATGAAGAACTGTTAACTCCACAGGTAAATGCAGATTTTGATAATGGTTTTGAAAAATACATTAATAACGAGGTGAAGAACATAGCAGATAATTCGGTGGATGATTTTGACGATATTCTCCAAGATCCCATAACTTCAACAGAAATAGAAAACGTTCTTGCAACATTGCCGAACAACAAAGCACCTGGCGATAACGGAGTAACTTATGAACATTTTAAGTATTCTGGCGGTATGTTTGTGAGTAAACTAGTAATACTTTATAACAAGATTGTTGAATTTGAGTATATTCCCAAACAATTTAAACTGGGAATTAAGATATCAATACCGAAAGGGGGGAAACCTTCTGCTTCAAAATTTGATGAGTACAGAGGCATAACTTTGCTTTGTTGCTTCAACAAGGTTCTCGAGCGCGTCATGTAACAGAATTCAAAGTAAGCCACGATGTCAACCTCATGGACTACAAGGTGCCTATCAATCTGAACGTGATGCGTTGACAACTTCATTTGTAATCGATGAATCAATTAAACATTGCTGTGAAGAAAATGACAAATTATTCGCCTGTTTTGTTGATGTCTCTAAAGCCTTCGACAAGTTATGGATAAACGGAATGCTGTTCAAGCTGTATTATAACGCAAAAATCAAGGGAAAGTGTTGGAGACTCATTAAAAACTGGTACTCAAACATGGAGGAATATGTCTTTTACCGTGGAATATGTTCCCGTCATTATAGCATCTTACAAGGCACGCGACAAGGAGGTGTTTTGTCACCATGGTTATTTCTTCTGTTTATAGACGATTTGATCAAGGAACTGGATCATTTATCTGCTGGAATAATAATTAACAAATTGTATGTGGGATCCCCAATGTTTGCGGATGATTTAACTTTAATGTCGAGATTAATAGGAGGACTTGATCGTATGCTCTCTCATTTACATGAATATAGCCTTAAATGGAGACTTTCGTTTAACGAAGGGAAAACGGTAGTTCTAACATATGGGAGAAAAGGCGTAAAGGAGAAACAAACAGAAAATGGTTTATCGGGAATAAAGAAGTTGCAGAGAAAGAAGTTTGGCATAATCTTGGAAAAGTTTGGCACACAGATTCTTCAAGCTTAGTTCCAATTTTGGAGGCGGTTAAACAGGGCCAGGCAACTGGGATAGGTTTAGCCAATCTGGGTTGCAGGACAAATGGAATAAGTCCAATGGTAGCTGTTAAGTTATGGAAAAGGATTGGCCTACCGAAACTGTTATATGGATCAGAGCTCTGGAAACTTAATCAAGCGAAGTTGCAAAAACTAGAAAAGGTACAAAATACATTTCTCCGTATTTGTTTGGGATTACTGGGAGGAACCTCGGGTTCTGCCGCGCGGAATTCTTGGACTCTGGTCTATTCAAGCTGAGATTGACAAACGTAAACTTATGTTCCTCAGACGAATGATATGCGCAAGTGAACATATCATTTATCGCAGAGTATTTATATTACGATTAATCAGATGGAAATGGAACCCAGACAAAATGACTGGTTTCATACCGGATATCATAAAAATTTTGGAGAAATATGACCTGTGGGAGCATATGGATTCCTTCTTGCAAACTGGGAGTTTCCCTAGTAAGCACCTGTGGAAAACAATAGTTATTGACAACATAAAACGCCTAGATAATTCATTATGGAAAGGAAAAATCCAGGGTTATAAACAGTTGCGATTATACAATCACGTTATCCGAGAATCAACACCCAACGCATGGTTTATTCTAAGTCAGGAAAATTTCGAAATGGCTAATCATGTTTTAACGATTGTCAGGATTCTCTGTGGCTCATTTTATGTAAATGGGGTGCGGTTTGTCGATGAAGATGAGCCATTTTTCTGCAAGTCTTGTAACCGTGACTGCGTACATCCGGTAAAGCATGGGCTATTGTACTGTCGTGATACAGTGGTGTCGAGAGAAACATTTTGGAACTGTGCAATGGATTACTTCCCAATAGCATTTGTAAGGGAGCTGAACAGCTTGGATGATGATATGTTTCTGTATGCTTTATTTGGCAATTTTGAATCGGTGCAGCAGGTGCTCACTGTGGAGTTGATCAAACGTTTTTGTGCCATTGGGGCTGAATTTATCTCAAATGCAGTCAAGACTGTTTGCTACATTGAAACATTTTTAGTATAATTACTTAAATATTTAATTTTTCTTAATTGTAAAAAATACCAAAAATATGGACAATTTTAGAATAGGCAATTATTAGTTAAATAATTTTTCTTGTATCTTCAGATATGGAGGCAATAAAGAATTTCACTCACTCACTCACTCACTCACTATCTCACTCACTCACTCACTCACTCACTCACTCACTCACTCACTCACTATCTCACTCACTCACTCACTCACTAAATAAATTTCATTCATTTTTATGGATTTTTTCTTTACTTTTCATCTTTTCTTCATTACAATTTCTTTCTTTTCTACATTACAATATTTTACATTAACTATGGCAGGGTGTCCGCAACAGTGACTACCAATTACCGCGGGCCCTATGTAATATAACTAAAATAACAGAAACAAAACAAATAACAAGATATTGAAAGTACTAAACTACGTAGAACACAGTTTAAACATATAGTTCTGAATGTTTGAGGGTTTTCAAGATCATATAGGTAATGGTTAACGATGTATATATAGTAGTAATTAAATAAAGCCGATTTAAACACAGTTAGGCTGTCCATATTAAGATTATATAGTTCATCTGCGATAGCATTCCATATCCGACAAGTTTTAATAAATGATTTCTGGTACCTGCATGCATGGTGGTTTTACATTTAGGGACGACAGATTTTATTGTATTTGTTAATTTGATCGGATGGTTCTTCGAATAGTGAGAATTACAGGATGTTTAGTGCTACCAAACTATGAGTAATTTTGAAAAAGAGAATGAGGTCCAAGTATTCATGCCAGTAACATATTGGGAGCAGATGTATAAAATTGTAATTGACGTCTGCGCTGAACGGCAGATTCAAAATATATTTTGTAGCACATCTTTGGGTTCTTTCCCAGTGTTTATAAGTTCTACCCATTGCGGTGCCCAAATCTGAGAGGCGTAGGCTAAATGAGAGCGAAATAAAGCAAGATACAACGTTCGTCTTGCAGCAGTACTAGGCCGTCAGCTAGTGCACCAAAACGTTTAGTTTCATTGGACACCTCGCTAAGCTAAAATAACTTTACATATTCTTATAGATTAAAACACGCTGAATCCAAATCTAAAAAGTTCTTGTCGAGATACCCTGCAGTTTTTTTGTATTTCTCGATTGAAATCTTAAAAAATTCACTGTTTTGAACTACGTTTATAAATGGTTTATTAGCAATTCCGTGCAAACTCATCGTTCAAAAAGCGTTTCGTAAGAATCGGACCAATAGCCTGCATACCGCCTACAACTCGGGCATATCTCGGGTCATTTTAAGATATACAAAATAGTGATGTACAAAACATTTGTAAACAAAATGTTACGTATTTAATTCATATCAGGTTTCCGATAAAAATAAGCTTTTTTCTGATCGTTTGAATGTTTTTTTTTGACAGCGATGAAGCGTAATATAGAAACAGTAGAGCTTCGTGAAGATATGGAGGGCTTTGTAAGGCATATTGACAATGGATAATGTAGTTTTCGACGGGGAAACGAAGGCCAACACGAGGATACTTTCCTGACATTAGCGTTTGCCGGTTTGCCCTACTTCGAATACGAAGATCCGTTTAACTTTCAGGTATCTATGGCTATTGCCCAATTTTCTGATGCGCTAAAAAAATTGACGGAGAGAAGTTATTTCCTTGTAGTTTGTGCGACAAAATCTGTGAAGGACGGCCTATAACAAGGTCAACAAGGTCTGACAAAACACATAACGAATTGACTAAAGCTTGGCTTATATATCTTCTAGTTTAATAAATATCATTGCTTCAATAAACGATGCAATTGTGCTTCGGCAAAGCACAAGAATACTATAAATAATCTGAAGACTCGATATCCGTGCCATCTTAAATGAACGTTCTTGAGAAATGAACAGTACCAGACAATATTGCAATTTTGTTTCAATTGGAATTGTTTTATTTACAATTAATAATCAGTACTTACAAAATACATTACATTATTACACCCTATCATTGTTTTGTTTATGTAAAATACCTCGTTTATTTTCTCTACAAGGCTTTCGACCTGTAAACCCTAATCTATATCTGTGCAAATAATACACATTATATTGTTTTGCAGTATTTGCACTGATGTATATGTGGCTGATTGAAGGCCTTGCCAAAATTAAGGTTTGCTTTTCTATTGCTGCTTAACAAGTTAACAAGAGGCATAATAGATGGGGTAGTCTACCCATTATAAAATTATATTATGAATCTGCCTCACAATTAGGCACTTTGGTTTGCTATGCCATCTCAAAATTCTGAATACAGCAATCATATGCCCCAGCCACACAACAATGTAGCAACTGATGGTACAAGATACCTGGGTGCAAGACACCTGCAGCTAGAGAGTTCAAGGGCTGTTCTTGATGAGGTCTTGGTGGTGCAGAAGATATAAATCTAGGGGCAAGGCTGCAAAACTGTTTCCAAGGGCATGTCAAGAAGCAGTCAGGGTCACAAAATTGACCAAATAGATATTAAAAACAATGAAATTTAGGGGATAGATTAGGAGTATAAAAATTGTTTATATCAAAGCACATCCCAGGTGTGTTAAAACGTTTACATTGAGAAATCTCAGGTGCAGCATTGACCAATGCAGGCAGAATAACCGAAGATATGCAATATGATCTTTCTCGCACATTGACAAACCATAAGAAAATAAAAAACACATGCCTCAAACAGCTGTCGGCTGTAAGTCGAATAGAAACCGGCAGATAATCGGCGCATGTTCGTACAGGAAGTATGATTTTTGAAAGATGTGTTTTCGCGAAACTGCTAATAAACGCGACAGTGAATTTTTAAGATTTCAATCGAAAAATACAAAAAAACTGCAGGGTATATCGACAAGAACTTTTTAGATTTAGATTCAGCGTGTTTTAATCTATAAGAATATGTAAAGTTCTTTTAGCTTAGCGAGGTGTCCAATGAAATTCGTTTTCTAGCCATCTTTTGGTGCACTAGCTCACGGCCTATACTTCTAATACAGTAAATATAGTGTTTCTTCTAATATATTCGAGAAGTTTGTTAGGTTTCGATGTCTGGTCGTACCTTTGCTTTTTACATGAAAGGTTAGGTGACACCCAAACGCCAAGATTTCCTTCGCTTGAATCTTCCAACTTGTATGTAGAATTAATTGGCACAATTATTCTTGTAATACTCTGATGTTTACACTGGGACTGGTTGAATGACAAACCAGACATGGATGACCAATGTTCTAAATTTTCAAGATCAGTTTGAATACAGTAGATGTTACATCGTCCTGAGATTTAACTGCGGAGAATATCTTGGTATCATCGACAAACATTGCAACTTTACTGGACATATAGCTGTTCGGTTAGATCATTTACATATAAAAGAAATAGTATTGGACCAAGTATTGACCTTTGTGGAACGCCTGAACAAACAGGAAGCAAGTCCGATGTTACGCTAAGTACGGCTACACGTTGACGACGGTCTGCCAAATAGGACTGGAAACATTTTACTAGATTACCGCCGATACCAGAATCGGCAAATTTGTGTAGTAATCTCTTGTGGCTAACGCGGTCAAACGCTTTTGACATAATATCGAGGTAGATCATATTATCCTCCATTCTCCAGACTTGCACCGATGTAATCTAACACTTGTAATAAGTTAGTCATACAAGATTTGCCTAGCAAAAAACCGTGCTGACAATCATGAATTAGTTAGCATAGATGGTGTCGAATGTTCATGAAAATACACCGTTCCAAAACTTTAGAAACTGTCGGAAAAGCGATATATATATATACGTTTGTCAGTTACCAAGACAATATATCTTAAATATAAAATTATATATATTGAAAATATTTTACTCTATACAGTATATCGGTATGACTGATCTACCATACATGTAAACGATAGTGTGGCGTAGCACATTATCGTTTACATGGAAACCGGGGTAATTTTCAGTCGTTTATTGAGCAAAAAGAAAGCAGTATGTTTGGACTTACCTAGTAGCTTCACAATAATATGCAAAGATTGATCCCAAAGGCTGACATATTCTTTTGAAGATGGCAACTTCTCCTGACTTCCAGGGTTCTTTCGTTCATCTTCAATAGCGAATTCTGGCACGTAGAAATACTTTGGCACAACACCAATGCCTGCAAATTAACATCCAGGTCTCATAATTCAAATTGCTAGTTTATATTATCCCATGCATTTGCCTAGCCCTCTTGGTTAATAAGGAAATAGCCTGCTTGCATGTCCTACTTTTTATTCTATACTCGCAGTTTTACGCGCTTTGAACATGAAAGTGACCGGCGAATTTATCAACATGGACAATTTTTGTTTATATTTCGAGCGAAATCATTCAAAACACAATCGCTTGAAGTTATTTATAATAAATATATTTTCTTTGCCTTTCAAGCATTTTCTTGATTTAAGAATGTTTTCATCCATTAAGCTTTAAAATTTCAAGTTTTGTTATAGTTTGAACTTTTTAGCCTGTTTTCTATTTTGCATGTGATTAGTCAAATATGACTTGAAACTTTCCTTCGATATAATGGTTGTTATACGGTCTGATGTTTTTAATATTTAAACTCACAAGTCGAATATTTTAGTGAATTTTCACTCCGGCGTTCGCCGTTTATAAACAAGAAGCTGCATGGCGCCTAAGTCGAAGGAAGCCATTTAAACTGATGCTCATGAATGCTCTTAAATTTCGCTAAAAACTTTCCTATTTTACTCCTGAAGCTTGAAATATACTAGTACTAGGTTTAAACTAATATAAATACAAATATTAAAGCCCAGCAAATGACTTTCAAACAAGACATTTAAAATAAAAGAGTAAAATTTATTTGCTTTATTTATTTTACAACTTCTTCAAACAAAGAGAGTGCTATATATATTACAAATTTGCTAAAATGGTTACAAAATTCAAGTAAATTTGTAATATATATAGCAAATTTATATATAGTAAATTTATAATATATATAGCACTCTCTTGTAAATAAGTTTAAACACTCTGAAGAAGTTGTAAAGTAAACAACGAAACGTAAGCAAATAAATTTTACTCTTTTATTTTAAATGTCTTGTTTGAAGTCATTTGCTGGGCTTTAATATTTATATTTAAAAAATGTGCTTTCCGCCTGGAGTGTCAATCCCTATTAAACTAATATAATTAGACAATTCAGCCTCGTTGTCTAATTGTGAAATACCCCTCGTCTTTATAGAGGAATATATTTCTTGAGCACCTTCACTTATTAAACCACTCCCCTCCCTAAAGCAGCAAACAAACAAATGTGTGCTGATTTATAGATTGATTAATTGGCCTGAGCGATTCAAGGTAGTTTATGCGTTTTACATACTTGATGCGTTTCAGTAAAATCAATAAGTTCGAATCTTTGCAATATAATTTTTTATGGATATTTTCTTATAAACCTGTTTTCAATATTTTATATGTTAAAAAAAGAATCTTGAAGACAATATAATTATATTGAGTATGAAACAAACTTTCGCTTGTTTTCTATAGCCGCAGTTGCCCTTTCTCGGTCTCAAACGCCTATGTAAGTCCTCTTCTCTATTAAGCGAGGCAAATCCTCCAATTTTAGGAAAAGTGGTATAACTTCGACTGACAACACTACAAATAATATATTTTTCTACGAGTCGTGTTTTGTTAAACATTAGCTACTTTTTTGGCCTTTCTGTCAGTTATTTTACTTACTATGTTGAATGTCAACTTCGTCTTCTTGCCGTGTGCCTGTAAAATAAGTTTTAAACCTTTACGCACGTCAGAAACCTTAAGACTATAAAAAATATTTACACCAGCTCTCTTATTTGCACTCTGAATCGACATGGGCCAAAACATACAAACTTAATTTCAGGTTTCATTGCTATGTTATATATGGCTAGGTAGCTAGTTCGGAAGAACATTATATTTATAAAGTCTCTTTTTTCCAATAAGTAATGATGTGTATAATACAGATTTATAAACAAATACATACATAAATTCAAGTCTAAAACTATATCATCAGAGGTGGAAAAAGTATCGGATCCTGGGAACCTAGATCCCAGAAATATTTTTGGATCTGAACTTTTGTAGAAAATTTGTACCAAAAATTTATAAAGTTAATAATTAATTGATGAGTAATAACAAAACTAGTGTATGCTCTAGTCTAGACTTGTAATTGTAATTGTAATGCATTTTGTATTCACTATAGCCAATTCAACACCACTGAATATCATGAAACAACACTCCAATCAGTTCAATGTCAAAATCAATCATTCAACCAATGGTTCCCAAAAAGAAAAAAACTTTTTCCACCTCTGACTATCATTAAAACGACTATCTATAGGCATGATTAAGACACCCGAAACCTGAAACCAACATATATTACATTTTGGACATGTAATTCTATTATGTAAATTCAATTTATGCGTTCATAAGCAGTTCAACTTTGAGTGGGCGTTTCATTATTGAAGATTAAATGGTTCTTAAAACATTATTTGAAGAATATCATTCAACGTCCATGGCGAGAAAATTAGACTAGGGATCCAAGGATTGTGCAAAGTTTCAAAGAGCCATAAGTTTTGAGGAAAATGGGAGTGAAAATGGGGGGAAATTCAGTAAGAAAAACGAAAGATTAATATGGAAGCACTGAAGTACTCTGCGGCGAAGACATATTTTTGTTGAATTTTGGATCCTGTAACACCATAATTTACAAGTAAATGCAAGTAATGTTTCAGGAAAATCTCTCCTTGTTCTGCAGATAAAGAATATTTCACAATTCGCCGTGGGAAGTGTATGCGTATTTATTGCTGACGTAAATAGATGAGTCATGCATGGAATTATAGCTAGTAGCAGTTATATGTCAAGATTGATTGTCAAGTTCTCATGACATTTGTTTTTCGAAGGCCTATTTTTAACTTCGCTTTTGAAAATCGTGTTTTTAACGCCAAGCGTAAACATACGCAGGCAAATTATGCCCCATTTATAATTACTTGTAACAAGAGACGGACCCTACCATTACCAAGCTTTCCAAGAAAATGATCATTGAAACTTTGCTTTTAGTAAAAAAGATTTTATTTGTAATCTTGAGAGAGGACAAAGTTATCAAGGCAATGAATGTTGTGGATGAATAGTTACAGTAAATATTACGTTGTCGTTGTGTTGAAAGAAAAACATTCGTTAATCGTTATGTTTATGACTTATACTCAGTATTAAGTTATAGAAGGACAAGAGTAAGGAGTAGTTACATGTATGATATAGTTTAGTTTTGTAAATATTACAGGGTTCATATTATTATTAAATGTTGCGTTGAAAATGTTGTTTACAGTAATATGACTACTGTATATGTTTGTACTCTATAATTCCGGACTGTCACTTCAAATTTTGCACATGGGCGGCTATTATATATTAGCCCAAGTTAAGTAAGTCCAAGTCGGAAATCTGAATTGTTTGGTGAAATAGTATAAAAACTAAGGGTGTATAGTCGGCCACTGCGTTCAACTAGAACACCGACACAATTTTTAAGGGGATTTTTTTCAAAGCGGAAATACTGTGTAACTTTCGTTTTCCTAACAATGTCAATGACAATGCATATATAAACAGTACTGTTGTTTACGTTCACGCTTCAAACGTAATTATTTATATCACAGAAAATCAGAATTTACATTTATTTTAAAATATTATACATCCCAATACAATTATATCCCATCAATTCAAGGTATACTGTAAAGTTTAAATTAACACGACTATTGGGACTGCAGGCTTTGCAGCACGTTTATATGATTCCGTTTTATACCATGGAGGTTATAATATAAATCGGATACTATAGTCTACACTGTTTTGATAGTTCATAATACAGATTACAGATCGAATACACGCAGTATACTATATATATATCCAGCCATCGACTTGCACAAGTTTATTGACATTGCCACATTGGCATTGCCCCTATAGTTCATAAGGCTATAGTTGCATTTATATAGCCTTTAAACTGCTACCACATTTACCTTCCTTATCATTTATATAATCTGCAAACTCGCATTTGAGATACAGTCTTAATCATATTCTCTGAGATACAGTCATTTGAGATACAGTCATAATCATATTCTCGAAAGCAAATGTCAAATAATATAAATGATAATGTTCTTGTCGCTAGACTCGCTACACGGCACGTGTACGAATATCGCAATCACCCCGCGGCCACGCACTTGATAGCGCACGTGCATTTGAGATTGCACAAAAAATCGGGTGTTCCGGGGGAAAGATCGCCAATTTAATATCAATTCAACGTCTTCAGCAAATGTTTCAAGTTCAATATAAAGACTCTAATTCAGCATAGTTTGTGTAAAATCGCCATAAGATCAAAAGAATATTTAAAGAAAAATGTGAAGCCCTGTCTTGAAGCACTAAATCACTAAATGTTAATGAAATTTAAAAAGAAACATAAATTGTATGCACCCCCCGGAAAGTTTACACTATGATGTATGTATCTATGAATGTATGTATGTATGTATGTATGATAGCTCGTGTGAATTTTCGCCCCTCATCACAATACTGCAAAGTTAAAAACTTTGCACTAAAAATGGGTCTAAAGTATAGGATGACAAATTTAAAAATGTTTACTCTATATAGTTGTAAAGAAGGTTCATACTTTAAGGTTAGGCCGTTTGCCGTGCGTGCGAAACATGAGCATAAAAAAGATTTCATTAAGCATATCGTGGAACTGTAATTGATATAGTTGGATTTTCTCTATGAAAGCCCATAATATGATATGTGCACTTTCCCCCCAAAATTTACCTGCAGTTTTCCAGAAAAATTAGACTGAAGTTCGACTCATCTTGCTTTAAACTCAAACTTCAGGCGCCATTTTGAAAATTTGTTTTGTACGTTTTCAGCAAATACCATCCCTCAAAATGATATTCATGTTCGTATCGTGGTACTATCGGTCAGCGAAAATTTGTTTTTTGCCTTTAGGAATATGTAATTCGAAATGCGATTTTTTCCGATTTATGAACTATTGAAGTTGATGAAGAAATATAATCATATTAATTTACGACAAAAAGTTCTTTAAAACGCTCGAAAACGACGCCTGTGCAAAAGTAGTCCTTGTAGATTTCAAATTTAGTACTATACCTCAAGTGCGCCAACACTTTTTGACCTCAAATGTAATAGTTTATGGTTCGATGTCACTGTTGTCATCGGAGCTAAAATCGTCACATGAACTGAAGGTATCGGAGTCATTCTCGATGTCCTCTTCACAACTTTTACTGTTTTGACAATCGGTACATTTGCAAAGATCTGTGCATTTCAGCGAGGCTTTAAAACATGAGCACCTTCTGCTTTCGCAACCTTTGGTACATTTGCAGTTAACTAGTTCAAGGATCGATTCAGGTGCTGCAGGTATTGACATCCAATCAATTTCGATGTTGCCTTTATCATCCAGCGTCCATCCATGGTCAGAAAATGACGGAAGGTCAAGAATGGGCTGCGCGGCATTGCGCCAAATATAACATTGATAGTTTACTCGGCGTGTATGTTGCAGAAGCGAGTCTTCATTTGGCGGCAACAACTCTTCATTGTATTTTCCGCCTTTAAATAACTGATAGCGAATGCTGTTCACATCAGATGATGCTTCGAACCCGTACAAATGGCAAACATAATTATACACGCCAATTTTAAGGTCATTATGAAGAACTAGATGTTTGCCAAGATTTTCAAATGTATCGATATGGCTTTCCTTCAGCTTTGCGATCTTTAGTGCTGTCACCTTGCCTTTCCGTAAAATGCACTGGTTGTGTCACATCCTAAGAAGTAAGAATGCGCAAAGAGATACAGATACTTAGAATTGGAAGTGCGTGAGTTGATTGCATGCATCAATACATTGTTAAACTGTCTAAACAATGGAATCATACACATTCCTACCTGACAGTGCATGGAGACCAATCAAAGCTCTACACCACGAGTCACCAAGGCTATGTCTGATATTCGTCAGTGACAATGTTCGTCGTTTGTTTCCGACACCCATTTCGATGAAAATATCTGCTGAAATTTCCAAGCAAGCATTCAGAGCAATGAAAAACACGTCGGTGTCCGGACTCTTTATCAAAATGCCTTGATAATATTGCGAAGCTTGTTTTGCGTGCGCAACAATGCGCGTGTCGGCTTCCTCATGATCACTATAAAGCTCTTGAACTTCAGTGCACATTAACTGTCCGTTTGACTGAGTGAAGCTGTGGCACTGGCCTTCATGTGCAAGCACTACTTCTACTCCATGTAGAAGAGATTCGTTTGCTTCTTTCCAAAAATTAAACACAAATTTTATTAATTCCTCTTTATTCTTTCCTGACGACATGAACTTTTTCCATTGTCGTGGAACTTTTTGCTGCGCGCCATATATCGTGATCTCATGCATATCGTTCGCCGCTGCTCTTCTGTTTCTCTCTAGATCTTTTATACTTACTTGTGGGTAACGGTCAATGACAAAATCCACTCGCGTACAATTTGCGTTTAAGGCCGACCTCACCGTCTTAACCAACATCGTTTCAGCCAGTGCACCAAATGTTTCTGGGACAGGACTTAGAGATTGGAGCATCGCCATACCATCTAAAACACACACCTTGCTGGTGGTTGGTAACTCACTGATCGTTGCATCTGTGATGTCATTCTCAACTGCATGTAACAATTTAGCTTTTGGTGTTTTGACGAGATCGCCATCACTTGTAGCCAAGGAACTAGGGAAAGGTCGCAAAGAGTATTTCAAAACATTCTCCATGTTAAGGTCTCGAGATCTTGCAATAAGCAACATTTTGCTGAATAAAGCTTTTGAATTCTTCAATGCTACAATTTCTCCGTTTTTCGCCCTTTTTGCAACCTTCTTCCCCAAACTGGAGAAAGTTCTTAGATTAGTCTTACTTATCCTTTCATAAATATTGGGCTCTTTTCCTGCGACGTTCTCCTTTAAGAAGCTGTCTGCTTTTGCCTTCCCTTTATCGTACATTGTTCTCATATCTTCAGCAACAACTTCAGTGGCAACTTTTCCACTAGACAAATGAACCAAATTAGTGAGATCATTGTCGAAAGGATTAATCATCGTCTTTATAGTCTTCATGACATCCTGTACTCTTGTTTCATCAATATTCACTCTAGTTCGGTCCAAATTCTTTCTATCCTAAAAACATAGTTTTGTTAAAAAATGTAGTTGTCAAAAGTTGTCCAGGCATTTATTTTAGCACCTTGGGACATCATCAACGTTTGCCATTTCTTCACATCTTCTCGTAATTGCACTTCTTTCTGCCTGCCCCATGATCCAGCGATGAACAGCCTTTATTCAAAGTTATGCCAATCAGTCCGCCTTTCATTTTTGAATCTCTAAAAGATGGAAATTTGTCGAAAAGCATTATTAAATGTTACAGATGTTTTAAGTTACCGTTTCAGTGTAACGTGGTTATTTACCTGTTCAATGTTTGCTCGATTGTTTGGTCACATGCAATGCTGGAGAACGAATAGTTTTGTTGCCTTTGGACCGTCCAATTAGCCGCAATGTTAGCAGCCACGTCTAAAAAAATCACATAAATAAAAGAGGCTTTTTATAACTATGATCACGGTAACGGGATTAATTAAACTTAGCGTAAAGTAATTTGGGGGCAATAAAGTTGGTTATGATTGAGATTCATTTGCAAAAACTAGCGTGATTCCAGATGGCTTTAGATTACGTTCTGTTGAAACATTGAATAGAAAAATATATTTCATTGTTGAACGGTGAAATTACTTCTTAGAAATATTTTTTTTAATTGATCAATGTTGAAGCTACCTAAGATGTGGTAGTTTGCAGAACAATCCCTGAGAGCACGCGTACGGAACCATCAGAACAGACATCAACTTTTACATAAAACTACGGAAATTCAGGCCTAAGAAAATTACTTGCAAGAAACTTACATGGATGCGTTTGATCCAAACACATCATTTCCAACCAGTAGCATGATGAATACCGCGAGTAATTCACGCGATCACAGGAAAAAAACCACGGAATCATGGACCTTAATGAGCTCAGGTGTAAGTCCCAGTCAGATGTTCTTGTTGCACGTATGTATAACAACAATATCTGCACCATCTCAATGTAATTCGACCAAAAGGCAAACAACGGACTTTCCGCGCAACGTGTTTTGATGAATTTGTCGTACATCATTTTCATATTTGCTACATCGTTTCCAAAACTGATCGCTTCAAAGTTGTCTGGATTCGTAGAATATGCATAGTTAATTGAATCAAGCACAGCTCGTTCAGCAGTTGTTAGCGATTTCTCAAAAGAGCTTATACGTAATCTTTCCATGGCTTCAAAGATTGCTAGATGGGTGTGTATGCAGCGATTATAATGTTTGCCTGATAAGACTCCTTTCACTGAACCAAGAGCTACAATTTCAGATTCTATCATTATATCCTGAAAACAGACAAGGAATAATAAGAACATCAATGTACACACTCGACGATGAACTGAGTTTATTTGTACATATGGGGTGTAATTTTCCCACCGAATTTAATTATCAATATCACGCAAATCGGTTTTAGTAAGCCGACTAAAATCGCATCACTGGCAGTCGGCATAAAGCTCACCTGCAAGCCAGCGTCTTTATATATCTTAGAAATTGCACTGCAGTATGACATCACTGTGTGGAAATCTCCAAGTCGAATCACCAGACGTTTTTGCATGTCGTCGTGCTTCCATCTTATCATTTGGGCCTTCGCATAAATCGCCTCGTCGAAAACCAGCACGATTTCAGGGACATCAAGTCGTTTGGCAATGGACATACTAACTCGTAGCAGTGCATTTATTGTTGAGAGGTCAGTGACAGGTGAATCAATTACTGGTAAGTATCCAATCAGGTCTTATCTCGAACGTCTTTCTGAATTTGAGTGTTAAATCCCGTCCATCCAGGAGACTTTTTCCACTTTCAGAAGCGTTTTCTTGATGATGTTATACAAAAGTCTGTGCTCCGTCCTGCGATCTGCTCATCATGATGAATATGCTCTTCCAAATGAACAAGTGAAGCTTCGTTCTGCAACATAGGAGAAATCTTTTCCTTGCTATAATATGGAACAATATTAATTTCAGGAGGCTTAATTGTGCGCTTCTTTTTTGACACAGTTGTTTTTCTCCAAGCGTGCATCCAGAAATTGCGTTCTGAAGGATTATTCCATTTGCCACATGAGTAGTCCCTTTGCCAGAAAGGGTTTCCTCGCTAAAATCGTTGTTATCCCATACTAGTGTGGTAAATTGTTCACGACGGATGTTTCGTGGGATAGGAAATTCTTTGTCCTCACTATAACTGCTTACCAAAGCTAGTGCAGTGTCATGACGATAAACTGTAGCTGTAGAAGCGGTGTGACCTAAACCGTGAAGAATTTTCAACAGTCGTACAGATCCAGTCAGTTGACGCACAGCCATTGCGAGAGCTAAAGATTTACACGTTTGTGTCCTACCCTTCGATTCAGCATAAACCATGTCTTGCGCGATGGAGACAATCTTTGTATTTTCGCTTGAATTCACTTCAACCCTGCGATCTTCAATAGGTTCCGTGGAAAATCCTAGACTCCACGACAAGAAGTTATATAACGGTATTGGAATTGACTGCTGGGCTAGCATTGGAGTCAAATCGTGGGAATCAGGTGGCCACTTCGCGTCAACGCCTTTACATTCGGTCAACAGCTTCCTTATTTCCAATGCAGCGAAAAACATATCCCGGGTTGCCATTCCTTTCTGAATTGTAGAGTGCACTGCCATGTTGGTGTCAGTATTGGCATCATGAGTAACGTCGTCATCTTCACTTTCGAGTCACAACCGCAATTTCCTTGTAAGTCATCTGCGACATCGCCAACATTGATAGTATCGGAATAGATCAAAGTTCCTTTGTTCATTGTCCTTGAGGAATGAAATACAACTTGAGGAAAGCGATCTTTGATTCTTTTTCTCAACCTTGTTGCTTGGTAAGGCACTTCAATCTTTTCTATTGATTTGACACAGCTGATGAATTTTTTCAACAAATAGCTAAGTAGTAACACTTCACCTCCGTTGATTATGCGTTCTTCGATTACCTCCTTGCAAAACATGTCAAACGCCTTGTCATACAATGTAGGTCCTTTGATTTTGATGTGCGTGTCAGTATCTTGGTATACATTTGATAACAGCGTTTATGATATCGGGCCTCAATCGCAACACAGTCTCTTCCTTCGATATGAACCAAAATGCTTTCGTCTTTTCTTATGGTAGCTGATTTCTCCAGAATTCCCGCATTAAGGGTTTGTGCAACAGACAGCTCTTGTTTCACGCGCTTCTTAGACACCTAAACATTACAGTACCAGAGAAAGCATTTAGTACTTTTGAAGAAATGGGAAAAAATGATTTGTGTCTCTAAGTAATTAAGTTAAGTTACAGAATAAAAAGATAACTAAAATTTCAAAGTAAAAATGAAAAGTATTAAATAAAAGTAAAACAATACCGGATTGGTGATATAAATTGGTCCAGTACGTTTGCATATCAGACATATTTCTGGAAGTACATGTTTTGACCTCGATGATTGAGATGGTTTTTCTTGTTGAAGACGTGCAGAGCGTTTTGGACAGATTTCACCTTCACTCTCGTTTTCGTTTTCCGCTGGGCGTTTCCGACTTGCATTAACTAGTGCCTTTCTTGCTTTTTCCAATTTAGTTATGTCAGTAAACTTTCTGTAACATGGTAGGTGGAAGCCACAAAACTCGACTTTGTGCGGAGGGTTTAATTCACCAGAACTATCAATGTATTCAAACGACTTGCGTGCAACCTCGGAAAACGAAGACCTACTTTTGGATACTTCTAGCCATCCCTTTCTAAGCTCAATAATTTTTGCAATGCTGCTTTTCGTTAATTTTTTAACATCTCCTTTTTTATCCTCAAAATGAATAATGCATATCGATTTACACAACATTTTTGAATTGTTGGCTTTGTTTTATAGCCGCATTATTCAATAGGCCAGAATGACAAAAAAATCAAGAGGTTGTAGCATAAAAAGATTGGGACCGAGTTTGGTGTCATTCTGAGTGATGGCAAATAACGACACCAAAACATTTTCGTTTTCAATATGGCGCCTTATTACATAATTTAATATGTATTCGGCGAAATTTCGAACGTATTTTACAGAAAAACTGCAGTGAAATTTTGGGGGAAATTTGCAGATTTGTGCTCAAAGACCTTTAAACAAGTAAGATACATATTTTTTGCTCAGTTCCACGTCGTGCTTAATGAAAATAGACAATATCGGGACACGGCAAACGGCCTAGGTGGATCGATACAGTTTTCAAAAATTCAGATGTCCAACACTTTGAAATTTTTAAACTCCGTATTTTTAGGTTTTATTCACCAGGTATCATATATTTGCTCTTTCTACTTTCAAATTATGTTGGTTTTAGTAACACATAGTTCGTTACTATGGCAACATACGCGTACGAAATTCACTCCAAAATAGCCTATCGCCTCGTGTAGTTGGAAAAGAAGCACGGTTACCCCCAATTTTTTTCCGTGTATTATTTTACTTGCAAGACAGACTAACAATAAGAAAAATATAAAAAATTTCTGTAATGCCATTTTTTTGAAAAAGGCAAAAATGTCGTTTTCTTCACTAAAAATTTTTTGCCGTAACAGAATTTTTTATTTTTGGGAAAATGAAAGATTCTTGCGGTGCAATACAGCATGCAAAATTTGAACATAGGTCACCGGACAAAATAATGAGATATATCGCATTGTTTTTCAAAAATGGAATTTTTTAATGACGTCAGCAGTTGACATGAAAACAGTATATAACACGCGTAATGACGCGAGATGGCGCGAGAAACTGCCCACGTCAAGTCAAGTTCTTTCGTTAATGGAAGTTCTTTCGTTAATACTCCCGCGCGCACAACCCGTGGTCACGCGGGTTTGTACATATAGTATGAAGTTTTGTTTTCGCGATTCTTGAATAAGGTTTTTGTGATTACTATATCGAGCCACCTTTACTATAATTTAGTATATTTATGTTAATTATGTACGCCTTTCATATGATCAAAAATATGGTCGAATCACAGTTAATAAAATGGTCGAATTTGCATGTTATTATGTTGTTGTTGTTGATTTCAATTCGAAGCGTGTGTGTTTTTAAAAACGAGCAAAAACGACGATAATGTCTTTTATATTAGTCTTTAAACGATACCTGTTTCGGAATCCCACATCAATGTTTTGTCCAACATTTTAGAGTACTTCTCAACAGCATTGTTATCGTTACTAAACCAGGCTTTGAAGAAAAATATTTCTAAATGTTATAAGAGAGCAATTCAATCTTATTGCAATATACAGTTTCAAAATTCAGTGCAAGTTTTTCGATTTTTTAACTGTTGTGCAAAATTGTGCAATATAATCCTTACATGTACAAGTCATGCGCGTGCATAATAGTTCGAAATAAATTGATGTAAATTTATATACCACATGATACATTAATACACTAGTCACTAGCAAAAAACTATCATCGAAATCACTAAAGTGGAATGAATGGCATAAAAGTGGCCATCAGCTAACTCCACAAATTTTCGTACTTGAAAACATAACCATCACCCGGAAGTAAAAATAACATAAAACTGTCATCCTCACCATTTAGTAATAGATAAATGTAGAGAAATGGAAATTCACACTCGATTCCTTCAAACAACTACACAAATAAAAAATACAGTTTAAACAATTTTAATTATTTTTCTAAAACTTTCGCCTTTCGTTCATTATTAAGTTTAAATCAACATTATTTTCAGGATTTTCAAAAGTTTCATTTAATTTATTAGCAACGTTCCGGACAGTTTTACTGTCCATCTTCAGGCTAACTTAGAATGCTATTACAACGTTTACAAAAATTGATACCGAAACGTTGCTAATAAATTAAATGAAACCTTTGAAAATCCTGAAATTACCCCATAAAAAGGTATCTCTTAGCAAGTTTTGTATAGACGTTTTGTAAAGTTAAGGTTTAATACACATTAAACTACCTTGAGTTCAGAACTATAGTACGTTGCTCTCTGTGGATCCTCAACAACAGTTTTGTATCCATCGCGGAAAAATCGCTTCAACCCATATTGACCCTACAAGATGGAAATAATTAATGAAGTATAGCACAGTACGATAACGTTGCAGTGTTGCACCAGTAAACAAATTGTGTTTCATTTAAGCTTTGTATTGACTTGTTTCATATATAATAAAACACACACAATGTCAATGATCCCAGGACCGCAGGAAGCTTTTTCTGATTGGTGGTGGGGCTGAAACAACAATACTGCAACGTTTCCATGGAAACTTTGCACTAAAAAGGAACCAAAATTGCCAACGTTTTCTAACTAAAAAAATCAATAAAAATACACATAACTATAACTATAACTGATGGTTCTGAACATCGAATGCAAATCTTCTAGGTTTTTAATTACAGTAACTTTTTGTTTCATACCATCTGTCTGACTTATACCAAAATCAAGAGCTATCATCGCTTATAAACTGAATCGTAAATAAATGA
The DNA here is from genome assembly GCA_016169945.1 of Trachythela sp. YZ-2020. NCBI lineage: Eukaryota > Metazoa > Cnidaria > Anthozoa > Malacalcyonacea > Clavulariidae > Trachythela > Trachythela sp. YZ-2020. The sequence continues at coordinate 670,447 of JADLSH010000292.1, read as the reverse complement.
ATAAAGATAAAGGAATTAATAATGTGTAATCTATATTGCTAAGCTTATTGATAAATAACCATACCATCAAATTTTCAACGACTCTTTCCTTAGTAGTCTCTTTAAGTCTCTCATCATCCACAGCAAACGCCGGATATCCAATAATGCATAGCAATGCAGCATCGGTCTCCTAAATAGGAAATATTGTATTGACAATTCTAATTTGGTTCCTGACGAGCTGAGATTGTCCGTTACCCTCAATAGAAGAACCCCCGAGTATATAAGCCTTTACAAAAACTGATCGCCCTTCAATACATCCCTTAAATGCATTGCATCTAAAAATGATAAGTTTTACTCAATTTTCTCATGTATACAGACACATGCAGTCATTATCCGCACGTGCACCAAAGACACAAATGCATGACCCTTGTTCGGAAGAGAAAAAAACAAGCTTTACAAGGACTACAAGTAATATTATGAAAAATATTATGGACTCCACTTGTTTGATACACCGTGTATATTATTCGAGAAAATACCACGTGCTATGATCACTTATCTTTGAATAGAAATTATCTAGGCTAAGAAGTATTTAATTTATCTCTTCGTTTTCCACGTGCCTAATATATGGCACAATTTCACTTAATGTAAAATGTTGTTTTTCAACAATATTTCAAATATATGTACCAATGCCCAACCATATATATAAGCCCTCTCCTCGTGTATAAGCCGGCCATCTAGTAATACATGTGGACTTCTCGTGTAGACCTCATTCAATAGGATGTACCTTTCATTATACAGAATACATATTTCAAAATCTACCTTAGAACTGGACTCTCTCGGGAGCAGGGTCTTAAGAATGGTGCAGTTCCTATTGAACGCATCTGGATCAACATAAATCACAGATGATGACGTTCCCTGAAGAGAAAATATTGAAAGATAGTAGAATTTATGTCGGTGAAATACAGGTACTTGTTAATTAGTGTACGTTCTCGTCACCTCTATATATAGCTGATGCGGCAATTGTTCGAGATTCCAGAAAGGTAATGATAATCAATTCACTTTTGCCAGAGTGGAATATACGATTTCACTAGTGCTTCTCGGGCATATCCGGTTTCAATTCGCAGTAGCACTGGGCAAATGAAGGATGGCCCCGAGTGAATGACTCAGAAAAACAGTTTAGAACTAATAGAGCTATAACTGTATAATAACCAACTTCAGTTATTACTATTTATTATATAAACTATAGTGCTTTATAGAGATTTCGAGCACTGATAAAACTGATAATCTCACATGTGAGATTATTTATGATAATCTCACATGTGAAAATTATCGCTTTTGAAGTTTATGAAAATGGATATTTTATTTTATTTTGTTTGAAAAGACTGTCCTTTATATAATAAACAGAAAAATACATGGATGCTTGGAAATACCAGATCTATTTCTCGTGTTGAACATGATATCAACACTCGAAATAAATCTGGTATTTCCGCGCACCCATGTATTATTCTCCATATAATATTGTCTATACCAATACAAACATCGTACTCACTCAAATTTTTCATTTAAACATTAATATTCTTGCCATAACACAGTGTTTCAATCCTATATTTCAGAGTCTGAGTCTTCATATAATGGTAATGACTTTTACATCAAAATGGATTATTTTAAAGTCGCCCAGGATAAAGAATGAATTGAATAAATGACATAATATATTTTAATAAACAGTACCTGGCTGCCAAAAAGATTGAATCCATTCAGACTTTCTAATGCAGCTTTCGCCATCCCGATTGAACTAAATCATACAAAATACAATTATAGATTTAAATCAGTGCAACGAAATGTTCAGTTTGTTCTAAACAAGGAAAATTAATGTAAACAAAGTATTGTTCTAATAATAATAGCCCTAACCATAATCTATGCATTATATAAAACCCTAAAATGCTAACATAACTCTCTAACTAACTCTTATCTAACTTATTTAGTCCAATATTTTGCCAGCATACGTTAATATACGTTAACAAAATCATCTAATCAATAATCAATATATGATATTATAGTTTATCACATACTTGTGCCTTTATCAGGGCGATAACGGGGACAAAAAAATAATAATATATCTAACGATATCGTTTATTTTCCACCTTTGCTTATTACCCTGATAAAGGCACTACATGTGATAAAAAAGTTATCACACTCATGACTCGGTGATATCAGTTTATCTCTCTCGGTACGATATCATAATTGTCCCTTGTTCGCTGCGCTCACTCATGACAATAATGATATCGTCCTCGAGCGATAAAACTGATATCACCTCATCCCTCATATGATAACCTATACATAGCTATACCTGGAATGTAATTCTCGATGTCCTTTGTTACTTCTACAACCTCGCTCCCAGATTCCGTAATCAGGCGTACGGTATGCTCGTTCGATGTAGTAAATCAAGTTTTGGATAAACGACACTTCATCGAGTGTATAAATAATCTAAATATTAATCGAAAATTAAGTTACGGAGTCCGAGGTGACAAAAACCACGTCAACAAACACAAATTACTGAATTCAGAAAAATCAACCACATGTAACTTAGATCTTTCTATTATCCGAACAATTATTTATATGGCATAATTGGTATAGAAAAAGTGGAAATACTGTTCAAATTAAGAGTGAGGAAAAGTATTTTTAAAAGTTATACTTAAATGCGAAAGAGTTTAATGCGTAATTAGTGCATGAATAATTTACGCTAATTACTTGACTTAATCTGTGGACGAAGGCAAAAATACGAGTATTGCAGTCTGAGTGCTTTCTGGTTTTTATCCAACATAGTTTTTATTCTTTTTAGCTTCAATATTTTGGTTATGCATACAGAGGTTTGGTTTTCAAAAAAATTTCCAAGAGAAATAACAACAACACCTTACTACCATCAAAACTTAAGAAAAGTCATATAAATAACCAAGACATCTTACTTACCGTCAGCCCAGAAGCAATCATTTGCGCCAACACCAACAAATATAAGCTTACTGCATCAATCTACAATTGACGTACATAGAGCATTACACTTAACAAAATATGGTTAACACTACCTAAAAAGTGCCAAAAGTGGTGAAGCAGAAACGAGGCATGGTGCTCGCCACTGGTTGTGATGGTAGAAACAAAACACAAAAACTATGGAGAACGGAAGAAAAAAAGAAAAACGAAAGGCTACAAGTACAGTAGATAGAAGAGAAAAGTTATAGAATGCCTGACATGGAGCATATTAGTTAGCCGTAATCAAGGAGTGCGAAATGTTACTGTAATGTACACTGACAATACAAAATCCATGACTCCCTCTCCCCCAGTTCAATGTTGTGAATAACCCCGAAACAACTTTTAACAATTTACCATGACACAAGGTCAACACTGAGTTGGAGAAGTGGGGGCTTAAGAAGCGCAATATGATTTTATAGGTAATTTACTGTAAGGAGTATGTGAATTTTGCATGGAAGGAAAGATAATCTCAACCAGTTGTGTCCAAGATTATAGGTACTATAAGTCAGGATTGTAGCTAGTTGTAGTTAGTTGTGAAGGTATGTTTCAAAACTGAGGAGTGTGTAGTAGCAGTTGGAAGGAGTAAAAATTCTATCTTAGATTAGAGTCATCCATGAATTCAAGACAAATTGAACAAACCAATTGAAAGTAAGTATACGTAATGAAAGTATACCTAAATATCATAAACTTAATGCCATGTGTCATTATGAAGAACTGTTAACTTAGAATTTATGGGTGTAATTTGTGAGGTGTTTACAATCACGCAGCCTACATGACTAGAACAGAGTAAAGTATACTGTATCTGCAGAATACCTGAAGATGTGGCCAATTTTCATTCAAAGGTAACGCATTTCCTGTATGGATGTTGAACATTGAATGAAGAGAATTATGAGGCTGCTGATTGTGTTTAAACTTCTCAACCTGCAAAGTATTTTAACCAATTTGAGAAATTCTGATAGTTATATGACTATCTTATTCAGCTTTTGTGTAGTTTTCTAAGTAGTCATTAGATTGATCTCATTTGATATAATTGATCTATTTTATATCTCATTTTGTTTATTCATTTATTGATTGAGTGAATGACTGATTGATTAGAACTTTGATTGTCAGAATAGTTGATTGGTTGAATGACTGAGTGATTGATTTGTTGATTTATTAATTGATACTTACTGCAATTGACTGGTTGGTTGGTTGATTTACTGATTGGTTTATAATTCGTTGATTGAGCGATTAATTGCAAGCTTGATCAGTTGATATATTGGTTAATTGATTGGTTGATTTATCATTTTATTGATTGTTTGGATGATTAATTGGTTAACTGAATGGTAAATTGACTGAACAGTTAAATAACCGTTTGGATCATTGAATGATTCAGTATCCGATTGAATGATTGAGTAATATATTGATCATTTAAGTATTTAATCGATCTATTGATTGTGTGGTTAGTCTTTTCGTTAGTTGGTCTTTTCGTATATTTCAAAATCAATATAATTTAGATATTAATCTATTTGTACTCTTTTCACCTTTGCAGCTTGTCTCATATAACAGAAAAGAATTCCTCTCATGCACTTCACAGCACTTTGCTCCAGTTCATAATTTCTTCCTTTGTCATCATCCACTTGTCTGATATAGACAATATTGCAAAACACAAATACACTGGTGTAAGACAGAGTACAAAATTACGAAGTGGGGCACTTTGAGGCACTCCTAACAACACAAGCTGTACATTCTAAGATTGCTCAGTTAATCCAGCTGAATCTAAATATGAAAGCTATTGTGGAAAGTTTGTACCACATACAGTACCAAGATCTCAGGCAGCAATTTTGATTTTTCTATTTATTTACTATTTCATTTCCAAAAACATTTACGTAAACAACTTCCAAACTTTACAGTCAGGTCCGGGACCATGGAAGCTCCCAACAGCAATTTTCTATGCGCAGGATGACACGCCACTCCACAATAAAATGTAAGTATAATTTATAAAGTGGAAAATTTATCAAAAGAAGCTATGGTCAGCAAGTGTACTACTTCTGTGAAATAGAGAATAATTTGATACTACAATGCATATTGAATTAATGACGTTGATTCGTGATTGTTCTGTTCTTCAGTAAAACATGCATGAAGTTGCACTATTAATAATCATCTACATGATTCAATCTACACCAATATTAATGACATGGATTGTGTTTTCCAAAATATATCAGTCTCCTTATCATCCAAGGATACACATGATCAATTGCATGCTGTGGAAAATGGCTGACAATACCCGTTCCCACCCCCAAGGATGTATCAATTATAGCCGGTAAATCAACCGGTAAATTTGGCGTGCTCCAATGAAACAAGTCTGTCTCTCCTCTCCCAATTTCCTCGCCTCCAGCCCGCATGCACGCCCGCATGCACGCCCGCATGCACGCCCGCATGCACGCCCGCATGCACGCCCGCATGCACGCCCAGATAATATTTTTTCATATGATGCAGGAACTGAATTCAAAAATTGTTTTATATATTTAAAAGATCACACCTGTGTGTAAAAGTTCTTGACTTGTCATTTGCAGAAAACATGTCAAAAATATTTCTGAGCCTTTTGTCACATTTTTGGCTGCAATATACTTGATTATTTTATTTTATGATTCCTTGAGCCTGAAAACACCCAATGGTGACACCATTCTGCTTTTGTTTGTATTTCAACATTGCATCAAAAGCATTCTGTCATCATGGACAACTCTCCAATATTTATAAGGATGTTCCAAACACTGTTCTGCCAGATATCAGATAACCTAAGATAGTTGTCTACTGAATACCTGTCAGGGAAAAATTATAACCCGATACCAGACAATCCAATCTGCATTTTATGTAGGTCTTGCTGAAGATCTTCAGTGTGAGTTCTCAAAACTGCTATATATTTTTAGTAAATATTGGTATATCCCAGCATATCTCATCAATAATAATTCTCCTTAATCGTTGAATATACTACACATTTCTGGAATAAATGGTATTACATAAACCATATCATGTCAGCTAAACACAAGTAAAGGATTTTAAAGACTGCATTATATTAAAAATTTTGTCCTACAAAAACATGTGCTCAAACTATACAATGTTCAGTTGGGGCAGAGCAAACTGAAGTGCATGTGTGCGAGAGAGATTGCAGAAAGGGGCCCGCATTCACCAATCTACTAGTGACCCATAGTGCATTTTGTGATTTTGGCCTGTCACAGTTTCCTGCCCATATTTTGTGGAAAAATTTGTCTGTCACATGACACATGCACTGACAAAAATTGAGAAAAAACACACAATATTATTTGATGCACTCGCTGCCACTTAGAAAAAGAATTTCAGCCATTTGGCTTTCATTTCAAGAATTTGATGAGCTTTAAGACTTCTATTATGGGCCTGTGGTCAAAGAGAAATATAGAATATTCAATAAGAGCTGTGCGTTTAACTGAAAGGTTTCTGGAACCGCACAGCTCTAATTCGGCAAAATATCACAGAATATCAGAAAATTCCCAAATTACTGCTAAATGTTCAATAACAGCCACCAAAGTTTCCCTGGGGAGAGTTTCCTTGTAGTCTTGTCTGCCACAGATGACAGATCTGTGGCAGGAGGACCTTAGAATGCAGTATAGCCTGTGACTGGGTCTCGCGGGCCTTGCATGTAATACACCCTGTCTGAAACCCCAAAGCGTTATACCTGTATGCTAAAGCCAAAGCCCACATTGCTTGAGCACAATACACATTATTCCTAACATGGCCTTCAGCAGGTTTATTGCCACATGGACGTACAGGAAACAGCCCTAGACTGCCACTTTGATATCGCAAGATTCGCCTTTTTACTACAACAACAAATTGATATAATGTAAATCAAAATTATTCTACAGTATAAATATAGACCCTATAGTGTGATATGCATTGTTGAATCTCAAAGGAGAACAAAACTTTTATATAATCGGAAATTGCTGCCAGCAAAATGTAAACAAGGCAATTCGCTTACCGATAAGATAAAATGCCCCAAGTTTCTTCTTCCTGTCGCTAACTTCCATGCTTTACACAAGAAAGCAAACAATCCTGTATAAACAATAATTCAAATGTTTACAATTTTTCCTCCATGTTTTTATATTTTGTGACTGATGGATGTACTTCATTTAAGATACGATATTATGGATGAAAACAAACATGTAAAACCAAACGCGCGCATGCTCAAATTCGACTAGACAAACGGTAAATATAAAGATAAAAATTGACAAAATCAATAAAAGCAAAAATCACGCTTCTCGAGAATGTGTTGACCATTTTATGACAACATTTTGTACAAATATTAACGTACATGTAAAGTCCGTTCTGCGCATGTGCTACGGGGGGTCCCGCGATGTAAACAATGCCCAAATTTCGCGTTGTTTCGACTAAAATTCGACATCTTTTAAATCAGAAACTCGAATCTGTATTTATTTAAAGCATAGCGAACCAGAACACATCATAATTTTTTAAATATAGCGTGTTTAAAATGTAAACAAACGGACGTTGCCTGTTTGTTTACATCTGGACTTTACATCACCTTTAAGCTTTTTCACTACAGGTGTATGTACCACAGAATACCACAAAAATTTACATGTTCCATATCTTTTGTCAAATATATATAATGTGGCTTCTTAATATTTTTTAGTGTAGTTTATCGATATATTTTTTCTTCCTGGGGGTTTTGGGACTAGATTTCATAGACTTAAATATTTTTTAATTGAACATTCTGTGGAACAAACTCTAATGTATCACAGAATACCAGTGCAGAGATAAATAAGCAACGGTTTATCAAATTGTACCAGGATTTGGTGTGTCATGTTGTGTGATAATACTGTAGGATATTGCTAACTTAATTTAGTGAAAGGTAAATACTAAAATCAGTACAGCATACCAGTGGTGTAACCAAAGAATACCAGGTTTATTTATTTATTTATTTATTGAACGAATATTTATACAGGATGATCACTTCAGATAATATTGTAGGTTACAAAGAATCTGTTATCAATGTGAGTCCTGTTGATAAAAGTTCATTTGAAAGATGGTTTATAAAAATAGATGTTAAAATATTAAGAAATGTTAAAAATTATTTATCAAAAGACTGTCAAAAGAGTCATAGTTATCCGTCATACGTATATGTATAGGTAACTCATTATAAAGTTTTGCTCCCATATAATAAAAGGAACCTCTACTATATTCTAATCGGAGTTTTGGTAGTTCCAGCTGACAACCATTGTTTCTGGTCGCAACGTTGTGATCACGTTTCACAAAGTAATTTATGTAATTAGAACACACATTTCCACCCATGCATCTTCGTACAAGTCTGCAGGCATTAATTTCTTTGATGGATGTAGGTGTCTTGATGTTTAATTCATCGTGATCAGCATTAGATGTGATGATGTTCTTTGCACGATCGTGGAAGGATAGAAGTTTGTCCTTTCTGGATTTACTCGCATTCAGATTCAATAAGCCGCAGTATGTTAGAATTGGGACTACCATCCCTTGGTAGATCGCTTTGGCTGCTGTTGTGTTAAGAAAGGCTTTATTGTAGGCGCGGTCGAAATTTGAGTTTAAATTTAGTGAGTAATCGATATGAACGCTATGGTAGTAATCGATATGGTAATTTATAGTGGAATTAATGGACTTATTTCCATAGGTAATATTCAGAGTTTTCTCTTTTTTGGCAAGATTCTTTGCGGTGCCAAAAAGCATTGATTCAGTCTTACCAGGATTAAGATTCAGGATTAGTTCATTCTCGGTACACCATTTTGAAATGAGATTCATATCAGCCGACAGTCGGGTTTCAATAATAAAGGTGTCCATCCCAGCGACATAGATTACTGTGTCATCTGCGTAGATGGTAACTTTTGAATGTTTCAAACAGGAAGGAAAATCGTTAAAAAAGACGATAAACAGGAGTGGGACGAGTATGGACCCCTGCGGAACACCAGATGTAACTTTTCCCACTCTTGACAGACAATCCTTATATTGAACTTGTCGTGACCGGTTAAAAAGGTAATCACGAAACCATTCTAGTTCAAGACTTAATATCCCGTAACTTTTTAATTTATTCAGCAGGGTTGCATGAGAAAGAGTGTCGAAGGCTTTTGTGAGATCGATAAAAACGGCGCCGACTAATTTGCCAACATTTACTTTTCTTTTGACATTATCAATAAAGAGAGTTGCTGCTAGCTCAGTTGAGCGTCCCTTACGGAACCCAAATTGGCTGTCATGTAATAGGTTATTTTCCTCCAAATATGTCGATAGTTGATAGTAAACTAACTTCTCAATAACTTTCGATATCGCTGGAATTACTGAAATTGGGCGGTAATTCTCAACATTATTTCGCTCCTTTGATTTATGGATTGGAATCAATTTTGAAAGTTTCCAGTCAGTTGGAAAGACACCAGTACGAAAAGAGCTATTTATAATGTGAGTCAAAGGTTGCGCAATAACACTAGCACAATCCTTTAGTAAATGTGCTGGTATATTGTCCAAACCAATCGATTTCTTTCGTTTCAGGAGTTGCATGCAATTGCTTCTGTACACTATGTACCGTCACTTCCCTGAAATTAAAACGGTCATTTGTTTTTGGACATAATTTATCTTGAAATACCCATACACAGTCCATAATTTTATCAATAATTTTGAAAAATTCAGTTTTTCAATGGTAAAATTGACTCCTCGGTGGGATTCCTGTATAGTAATAATGTTTTGTTGCATCTACCTTCTCTACAGGCCCCTTTCCCGCGGAAATTAATAAAGCCTTTTTTATGCCTCCCGTGCGCCCCTTCCCTAATTTTCCAAGCCCGCTCCAATTAATAAAGCGCCTGTGGAGGAGGTAGATGTTGCATAGAAAAAGTAGTCAGTGTGACCAGATTTTTTCAGGACCAATTACTAAAAATGCCTCCTCAGAAAAAAATTACTAAAAGTTGCACACTTTCCAAAACAGCTCATAAATCAGTTTTGCATTAAACTACCATAATGCTTAGCGAGTATGAGTATAAATATCATTATTTCTATTGCTCCTATAATTTATTAACCCAAGATTGGCAACATTTCAGGCTTTGGGCCAGGGGCGGCGGAGGCTGCGGAGCTGGGGGGCAAAAGGACTATCGCCTTCACATGTCCATAATTTTTCGAGAGACCTTTGCCCCTGCAATACCCAAATACCCAAACCGCTCGACCGCCCCTGCTTTGGGCAAACTAGAAAGCATTGTTGTGGAAACATTTGAGAAACATTTTATTTTTAGTGTTTTGGCACCAAAATGCCAAATTGTAATAACACTTTATATCTTCAGGCAGGCGCAGGCCTCAGGAGTTGCGTCAGGCATCAGCTGGCCGAGCTGCCTTAGCTGCCCGAACTGCATCCCGCCTGTGCCTAAATAACATTGACGAGGACGAGGACACTGTCTGATTTTCTCTCAAAATGTGACAGTGTTCATACAAAACAATTCGTAAAATTTGAGAAATTCATCTTTTATCTAATTACCAACAGATTACTAAATTTCCCAAAAAATTACCAAAAAATTACTAAAAATATTTAATTACTAAAAAAGTCCAAAAAATTGCCAAAAAGTACTTATAGCGTTCTATAGCCCGATACTGAGTACTAATTATGGTACTATCGTCTTACGATGGTACTATGGTTCTTTGGTACTACAGGGTGTCCCAAAAAAAGTGACACTATAGAAATGATCTCATTGTTCTTAAACCTTTCTTAAACGCGCGTGATTACACACCTGGGAATTTAATGAAATTGTATTTACATTTAAGCATTTTAAAACGTTTTCGCTTCGTCCAAATATTTTAACGTCCGAGTCAAGCAAAACGATTACACTAATAAACGGTTTGCTTTTTATTTTACACGTAACAACAATTGATTAAATTAATGTTTAAGCTATGGGCCGTGCCCTTCAACATGTCCCCCATTTCTTTCGAGACAAAGAATGGTTTGCCTGTGCATTCGCGCATCACATTTCGAATCATTTCAGGCTGCTGCCGTAAAGCGTTGAATTCCTCGATTATTGCACTGCGGTTACATTCGATATTAGGGTAAATTGTGTTACAACAAATACTCGTTGCTCTGTAGACACTTGAACCATTATTGGACCAGGTACTGGTCCCCAATTGCTGCTAATCTTCTTCTTCTTGTTGTTGTTGTTGTTGTTGTTAGGGGGCGACGCTCCTTGAAAAAACCCTAAGGCTCCGTCATTACTTGTCCGATCGGAATGAAACTTGACATAATTATTCTTAGCAATATTTCGCATCGATTGACGGTGTTCGATTTTTTATTTTTGACATTAGAAGCAAGATACAAGCAATTCTTGACTGTATTCGTTGCAAATAATATATACATATCATAAATATTCAGCAAATACATGTATATCGGCAGACGGAAACGATAATTAAGAAAGAAATTAATTGTCTTCTCTAATCCTCTATTGTTGTGAATACAGTCACACTAGTCTAAAGCTTCCCAAGAATGTGAACGACTATTAATTATAACGATTAATTATAAGCGTTTAGTTAAGGTGGCTCGATACAGTTTTGTATTATTTCGTATAAAATGAAAAATTAAGGATATAGAAAATAAATTTTGGGCAATTATTAACTGTAGGAGGAAAAATGTATCTGAAATACATAAAACCATACTTGAAGGGTTCTAAAAATTTTAAAAAGTATCATAACTAGTTGCTATGGCAATGACGTTTAAAATGGCCGATATTATGACTTTTAATTTAACTCGCGAAATTGTAGACTTCATTTTTATTTGATAAAACGTTTCACTTGCAAAGGAGCTGCAAATTTAAAAATTCTGTAATGAGGAAAATTTTTAATTGCAAAAAAACACATTTTATTAAATTAAAAATTTTCCTCATTACAGAATTTTTTTTAAATTTGCGAAACACTTCCTTTTGGTAAGTGGAAACGTTTTATCAAATAAAAAATGGGGGTCACCACAATTTTTCGCGAGTTAAATTACTTTAAAGTCATAATATCGGCCATTTTGAAACGTCACGGTTGCCATAGCAACGGTAGTTATGATACTTTTTAAAATTTTTTAGAACCCTTCAAGTATGGTTTTATGTATTTCAGATACATTTTTCCTCCTACAGTTAATAATTGCCCAAAATTTATTTTCTATATCCTTAATTTTTCATTTTATACGAAATAATACAAAACTGTAGCGAGCCACCTTAATTGACTAAAGGCACACGCTGGCTTAGTTTCTGAAAGCGCAGAGGAGTAATACTCCTTCTGACTACATTATAATATTCATAGTCATAGAAAATCGCGAACGGTAAAAACAAAGACATGTCAATTTGTGTTTTTATGAAGCCATGATCATACCATGACTAAGCGACATGAAACTGCAAAATGAACCTACCAACAATTTAGATCATTTTTTATCTTAACTTTAGACTCGTTTACACGGCACATACACTACGGTAGCTCCAATATTGATGTACGGCAAAAGTTCAATTTAGGCACGGCATGTTTATTGTAAATATTGTGGGACACTTAACTTATCTACTGTAGACTAATTCGAATGCGAGGAAATACTTTTGAAAACTGCGCATATAGTTATCTATACTTTGTCCAGATTTATTAGCACAAGCGTGTAGTTATAAAACCATGACTAAGCGAGATGAAGCTGTACAATTAACCTAGTAACAATTCAGATCATTTGTTTTTTTAGCTTAAGCCTAGTTTACACGGTACGTATACACTATAGTGTAGCTGCAATGTTTTGGAATGGCACGCACGGCACGGAAAAATTTGACGTAAGATCAGAACTCGGCCACGCATGCAGTACCTGGTCCACTATAGCACGATCGTGCTTGTTGTTACTCCAACTGGTTGTGCTCAGGCATTCAAATTATAATAATAGGATAATTTCTATAGTGTCACTTTTTTGGGGGACACCCTGTATAAAGGCTGATTCCCATTCAGTGCAAAATGTCGCGCGATCGAGCATTTGCGATCGTTTTCTTTTGAATTATGAGCCACCGACTGGAACGGATCCGGTCGAGGGCTCATAATTCAAAAGAAAACAATCGCAAAAGGTCGATCGCGCGACATTTTGCACTGAATGGAAATCAGCCTTAATACTACGGCACTATGATACAATCGTACCAATGTAAGGAAAAAGTATTGTAGCACAATTTCCTGCATTCTGAGGCAACGTTTACCTATCTAAAAGTTATAAGCACATGGATTTTGCCCATTGATAAGAAAGGAGCACTTTCAAACCAGAAAAAAGGGCACTCTCATTTCAGAAATAGGGCACTTTTTCCATTTTCCAAAAATGTAGGGGGCACATGCCCCTAGTCCCCCCCGGTTCCGCGGCCCCTGGTAATGTTGGCAAAATTTCAAGTTCATCTGCAACATCGCCAACATTGTCCGACGCTTCAGATTATTAGTATATAATCGTTTCGAAAATATAAAATGGGAACTAAAATTATATATAGGAACACTTTCCCTGCTCTGATTACCAATAACGTCCTGTAAGTAAGCATATCCTCAGAATATCCACATCCTCTAAAAGCTTACGTGCGTCAATCAAGATGTTATCGCCTTTATCGGCATACTCGGCAAACTTCAAAGCGTCTATAATAAGCTATGATTTATTAAAACGACTTCGCACTGTTCGCAGTTTGTTCGTTCACGGCAACCAGGATCAATATCATTCATGTTTTCGCTATGTTTTCGCAAGCTGCTTTAGTGTAATCCTGTCTCTATTAACTATGGTGTAATTAAATGAATGCAAAACCCGGTCGAACTGCTTCGGGCTTTGCATTTATTTAAATGAATGAGAGACAGATTATTAAAGAGCAAGAAACATGAATGACTTAACAAACTTTCGAAATTTTGCTTATTAATATTTCGGTTTAGTCATTTAGTGACATGCTTCATTATTCAATTCACCGTGCGTTTCTCTTCAGTTTACATAAATTGCCGACAAAAACTATATAGACTATGGACTTGTGCGTGCGTCAGTGAATGTCCAAGCATCCCAAGACCAATTTAATCTGCCTCCGGCTTGTAATTTACAAGTTTTAATTTGCATGGTTCAATAGGCAATCATTCAAATGCTAATATTGACGAGGATGTATACATTACAATAAACAGGCTTCGGTGTGGTAACATCTTCGGAACAGTAAGGTAAGGGTTTTTATTGCGTTATTACTCTCAGTGATTTTGTAAACATGTTAATTATGGGATTGTATTTTGTGCCGGTGGCTCTAACCTTTCAGAATGAACCTGAATTTTATTGTTACTAGTACGTAAATGAAGCGATTTGGAACCTCAACAATCAAAGTATATTTTCCAAGGGCAGAATATATCTATAATTGATCGGCTCTTTGACTTTGTCAGACCAGAATTTCTGTTTCTGTATTGATGGAAAGATCTGGTCCAGATTTTTTGAAACTCTAGCTAAAATGGACCTCCTTTTGATTTGATTCTAAGCCCAAACGTTTTGTGTTCCATTTATCAATTTGATCGATCTGAACGGTCTGAACATAGATAGATTTACTAATTCGACGTTTCGATTAATTTTCCTCTCAACTTGGAATGACCAACTATACTTGTAAGTTCCTTCATGTAGCTTCTCGGTTTCAAGGCAAGTACTGAATGAATGCCGCGCCGGTATCTGATCTCGGCCAAATCAGATGTACGTGTAAATCGAGTGTAAATTATTCAAGCAGCAAAATATGTCTCATATTCTTTTACTTATTTTTCATCTTGTATATCTTAAGTTTGCCTTGGACAAATTTCTGGCTTATACTGATAAAACTGCACTATATATTATAAGCAGTGCTCTCACAACCAAATTTTGATATTCCTTAGTGTGAGCTCCAAAATTCCTCAGATTTCTCCAAAATTCCTTAAATGACTTGTTTATTCTTGTATTAAGTACCCCATAAGGCCAAGATCAGCCGTGATCCTGGTTTTATTGTTTTAGTCCTTTACAAAAAGCACCTTTTGCGCTTAATAAGCAACAGACGACAGTAAATATTAATTATTAAATATGATGTTTCTGGTGTTACTCTGAGTGTGTATCCACACCGGGCAGGCTGAAAAATTTGGGTCGCAATGAGTCACAAACTGTCAAAATGTGGAATCGCGAAACTGGGAACGGGGAATGGAAAACCCGGAAAAAATCCGAAATACCAAAAACCGGAATCTCGAAGAATTGTTTACCGCATAACTCACAAAATATTTCGTCTACTAATATTATAATCCATATTATTGAGTTTTCATTTTATCTACAAATTTGTGTATATATAATTTACCTTGCTACAGTGAATGTATATATTTGATTTTGCAACGCTTATCATCGATTTTGTGTTTTGTTTTCGACCACGATTAACAGTGGCGGAAATTGCGGTGTGGCGATGGGTAACTGCCCCCACCCCCTCACCTTTACGTAAATTAGACATTTTTTTTTAAATTTTGTTCTAAAATAAGCAAAAACAGCTGATTTTGAGTGTAAATAGGGGGAGGGGGGTGTAGGGTGGCGGAAATTTAGAAGGTTTTGTCGCAAATTTGGGAGGCTTTGTCTCCCCACCAGAATTTCCGCCACTGATAATTAACATGTCAATTCTTGCCGACACGCGCAAACGTTTTACAAATTGTCTCATTAACTCATTTTCGTAAAATATGTCGCGTTTACTTGTACTACGCCCACGACACACGAGAAGAGGCCACGAAAACATATATTTACTTTCAAAATTGCGTTATTTTTACTGTATATTAATCTGGAATCTTCACTAAACCAAGATAAATGATACATATTCTAAATGCTTAGATAGCGGGAAAACCGGATTAATCGAATTTGTATTCCCAGACCCAGTGTTTCACGAGATACGAGGCAATTCGTAAAAACGTGTGATCGGACAAGAATTTAACATTTTATTCTGAAAACAAAACACAAAATCGCTGATAAGTTAACATTTTTCAGGATTTGACTATGTTTCCAAAATACAGACACTGGATTTAACATGAAATAGTGGATTTGGTTTGCAATTACACGATACACGCAGCACATGCCCCGGTTCTATAATCACCACATCGCCAACAAATATTACTAAATCCTTTGTAAGGTTGCAAACAGTGCTTGTATTCGATCGATTTGTTGTTATTGACCTTAGTTCTTAGGATTGAGCACAGTTTCAAAAATTGTGTCAGTTGTGACAAGTTGTGGCAAGCGTCCTATTGTGGGAATTGAGGTAGTTTTGTTTAGGGAGCGAGTTTTTTTTAAAGCGCGCGCTTTTGTTGAGAGCGCGCGCAAGGTAGGAAGAAAATAGGCATCTCCCTTCAAATTTTCTTTCCTTCCCCTATATTCTTATCACTTCGCGCACGCTCTCAAAAAAAGCGTGTGCTCTAAACAAAACTCGCTTCCTATACTAACACTCCCCCACAACAGAACGCCTGCCACGCAGGCTACCGTATAATTGACAGGTACTGAATCAAACAAAGTCCTGACTCTCAGCCACATGCTTCTTAATTATTCGTTAAAAACCTGCTGGGAACAGATTAATACGGTTTACAGCACACCTCAGACTAAGTTCACTGATCAGGTTTTAGCTAAGCGACCTATTGTTTATCAGATAATATCCCATCCCCATACAGTAGAGCATTCATTGTTTGCAAATGCAACCATAACAAATGTAAGGGCCTCCCCCGACCCCCTCCCTACCCGCTAGATAGTCTTTGGGTATTGCTGTATAACCCTTGTTGGTCTAGCGTGACCACTTATATAGTAACAGGAGCATCCGTAGCCGTAGGAACACTTGCGCTGGTTGTAAAATTAAACTGAAAGCAATCCTCTCACACGCATCTAAGGGGAAATTATAGCCGGACAACTATATACTTCTGAAATCGAAGCTCGGTCACATAAGGGGCGAAAAGCCCATTGGTTGCTCCCTATCGCCTCGTATGAAAATGCTGTTATGTTGTTGAGTTTATGACTTCGCAATGCTTCACTGCATTTCCTTGTATTGCCTTTTCTCTCTGACAAGAATATATATATACATATATAGTCAAATCTGCAGACATGCATGTTTCGCCGTTCAACGGCTCGTCAGTGCAGCTTGTAACGCAGTCTAGATGCGAGTGACTTCGTATTTATACACCATACTCTTACCCTCACCCAGCGCATGTGGTACAATACTCAGACACATGCGCATCCAGACATGCGTGAAGTGTCTTGGGGCCAGAGTGCTCAAACGACCACAAGGGAAGTGAGCTTTTACATTATAGCTTATAGCCACCAATTAACCTCACAGAGTGCTCAACAACACAAGTGAAGGAGCATATATAGTCAAATCTGCATTTATAATATATATATATATATATATTAATGTTGTGACAAGTTCACTCGGCAATATGATAGGAAGAAATGTTTTAGAATGAATTACTCCAAACCGTGTAAGCAGAAAATACTGCTTGCCGTGGCTGGGATTCGATTATTCGAACCCGCGACTTTCGAAATTCTAGCTCGATGCTCTACATCCTGAGCTACTCCTGAGCTTCAATATTTCGTTTATATGCAATCTGGTTTTAGGTTGATATTTACCATGTACATATACTGTATAATTGGTTTACCTAACATGTATGCAGATCACCGTGCAGCTTGTTCTAAAAATATTGACGGAACTTCAGATCAAGAACACTAATGAAAGATCTTTGTTGTATAAATAATGTTCTGACGTCATGTTTATCAAGCATATAGTTCCTGGCTATAACACATGATGTATTATAACTCCCAAATACAACCCCTTTGAGAGACAGCCTTCGAGCAAGTCTAACGGTGTATCGGTGGCATTTCATCGTGCGTTTAATAGGTGTTATACTATTTGGTATATATAGACTTGCCTTTTTCCATAGCAATAAAGATTAATGGGCGCTTAGCTGTCGAATGATAAACTGTAATAATCAAGTCTTGGTATAAAGATGGTTTAACTCGCGATTCTTTGCGCCTGTTCGTATGAGCGCGATTGGCCGGGAAGCTCACCTACAGTACAGTAAGTGTGATAGTATTACTGTGTTCATAAGACAATGTTTTTATATTTTTAGTTTGAACTACTACTACTCATGAATATAATATATTGACAGATTATTCTTACGCTAAAGCCTTTGACGGGTGATGAACCCACCACAACAAAGCAGAAAATAAACAACAGTAGAACTAGTAGCAACATGAGCAATACGCTTTCTTCTTAGTTCTGGCTTGGTTTTTGAAAAAAGTAGCGTAGCTTGGGCGAAAGAAAGCATTTCAAAGTCCCTATAGAAACGAATTTGCCTTTGTAGCTATAGGCATGTAATAATTATAAAGAGATTCACGCAAAATTGTTGACAATAACAAGACTCTAAGGTATTAATTATTCAAACTTATAGGCTACAAATCTACTCGCCCGGAGGGCAGAGTATGCTCTGCTAATTATGTTACATCTTTCCCTTTAAATTAAAGTTATATAAATTAAAGTTATCAAGTTGCTAAGACAAAGTATTAAATGTTTTAGATAAAGCACAGTTAAAATATAAAATGCAAAAATAAAGGTTCATTAAACTTAAGAAATAACTGAAATAGTGTAACATAGTGTTTGTAACTTTACCGCCCAAATCGCTTGGGTTTCAGTACTATTCGTCCACTTCTGGTGACATAGGGACTTGTAGTCTTGGCTGGTGGTATGTTAAACCCATACTCTTTTGCAAATTCTTGGAACTCGCGACTAATGTATTGGGGTTCATTGTCCGAAATAACCTCGGCTGGAATTCCATAGACACGAAACTGGCGTTTGAACTCTTCTATTACAACACTACTTCTTATCGATTCCATTTTGGTGACTTAGTCTGGAAACTTGCTACGGTAACACACAGAAACCAAAAAATGTTCTCCGCGAAATTCAAATAAATCTGTTCCAATCTTTTCCTTCGGAAGCTCTGGCAGAACGGTTGGTTTCAACGGCTCTCAATGCTGCTTCTTTGCATAATCTGCACACCCGCTACAAATGGTAAGTATCTGTTCAATGTGTACCGACATACCAGGCCAAAATAATACATCTCTGGCTCATTGTCGGCATTTGATTATCCCCAGATGACTCTTGTGGATTTGACGAAGCCTATCAGGTCTCAAAACTTCTGGCACGATTAGGCGTGTCCCCTTGAAGAGCAACCCATCTGCTGTCAAGATTTCATCTCTGCAGGTCCAGTAAGATCGGGCTTCGACGGGAACCTGTTGCTTCGTATCCGGCCATCCACTCTTCACCAAGGCAGGACTGCTTGTAGCTCTGGATCAGTCTTGGTCTCCTTCTGAAACTTTTCATATGGCTCGCCTGAAACTGCATGAACCATATTAATTTCCTGGAATTCTTCATACATTTCCTGTTCGGTATTTGGCGAAGGTACTCGACTCAGGGTGTCAGCCAATACTTGTTTACAACCAAGAACGTAACTGTGACAACGGTTTGGTGCTGATTGCTTGTAGTGGTTTATCATCTGACTCCACCACAACACTTCTACCATATATGTACTGATGGAACTTACGACAAGCGAGGACCACTGCAAGCATTTCGGTTTCGACGGCAGCATATCTGATCTCAATGTCCATAAGAGCTTGAGAAGCATAACACAAAGGCTCTCCCTCTTGTAGTAACACTGTTCCCAATCCCTTGCCACTTGCATAACACTGGTTTGTTACCGGTTTGGTGACATTATATGACTGAAGGACTGGTGCTTGCGAAACAAGTTCCTTTATCTTCTTAAAGCTGCTTTGCTGTGGTTGATCCCAGTGAAACAGTACGTCGGCTTTCTCCAGAGTTCTCAGTGGTGCATCTGCATTGGATAATCCAAGAAGATACCGACTCAGGAATTGCACAAATCCCAGAAATCGTTTGACGTCTTCTTTACTATTTGGCTTTGGCATTTCTCGAATGGCTTCAACTTTCCGAGGGTCCATCTTCAAGCTTTCTGCTGTAAAGAAATGCCCTACATAAGGCACTTCCCTTTGGCGAATCTTGCATTTCCCTCGATTAAACTTTAACACTTTCGTTGATGCTCGCTCCAGGAATTTGGTCAATCGTTCATCTTGTATTGTTTTATCCCCGGCAACAATTACATCATCCATAATAACCTCCACACCGTCTAGATCTTCAACCATTCTATCCATAGTTTTTTGGAAGATCTCCGGGCCACATTTTACTCCAAA
Organism: Trachythela sp. YZ-2020; assembly: GCA_016169945.1. Taxonomy (NCBI): domain Eukaryota; kingdom Metazoa; phylum Cnidaria; class Anthozoa; order Malacalcyonacea; family Clavulariidae; genus Trachythela; species Trachythela sp. YZ-2020. Next base: position 650,214 of record JADLSH010000292.1, on the reverse strand, counting down.
AGGTAACCTTGTAAACCCATATCGTCCGATTGGTGTGTTGAATGTGCAAAGGAGTGAAGACTCTTCATCTAGCTTCAATTGTCAGAAACCATTACTTGTATCCAATACGCTTTATGTATTAGCACCTTCAAGACGACTGGCGACTTTATCCACAGTCTTCATAGAATGGTGGGATCTATTCATGGCGGCATTCAAATTCATCCGATCAATACACAGTCTCACTGTGCCATTAGACTTTTGAACCACAACTATTGAATTGACCCAATCTGTCGCTTCTTCCTGTCGCATAATCACACCAAGGCTTTCCATTATTTTCAGCTCTCGGATTACATTTTCTCTCTGTGGAATTAGTACTTTCCTTGGAGGATGGACAACAGAGATGGCACCTTCATTGGTTGCAATTTTTTCACAAAGATTGCAATTTTTTTCCACCGCTGGAATAGACTTTCCACAGCGGTGGAAAGAACTGCAATCCATTGTCTACAAGAAAAACTCTGCATTTTGAAAGTAAATAAGTGTAATTCGTTGAACAAGAGACGCGAACTATTTTCAAAATGGCTTCACCAAAAGGTTTCTTGGCGGAAAAATTTGAACGAGCACAAGCTCGAACAGCAACCAAGCATTCTAACGGAAAACGTCGCCATCAAACAAAATGGATTAGTTGAACTTTACCCTCTGTCGCCTGAGGATCGTATTAACGTGAAACTTGAAGTTGCGACTTAATTTTAAGCACAAACTATTAATTAAGCTCAACCAATACCTGGCGTTGAGCGCTCTTCAAGCTATATGGTACTTTGATATATTGTATATATATATATATATATATATATGTAGCCCAAAATATTGGGCAGTCGGAACTTTACTAAGCGTATACTTGCCTTGAAATATTGAGAAAAACCTCCACTCTAGCTTACGTCATAGACCATCCTCCCCTCCGGCTCTGCGAATGTATTTGTGAGCGCATTCTTCGCTCCTTCGGTTGTCCTATTCGGTTGTCAATTTTAGCTCCGATTTCACCGTTCTTAGTTCAAAACAAACTTGATTATATTACAAAGACATTTCTTGTTTAAAAAATATGAAACGGTACGAAGAAAGTACTTAAAAGTAGCAATATTTCTTGTTTGTAATATTGTTGTTTATCATCAGATGTTGAATGTGTAATATAATTTCATAATTTATGCATAATTATTGTTCTCAGCCAATCAAAATCTCTACAAGGTTTTCTGGTAGTGAGTGACGTCACTGGACTGGGTTTTTCCCAAGTGCCTTCAGACGGACATCTCAACAGCTGCCGTCTGAAATTCAGGCTAGAGGCATGTTGGATGCTGTTCAATTTTCCAAATATATGCCATAATACACTACGATCGTAGTGGCTATTGAAAAGCGGGTTATTCCCCTCCTGAGAATTTATTATAATTAACTTGTTACTAATCAAAATATTTAACTTTAAAGCCATTTTTCTCAATTTAAAAAAAGCCTGTTTTTCGATATCGCGCGCATGATATCTCACAACGTATTTAAGCAATCGAATTGTGTTCAATTGTTATAAAATAATAGCAGTTTTAGTGAGACTAATTCTATATATTTCCAGTATTCTGGCTGTAAAATCTTTATTATGGCTCCTCTGTCAATAGTTCTAGTTTACTTCCTAGATAATGTTATTTGTTACTATATAAAAATTATTCCAGGTTTTTATCATTATTATTTATCTAAATATCATGTTTTTAAAAGTATACTAATTTCACCAATCTTGGTAATCATGGCAACAATGTATTAAAAACCATCTCTTTTTCGTCAGTCAAACTTACCAAACAACCTTGTATAAAAACATATTTTATTAATATTATAAACAAAAAAAGTAAAAAAAATTGTGTAAGACCACCTTAACACTAATAACGAGGTAAATTAATTGTTTTATGGCTCATATTATTCCTGAAAAATCCGTTATATATTTTTAATTAATGGTGACGAGCCTTGTCCAAATAGCCACGCTGTATACTTTTCCATTTCGCATTATTATCTTAATTATTCTTTATGGAGATAAGACTAGTGGACGGGAAGTAAAGCTCGATCATCCAGGAATCTTGGAGTTGGTTTTTACTATATGGAGCATTATTTTACTATTTAAATTTAGATACAATGGAAAATTCGACAAATGGAGTGCGTAAGAATGGTGATATTATTTCACACCACGAAGAAGAAATCAACGGAAATAATAATACAAACATTTTAGAAATTGAAGAAAATGAGGAAGATGAGTGCAAAACAGATTTAAGTAAGTTGGTATGGGTTTTGAATCAAAATATCCACCAGAAATAAGGTTTTGAAAACTCGATGAAGATGCAATAGAGACTCTATTGATTATCTATATATGTGGTTCATACGCGTTTATATGCATAAATATGGTCGGTTTAAGGTAGCTACGTTTACACGCTGCGATTAGTCGGGACGATTTTAGGTTTTGCTGAATGTTAATGACGAATATTTTGAGTTGATGATGTTGTCAAATATCATTAACGTGCATCTGAAATCGGCCCGACAAATTAATCGCAGCGTGTAAACGTACCTTTATCATTATACGCGCGCGCGTGCATTGTGTTTTATTGATGTATTTCTATATTTTATTGTAATTGACTAATATAGTTGTAAAGTTAACAAACGGCAGCAATCCGGCTTGTACTTTCATTCAACTTCCTCACTTTCTCAATTCTTTTGATGATTTCTTGACAAATATTATTTAAATCCATTGAATCAAGTAGACAAAAGTAAAAATGGTGACGACATCGCTACAACCGAAGACAATCCGAATTATCTAGAATCCAGTTCTGACACAGGTTCAGGTAATGTATCTCCTCGAAATCTAAGTACTTTATATTCAATTATACTAAGATTGCTCTACCGAATGTTTAGAAATCGTATTCCTTCCTTAAAGCTTAAAGGGGTACAGCAATAAAATTAACATAATAAAATAAATATACATAGCTCCTTTACCGATATTTCATATATCTTGCCTATTTCTTGAAATATTTACCAAAGGCAAAGCATACTTGGATCCTAATTATATGCGTATTAGATGTCACATAATTATAGCGTTTAAATATTGATTGATAAAATTTTCAAGAAAATTGATATGTAGCGAATTATATGTTACTAAAATCCCAAGTTTGTGATTGGTATTTATTCGTATTTTGATCTTTCAGAAATTACGGATATTAAAGTAGATTTGTACCATTATTCAATTCCCTGAGTTTACGTTTATTCTTTAAGGCAAGCCCTTAGCCCTCTATAACTTTTTAACATCTTTACACTTTAGAATCGGAAAATCCTGACAGGCCTGACAGTCCTGGTAAGACAATTTTAAAATTCATGTTATTAATAATGGTACTGCGTTATACGGAAATGTTCATTGGTAACAATTTGCATTGAACAAAAACTACCTTTGAATCATTAGAAATGTTAGAATGAGAGATATGTCAGAACAACATCGTATATAGACACATGCTTTATTTTCGTTAATACAGTAAATGATGTAATAGACGCCCCGGTTAACCAGATTATTGTAATAGACGCTCTCTCTATTAAAAGCCCCACCTTTTGGGGCGTTACAAACAATTATAGAAGTTGATTTAGGTGATTTTATGAATGTAGCTACATAACTGTAGATTTTCTTGGCTCCGATCCTAGGATAATTTCGTTTGGACGTCGCCACCCTTCACTACCTTTTCAAGCTTTAGTTCCGTCTGGTATTGATATAAAAAGATATATGATATTTGTGTCAGCTAGTTAGCCAAAAACAAACAATTTCCCCACCATTTTTCATGGCTTAGTTCACTGCTTGTAACGGTTATTATAAAATTTCAAATTCCTTTTTACAGTTTTGGGGTCTAGCGCCCTGCTTGATATGGCAGCTAAACCATGCAGCAGGTTATAAGACCCCTTACCCGGCAAATACCGGTATTCCATTGTGTTGTAACAATGCATAACAATACCGAAACTCTCTTGGGAGCTTTAAAAAGCTTTTGCCTGCATGGCAGAGAAACGTAAACAAGGCAAGGGGTCAAAACTTGACTTAATATGCGGGCGGAGGTATGCAATCACTGAGTGCCCTTTAGTTGAAATTTGTTTTATTAACGCTTTACGTTGTTCTATGTTACACTTCTAGTAAGACCAAAAACCTTTAAGTTGATGATGTTTGATGTGTTCTCGATATGCTTTGGTTATGTCGTTAGTAGAGCAATCAATATAAGAGGATGTCCAAATTCAAATCGGAATGCCATAAATATAAATTAATGAATAAATTTTACATTATTAAGTGTCAACCACTTGTTATATTAATTTGTAACGTATACAATTGCACATTCCGTTTTTACAGTGCATGTGGATGTAGGTAGTTGCGATCAGCTAGAACTGGGAGCTGAAGTGGAAAACAATAGAGCATTCCCCATTGAAAAAGAACTTGCAATTGTTTATCATAGCAATTATCCATTAGGTAAGACATATATACCTTTTACATAATAACGCTCTAATATGTCTTGAAATCTGATTGATCAAAAGTAGTTGAAGACTCAACTATAGAATTTAAAAGGAGTTGATTATACCGCATAGGTTTTCTACTTTTATCTCTCTGATCGATGAGCGCCCTGTCTCATTTCAGTGTAAGAAATTTATTAAATCTTCCTCCCTTTCAAATGATGCTTTTCCCTAGAATTTTCCCTCTTATTTATATGCCATCGATTTCATCTCCTCGGCGTACCTTTTCGGTAAAGCCCGCTGAAATATAACTTTTTAATATCTTCGCCCTTTAGAATTTGAAAAACCTGAAGAACTAGTATTGATTGAACCGCAAGGTAAGAAAACATAAAAGCATTAACGAAACTTTTGTTTCTCGCTCGACAGTCCCAGTGAATTATCCATGTTAATCGAATACTTTGCACTTAAGTGTATGAGGTTACCGCGGCGAGTATGAAAACTTAGACTTTTTGGTTGACCAGACGATTACATCAGTAAACTTTGGTGTCTGGAGAAACCTGCAGTGTTTGGTAGAATCAAACTGCATGGAAACATTTTTAAGTTCATTAAAACTATCTATCTTCACGTCTGACTTAGGGAATATAATAATAAGAAAACTGATACTGCGGCAATCGAAGCCCGCGGTCACAGTGCTAAACGACACACTCGAAATTGCAGCAGTATTGGAAGCGCCAAGACCAATTCATGCTTACGCAGGAGCTTATCAAAGCGATTTACAAGATAAAAGTGAGGCTATTCGGCTTGTGCAGTCACGCGAGATCATTACGTCATGTTAAATATTGCGCTATTTTGGGTGGCACGATCGTGAATTTCATCAAAGTGCCGTTTTCGTATATATCTTGCGACATACTGACAGTTATAAAGCAAGCTATGTCTCGCTAGAATCCTTGAACAACGAAGAGTATTTTGGTGCATAGTTTGTTGTTAGGGAAAATTTGCGTACGATTAATGTCAGCCATGTTGGATTTCATTTCAATTAGCTTGAATTTGTTAAACATTTACGAGTTGTGACGTCACTTGCATGAACCGAATAACATAATATAAGAGTGAAGACTCGAAAATATTACGCGAATTTCCAATTTGCTGAATTTCTCCCTTACGTGCAGTCCATCACACCCAAAACATTGCCGAAGACATTGTGCAGTTTATGCGATTTAAAACTTTTGTTTAGTTAATCTCTTACAATTTCTTTACTTAATTGCTATGCTTTCTGCAGACTGTTGTCTTTTTCTCGCCATTTTTCATTGCTGTCTTTATTGCGTTTAATCTCGCGTGTAGTTCACGAAAATCGAAGCGTGAAATGTTTATATATGACCATCTCCAGAGTTATATATACAGGATGTATCAAGGAAAGGTAATCCAACCTTATCATGTTATCATGCGTTTATTATTTAGTTTATATATTTACTTTTTTCATACCAATAAATATCGATCTTTGGGCTGTCAAACGGTGTCATTGCGATCTAAAATGGTCAAATACGCGATACGATTAAAAATTACCGGTCGAAAACGCATTTTTCCAGCATTATTGGGAGTTGAGTGCAAAGCTATATTGTCTGTCTATTGAAATTATTCTCATTTTGGATTCAAATTTAAGGTGGCTCCCTACAGTTTTAATTCTGTGTCGCGGGATTTTGTTCACGCGCGGGATAAACAAACCTTTAAACAAACCTTGTTATAAACAAACCTTTTATAGTTTATATCACGAGTTCACGAATCGCGATTGGGCCAAAATTTCGTTGTCCACACGCGTGGGTATTCGAGGGCTTGTCTCGCATGAAAAATGAAATCCTGAATTTTCTGACGTCACACACAAACTATAAATACATTTTTCTCCTGTTTCCTTTGGTAATTTTTTTTTTAAATTTGCATACGATACAGAAATCACAAAATGCATAAAATATGCGATTTTAAAAAAATTCCTCGAAGCCGAATTTTTTTTATTGCAAAAAAACGTTTTTTTGAGATTTAAAACAATTCGGCTCCGAGGAATTGTTTTAAAATCGCATATTTCAATACTTTGTACTTTAGGTGCTCGTGTGCAAAAAATAAAAAAGCCTTACCGAAGGAAAATCCAAACAATTAAGAAAGAAGATAAAAATACGACAATCTCTAAATCGCGTTGTTACTATGGCAACGTAAATATTTAGAAACATTTTTTGTTCTTCGTAATCCGCAATATTGTGACAATCTGATGGCCAAGTCTCGTGACCATATTCTCATTTTGGATTCAAATTTAAGAATATTAATAAAATAGAATGGCGTGGTCATGCATGAGCTATTTATCAACGAAATCAAATCGCAAATTAACAAAGAAATTTAGTGGTTCAAACAGTTTACGAAACGTCGGAACAGGAAGTCAGCAGACTGAAATAGGAATGGTAAATGTTTCGCAAAAAATGCAACGATCATTTGGGAAAATGGTCGAAAATTCGAAGTACGTTTAATGCCCAAAAGTAGAAAAATGTGATTTCGACCACTCATTTTTCAATGGTTCGTATTGGGCCGTTATTGATCGCAGTGACACAAAAAGGTGTCATTTGACAGAATGATCTCTATTAGTGTGAAAAAGGTGAATCTATAAATTAAATATTATGCGCGCGATAACGTGTTAAAATTGGATTATCTTTTTGATACACCCTGCATGTATAGATTTTGTTCACTCCACACCCGGAAATCGTAAATTAGGGTAAAATAATGCGACAAACTTTCTTGCATTTAGATCAAACAAATTCTGGTTTGTCCACAATTTTGTCAGTGCCATGCAGGGCATTGGAGAATATATATTTAAAACATAAATTACAGATTTTGTAATATCGCTGTACAGTGTCCAATCGGCAGAGATTTATCTAGGTTACAGTCAGATTCTTACGATGATTTGAATCACTATCATTAAGGCAATTAACTATAATTATTATTAGTGACAATCCAAAAAATAGAATAGGTGTTTTTTAACAGGTAACACTCGGGATGAATCAATCTTTTTCGTAAAACCATTGAACAATTTTTCCATATATTTTAAGAGACGTCCGCTTATCAACTGTTAATATTTTTGCATTTTAGAATATAAGGAATCCAACAGTCCTAACACAGTACAGTGTATTTCGTATGTACCTGCAAGTAGGCAAAGTCTGTTAAACGAATATATTTGTTCTTCCAATATAATTATTGAAACTATTTATCAATGTTGCGTGGTGCCAAACTACCCTTGCAACTCTAGAAACCTTTACGTATAGGCGATGCGTAGGTCGAGTTTTCAACAGTGAAATATTTAGAATCATATGTCTTAAATGCCTGTAAGGTGTAATAGACGTTTCCAAAGATCGCTTCACAACCTTGTCTTAAGTCTAGTCTGGTTTCGCTCAGTTTTGGTACGATCATTTTCCAAAGTGGTCATGTTGAAAAACTGCCAAAATATCTAGGAGAATGGCATTGTTGAAAGTTCTTATGTACGTACATTGGCAATCTTATATATTAATCATAGATTTCGTTTTGCTCTGCTGATGTTCATGCATAACCCCAAACAGCGCAAAAAGGTTCTAATGATATGGTTATGAAGCCATTTTCGAAATGATTATATTTATTACTATGGTGTCGGACATATAGAGCTGACTACTCGCGGAGTGGGTCCTCAGTTTTTTGCGTGCCATGCCATTATTTTTCCATTTTTGCTTTCTTTGCATTAGATTCACTCGACTTGTAACAAGTCCTTTTGCATGCTTTCGTCTTATTGATATTGATGCCTTAATAGAGTAATACCATAATCAAGTTAAGATAAAGAAATCCGGTTAATATAGTTTGTGTAACTATAACAGTACAAACTGGAATGCACAAAGGAAACATGAGAAAAGAGGATGCTCCCAGCCTTCTTTGACTTTGTGTTGAATGGATGAATACGTTTAATATTGTTTTAACTGTAAAATGTTTAACCGCTTTAAAAACTTATAATTCAAGTATGCAACTGTTAATATTAAATTTCGATCCTTTCAACTATTTTCAAGATGGTCAGGCTAATGCCCTTAGCGAGTGCCCTCTAGTTGAAATTTGTTTTATCAACGTTTTACGTTGTTCTATGTTATACTTCTAGTAAGACCAAAAACCTTTAAGTCGAGGATGTTTGATGTTTATTTATTTATTTATTTAATTCGCCTTGTACATCTTGTACATATTACATAGTGGCAGGGAATCCGCAACAGCGTAATTGCCAATTACTGCGGGCCCAAATAAATAAATAAATTACAACAATTCACATATTAAACAACAAAGAACAGTACTAACCGTTCGTATATACAGCACAATAATGACGTTGTGAGACTACGAACAGAATTACACTTAGGACATATAGTTTTATAACTACGAGGATCCTCAACATTGTAACACGAGTACAAAGAGGAAATGTAAATCTTAAACATTGCCGACTTAAATGACGAAAGACTATTTTTATTTAAATTAAGTTCATCAACGAGATGGTTCCATATTCGAGTTGCCCGAATCATGTAAAATCTTTGATATGTTACTGTTTTGCATTTTGGCACGAAGAACTTAGGACTGTTATTGGAGGAGGATCTAGTGGATCTGGAAGTGCGGATAATTGGACGTAGTGATGCTTTAATGATTACTAGTTTGTGAGTTATTTTATAAAAGAGCACCATGTGTAGATATTCATGCCAATAGCAGATCGGTAAGAGACCTAAGGTCTGGGGGTGAAGGTGTAGTCCATAGAGGAGGAGAATGGAAGAAGACTGGATTTGTTGGTTTTTTCTCTCTGTGTTGTTCGTTCAAGGTGGCGTATTAGTTCGGATTGTGGTTGCCATATTTGGGTATAGCATACCCAGTGGTGTAAGACGAACTAGCGCAGGTATAATGTCATTCTCACTTTGTGGATGTGGATATACATTGTGGATCTTGATGTAACAATAGTTTATTTTTTTTTTTTGACTGCTGCTACACTGTCTGTGTTCCAATTTTTTTTTTTATCCAAAAAACGCCGAGATCTCGTTCACATCTCTGTACCTAAGGTTTGAAGTCTGGTGATATAGTGGAGAGAAGGGAAGACTGAGGATGGTTTTAGTTTGCTGCTCTTATTGTGTTCATTCGGTGTGGCGTATTAGTTCGATGGATTGTGGTGCCCATATTTGGGTAGCATACCCCAGAATGGTGGCCGGGAACGCAAAGGTATAATATTATCTCACTTTCCTGGTTGTGGATATACATTGTGGATCTTCTGATGTAGCAATAGTTTATTTGATTCTGACTGCTGCTCGTACACTTGTCTGTTTCCAATTTAAGTTTCCACACAAAAACATGATCTCGTTCACATCTCTGTACTAAATTTCCGTTGTTGAGTTTGTAATTGAATGTTATTGGTGTTATCTTTCTTGTTATACGTTGTGTGTTGCATTTCGTTTCATTAAATTTGAGACCAGACTCTTCAGACCACGTTTTTAAATGTTTGAGATCGCTTTGAAGCTGTTCGCTGTCTTCGATGGACTTGATGTTTTTGAACAGTTTTGTATCATCAGCAAACATAGCAACATGGCTAGATGTAATTGTATCTGGAAGGTCATTGACATAGAGGCTGAATAGGACTGGACCGAGGATATACCCTTGAGGCACACCTGATGTGACTGGCAGGGTAGTAGAGGTGGAACCTTGTTCAGTTACACGTTGATGGCGATTGGTTAGGTAAGATTGAAACCACTGCAAGAGACTACCTCCAAATCCAGCCATCCGTAATTTGTGCAACAGATGTTTATGGTTCACCTTGTCAAACGCCTTAGACATGTCAAGATACACAGCATCGATTTGACCTCCAACATCCAAAATCGATCCGATATAGTTGCAAACTTCGAGAAGATTGGTCACGCATGATCTTCCTCTAATGAATACGTGCTGCGAGGTCTTAATTACCTGGTACAGCTGCTCCCTGATGTTATAAAAGACGCAGCGTTCCAAAACTTTCGACACAATTGGAAGGAGTGAGATTGGCCGGTAGTTCTCAGCATATTCTTTTTCACCTTTCTCGTATACACGAATTATGTTGGCGATTTTCCAATCTTCTGGGAGAGCACCTTGACTTAGGGACTTATTAAAAAGCGTGCACAAAGACGTTGAAATAACAGGAGCTGTTTCTTTGAGCAGGCGGGCTGGGACGTCGTCAGGTCCTGCAGTGGCTTTTGTAACATCCAGTCTTTCAAGAACTGCCTGAACTTCCTCGACTGTCAGAATAATCTCAGACAAGACCGGAGTCTCGAGTTCATGGCTGGTTTCTTCCTTCAAAGAGTCATCAGAGTCAAATACTGATGCAAAGTAGCTGTTAAACATGGACGTGATATCTTCAGGGTTGTCAGCTTTGATCCTGGGTGACTTGGATTCTTGATCGTTCTTTGTTCCAGCTGTAGAGATTGTATCTAAGATACAATCGCATTTTGGACTGATGTTTCATTGCGGACCAAAATCGTTTTGGATTCTTTTGGAAGTTGTTCCCCAAAGACACATAAAATTGTTCTCGACTTTCGCGTAACATACGTTTAATCGTAGCACGTAGATGTTTAAATTTTTCACGTATGTGACTCGTTGCATGGGGCCGATCTTAGTTTTTTCCACACAGTGTTCTTTTTCTTAATCAGGTGTAAAATCGTTTAGGGCTTCGATGAATGAATTATTTGTGCTAGGAGTTTCAAGTCACCAGTGTGTTGTTCTATATCATATGGGAAGTCACAAGTCATACGAATTTTAATCATTAAGATTGACACACCACTCAGAAAAGAGAAAAACATATCTAACCAATCAGAACCAGAATTCGTAATTTCTGCTGACACTATTTCTCGTTGCTTTTTTGATTTTAAATGAAGGGAAGTACTGTTTGAAACGATTGAATTTTCACTGCTTCGTTGTCCTTAGAACCCTCCGAGAAATGCGATCTTTTTCCGTAAAATGGTGGTATAGTCATCATTGAGGAGCTCGAGATTAGAGATGTTTTCGTTTAGCCATGTTTCATTAACGCAGATGCTATCAATATCGTCACCGTAAACTAGATCTTGAAAGCAATGGATGTTGCTAATAATTGTTTCAGTCACGGCATTCAAAGTGACACATTTCAGGTGCTTTAAAGGACCAGGGTTGGTTGCAACATCGCCACAAAGAAGAATACAGATCATTGAACTAGCATTGTTGCGGTTGATTTGAATCCAGGCCATAACGATGAAACCTGGGGAGATTAAACTCTCTCAGCACGACGTCACGGGTTGCTGACCAAACCAAACATAACTTTTCCGGGGAATAGCAATCTCAGCACTAACATGAACACTTTCGAACTTACCTTTGTTCTTTTCAAGATCTGAGAATGATGATAACATGCCCGACAACGAGAGAATTACTAAAACAGTTAGGAGTTTCCAGATTACTGCATCACTAAATGGCTTTTGCAAGCTCTTCGTACCATCTAGAAGTGTTTTTTCCGGCGCAGTTCTTTATTTAAGGCACTTTGACGTGGTTTTGAATTCATTATAGTTCCACTTACTTCTAATCAGTTCATAATTGACCGTAAATTGTTCTAATTGAAAAACCGTTACAGCGCCTGCGATGACGTGTGTTTGTTGGAGGCGTACGTTGGTTTGCTCGCGCGACAATCAACCGTCCGTTAGCGCGCGCTCGTATTAACAAATTTCAAATATAAATGTCCACTCACCAAGAAATTTGATAGCACAAAAAATGAACTTTTTTTTCAAATTAAATAAAATATTTCCCACTTGTTGTAAATAAACACTTTACCCAACAGTTTCCACGATGATAACTGTAAAACGCTACCAAAAAGTGCGTAAATTTTGTTGTTATTGCGGAGCACAAAACTCCACTTCTTTACGCGGAACCCGACCGCTGACCGTTATGTTTTATTAATACCGTTATGTTTTCTCGATATGCTTTGGTTATGTCGTTAGTAGAGCAATCAATATAAGAGGATGTCCAAATGGAAATCGGAATGCCATAAATATAAATTAACTAGAAATACATGCATGCAGAATCCCCTCGCGCATTCAAACCAAACAATTTACTCCCCAAAAGTTATTGTAACGTGAAGCACTGAGCCGATCATTGTAACCATGCTCACAGATTAATGATATACAGATATGGAACTCGAGTCGGAACCTTTGATGTTTTTGTCCCCACGCTGACGGAATTCCACGCACCACGCAAATTGCTCTGGCGCGTGGCTGGCAAGTTGCGCTCGTCGAATTTCCTAACTAAAGTATAGGAGAAACACTGTTCGAAACAGATCATCATTAATTTTGAGCTTAAAATTTCTGAAAATAGCAGTAAGTGATCACTTTTGTTTGTTTTTAAAACACGTTCGAGTTTCCCAACAACTTTTATTTATCATTGAAAGCCAGGTAATGATATTTTCGTTGAAGATAAGGTTAAATTCATACTTATACGCGGCTTGCCGTGTCTTTTTGTTTTCGGACTTTTCATGCCTTGAAAACTTGTAAAATTTGAACAAAATCTGAAAAAACTTTCCACTTCCACTAACCTTGTAAGGATAAGATTTCCCCTGAGACTTAGTATTTCAAGTAGATATAGGCTTCCAAAGTTGAAAAAGTTGCAAAAATCGATTCGTCAAAGTCAATTTGATAGAAAATACTGATAAATGTATTCCTCGAGGCATGTTTTTCCCGTTTTTTCCGTACCAAAGCGTTTTTATATAATTATCCACTTTTTGTTAAAATGCTCTAGTCCTAGCCTATTTGTAAAAGTTGTGAACGACGTACAAATCATCCAGATATACTCTTTAAAATAGCTGTTTTATTGCCAAAATTTGGGTTTTTCCTATCTACTTCCTGATTAAAAATTTGCATGACACTTGCCAGAGGCTCGCGCATGCGCATTGAAAAAGTGGGGACAGGATCCCGCGAGAGTTCCATATCTGTATATCATTAATCTGTGCCATGGTAACACGCAACACAGTAAATACAACAACACTGTATATAAATTTGCACAAAATGGTAAAATATTGATAAGATTTGTACTTTTAACTATAAAATTATCAATTACCCAACTATATAAAGTAGGTATGTTATTATGTACTCTTTTAGCTTTGATTTATTGTAAAATTCAACCTTAGACGAATGGATCAGACGTCTCGCAAAACGTTTCGAAATTTTCGTAAAACTTGAACTGGTTTTTGAACAGTATTTTTATACTTTGTCTTCGTACTTGTTTTTAAGATTTAATGTGTTGTATTCTAGAACCTATTTGAATTAATACTAAAATACTTTTTAAGATTAATTAATGTTGTATTGACCACAAAGGATGACCTATGCGCTTTCAAATTCACAAACTATACTGCATGACAACTGGCAAAAGCAAGTACGCAAAATAGACACTTACTTTAAAACACGAAAATCTTCTCATTTTTTCTGGCTTTTGACTGCTTTTCCTCCTGTGACCATCGATAAGCCCCCTGCCTCATTTCAGTGTAAAACAATTTATCAAATCTTCCTCCCTTTCAAATGATGCTTTTCCGAGGAATTTGTTCTCCTATTTATATACCATCGATTTCATCTCCTGGGCGTATCTTTTCAGTAAAGCCCGCTGAAATATAACGTTTTAACATCTTCGCCCTTTAGAATTTGAACAACCTGCAGAAGCAGTATGGATTGCAAGCCAAGGTAAGAAAACATAAAATCATTAAGGGAACTTTTGTTTCTCGCTCGACAGTCCCAGTGAATGATCCATGTTAATCGAATACCCACTTATGAGTGTGAGAATACCACTGCGAATGTGAAAACGATGGAAATCAGCTTAGATTTTTTGGTTGACCAAGATTACATGAGTAAAACTTTGGTGTCTGGAGAAAACCTGCAGTGTTTGGTAGAATCAAACTGCATGGAAGCATTCTTCTTCACGTCTGACTTAGGGAATATAATAATAAGAAAACTGATACTGCGACAATCGAAGTCCGGTCCCAGTGCTTAAAAGCACATGCACTATAATTACTGTGCCACCATGAACCACCTGAAAAACACAATCTGTGATGGTGGTTTGCCTGAATAAATATTATTATCATTCATTCATTCATTCATGCAACACCCCAAAACTAACAAACAGTAAACGAAACTGCATGATTAGCGTTTTTGACTAGCTGCTTTTCCACTTTGATATCATTACTATAATAGGATAGGATGATGCAAGAATAATTGTCAATGAAATGTTTGTAAAGTAATCAATGGATTCTCGCACTGTTTTCAGTCTCACTTTGATACCAAACCGAAGCAGAAAAGGGGGAAGACTCGAAAATATTACGCGAGTTTCCAATTTGCTGAATTTCTCGTTTACGTGCAGTCCAATCACACCCAACACATTGCCGAAGATATTGTGCAGTTTATGCGATTTAAATTTTTGTTTATATAATCTCTTACAATTTCATCAATTAATTGCTATGCTTTCTGCAGACTGTTGTCTATTTATCGCCATTTTTCATTGCTGTCTTTATTGCGCTTAGTCTCGCGTGTAGTTCACGAAAATCGATGCGTGAAATGTTTATATATGACCATCTCCAGAGTTATATATAGATAGATAGATAGATAGATAGATCGTTTATTAAATAACCTTATTACAGCTGAAAACTGAATTGTTAAGGTATAAGTTTTAAAAGTATATGTACAAGTACTATAATAAGTATGACTATGAATACAAGAAATATTTAATCTTTTAAACTTTGAAGTTATTAAGAATTTACTAAATTTTATCTAATTCAAATCATTATATCGTTTGGCGCTTGAGTTTATAAAGCATAATCTAAAACGGTCCGTGTTACACACAGGAACAGTAAAATGTCTTGTTCTCCTCAAGGAATCCATTGTTTGCTTATTGTATGGAAGCAGATTAAAAAGTTGATCATTTGGATTAGCTAAAATCTTAGCAAGGAATTCGTCACACATTTTTAGTCGGTAGTCAGAGAGTTTGGGAAGTCCTGATTTTTCAAGAGCTGCGCAGTATGGTATGTCATAGCCATAAATAATCCTCAGTGCCCGTTTCTGGATTTGTTCTAGAGCGGAACTTAAACAGTCTGGTAGATTGAAATGAAAGACTTGGCAAGCATACGTCAAAATCGATCGAATACATGTGATGTAAAATTGGACTAAGTTATTTGGTTGTATCTTCGCTTTCTTTAATTGGGAAAGGAAATATAGTCTTTTCGATGCTTTCTTTGTAATGTTTTCTATGTGTTGGTTCCATTTCATGTTATCTTGTAAAGTTATTCCTAGGACTTTTACAGATTTTGCAACGTCTATGGTATTTCCATTTATGTGTAGACTCTCGTATAAAGTTGGGTCTCTTTTGAAGGAAATTCTTAGTTCTTTACATTTCCTGGGCTGGCGCTGGAATTTGTTGTTTTCGGACCAAACTGATACTTGGTCGGCCATTGTTTGTGCAAGGCTTGTTTGGTCTTTGTGAACGATTTCGAAAATTGTGGTATCATCAACAAATATTACGTTTCCATCGGAGGAAGGTATTTCTAGATCGTTTATCATTATTAGAAAAAGCCATGGTCCCAGTTTAGTGCCCTGGGGCACTCCCGCAAGGACTTCTTTCCATTCTGAGAACAGGTCGCTACCCAGTTTAACTCTTTGTCGCCTGTCACTAAGGAAATCACAGATCCAGTTAATTATATGAGGATTTATTCCAAGTTGTTTTAATTTTGCGATAAGCAAATTATGATCTATCATGTCAAAGGCTTTTTTATAGTCCATGATTAGGATTCTCACATCGGCGCTGGTACCATCAGTGGCCTTCAGCCAATGGTGGGTGAGATTGATGAGGGCATGAGTAGTTGAAGATCCTGGAATACAACCATATTGGTCGGGTCGGATATATTTTATTACTGCTGGTTTTACATGTTTTTGTACTACATAGTCCTCAGCTATTTTTGAAACGGACGGAGTTAGAGAGATGGGTCTGAGATCGTTATTAATATCGTTTACTTTAGAGGTTTTAGGTACAGGTGTAATATTTGCACATTTCCATATATATGGGAGTTGTTCTTCAAAAAGGGAAGTATTGATTAGGGAACTAATGGGTGACGCCAATACATGGGCAAAGTCCTGTAAAATCCAATTAGGTATTTCGTCTGGTCCGTGGGCTTTAGATGGATTTATTGACATCAGTTGTTTAGTTATTTCGTCGATTGATACACTTGGGATTGGGTAACCGTAGGAGACCATTTTACTCATAGGAGATAACTTGGGATAGTGTTCTTGAGGTTGTAAAAAGGCTAAATTTATGTCATTTGCTAGATTGACCTTTGATTCTGTTGTTGGAGCGTCGTCTAGTAATTTAGTAACAAAGTCAGATTTTGGTTTAGACATTCCACATAACCGTTTGCACTCCGACCACCACTTCTTGGGTTCAGTATCTTTGATTTCTTTGATTTTGGTCTCATAGTATCTGCTCTTGCAAGTTTCCTCTCCCTGTTTACACAGTTACGATAGTATTTAAATTGCAGTGGAGAGTTTTGGTTCAAAGGCTTTTGGCGACACTTTATTAGCCATTTTATATGGCCAGTCATCCATGGAACGTCATTATTGTGTAATTTATTGATTTAGTTGGTATAATAATGGGTGTATCAAGGAAAGGTAATCCAACCTTATCATGTTATCAGGCGTTTTTTATTTAGTTTATATATTTACTTTTTTCATACCAATAAATATCGATCTTTGGGCTGTCAAACGGTACCTTTTTGTGTCATTGCGAAAGCAACTGGCAAAAGCAAGTACACAAAATCTTCCTCCCTTTCAAATGATGCTTTTCCGAGGAATTTGTTCTCCTATTTATATACCATCGATTTCACCTCCTGGGCGTATCTTTTCAGTAAAGCCCGCTGAAATATAACGTTTTAACATCTTCGCCTTTTAGAATTTGAAAAACCTGCAGAAGCAGTTTGGATTGCAAGCCAAGGTAGGAAAACATAAAATAATAATATAATAATAAGAAAACTGATACTGCGGCAATCGAATTCCGGTCCCAGTGCTCAAAAGCACATGCACTATAATTACTGTGCCACCATGCAACACCCCAAAACTAACAAACAGTAAACGAAACTGCATGATTAGCGTTTTTGACTAGCTGTTTTTCCACTTTGATATCATTACTATAATAGGATAGGATGATGCAAGAATAATTGTCAATGAAATGTTTGCAAAATAATCAATGGATTCTCGCCCTGTTTTCAGTCTCACTTTGATACCAAACCGAAGCAGAAAAGGGGGAAGACTCGAAAATATTACGCGAGTTTCCAATTTGCTGAATTTCTCGTTTACGTGCAGTCCAATCACACCCAACACATTGCCGAAGATATTGTGCAGTTTATGCGATTTAAATTTTTGTTTAGATAATCTCTTACAATTTCTTCAATTAATTGCTATGCTTTCTGCAGACTGTTGTCTATTTCTCGCCATTTTTCATTGCTGTCTTTATTGCGCTTCGTCTCGCGTGTAGTTCACGAAAATCGATGCGTGAAATGTTTATATATGACCATCTCCAGAGTTATATATACAGGGTGTATCAAGGAAAGGTAATCCAACCTTATCATGTTATCAGGCGTTTTTTATTTAGTTTATATATTTACTTTTTTCATACCAATAAATATCGATCTTTGGGCTGTCAAACGGTACCTTTTTGTGTCATCGCGATCTAAAATGGTCAAATACGCGATACGATTAAAAATTACCGGTCGAAAACGCATTTTTTCAGCATTAGGAGTTGAGTGCAAAGCTATATTTTCTGTCTATTGAAATTATTCTCATTTTGGATTCAAGTTTAAGAATCTTAATAAAATAGAATGGCGTGGCCATGCATGAGCTATTTATCAACGAAATCAAATCGCAAATTTGCAACGAAATTTGGTGGTTCAAACAGTTTACGAAACGTCGGAACAGGAAGTCAGCAGACTGAAATAGGAATGGTAAATGTTTCGCAAAAAAATGCAACGATCATTTTGGCAAATGGTCGAAAATTCGAAGGACGTTTAATGCCCAGAAGTAGAAAAATGTGATTTTGACCACTCATTTTTCAATGGTTCGTATTGGGCCGTTATTGATCGCAGTGATACAAAAAAGGTGTCATTTGACAGACTACTCAATAACGTATTCAGTTTTTTTGGTAGAATGTTGCTTTCGAGAAGTCCTTAACCACGCTACAGCAATCGACGAAGAGAGACCATTTCTTATTCCTAAGTCATATCCTGTTGCCTATCAAAGCAAAGAGAAAGATACAGGTTTGATATTCTTTACACTTGTACTAATATATTTATTCACATGCACAGTGGAAGATCTCCTTACGGTGTCCTTTCAAATACGAACAACTTCCTATGTATAGTCAAAGTATATGTTTTTCCAAGAAAACCAATGTATATAATGCGTACCCTCTCTAATACGGGCAATGAAGCCTAATCTCATCCCAGAAAGAAAATTTAAATAAATTTAACCTCTTTGTTCTGGATTAAATACTGAAAATAGAATACATGATAAATTAACGTGTTCTGAAATAGACCTAACTTTCCCAGACCTAACTCGCCCAGATTTGTGGCGATATTTCGGGAAGAAAACGTAGTTGAGTAGTTTTGTTAAAAGTAACCAACGAATGTTTCTTTGCTGAGTGTTTGCAAGATGTTGATAATATCAATACAGTATACTCATATCATTTTGTATTGCTCTGAAGATGTGGCAAGAAGCATTGAAGCGTCAGGTCACTTTATACATACATATATTACTCGTTTGAGGGCCGCGGCGCTCTTTAAATTTTTAGTGTTTTTGAATCGGCGGAGCTTATTCGAGGGCTGCGCTCTTTAAAAACTATTCTATTTGTATCTGCTTTCACAACGGAATTGCGCATTTCCAAAGTTCTGGAGAGAGAGGTAAACAACAGAGCAATGAAGCATACTCACTTCGAACTTGAAAACAATGTAAAACAATGGATTCTTCAAAACAAGATAAACGAGAAGCAGTCGAATGGCTGAAAAAAGGACACATTTGAAGTGTTTTAAACGGGTAAGTGTCTATTTTGCATATTTTAGTTTGAGGAATTTCAAAAGCGTATGTCACTCAGTGAGGTTATTATAATATCGATTAAACTTTAAATTTGAATTTTGAAGTAACTACGTAATGTCAGAAACTTCTTTTTAAAGATAAATTTAAAAAATTATACTGTCAAAAAACAGTTGAAGTTTTCTGAAAATTTTTGACGTTTTTGTGAAATGTCTAAGGTTAAATTTTACAGCAAGCCAAAGCTAAAAGAGTACGTAATAACATATCTACTTTATATAGTGACAATTCATAATTTTAGGGTTAAAAGTACAAATATTTATATTACTATTTTATAATTTTGTACCAAAAGTAAAAAATTGTGTGTTGCTATGGTTACAATGATTGACTGAATACTTCATGTTACAATACATTTTGGGAAGAATAATTCCTGAGTTCGAATAGGCAACGGGATTCTGCATGAGTGTATTTCTAGTGCAGGATAATAATGTACGAGGCTGATCAAAGGATTCAGACGTACTGTAGTCGTTTTCAACTAGAACAGTTCCGTCTAACACTGCTTCGATTAAACGTCGCGTTGTTGTGAATAAGTGCGGCGCTTATTCGAGTACGGCGCTCTTCAATATTCTGTTCTTATGTACGGCGGGTATTAGGAGGCGGCGCTTAAACGGTTAGATACGTTAACTAGAAATACATTCATGCAGTAAACCCTCGCCATTAGAACCAAACAATTATTCTCGCGAACACCCAAAAAGCATTGTAACATGAAGTACTAAGTAGATTACTGTAACCATGGTAACACGCAAGCGAAGCGGAGTGGCGGACACTGTATTTCTTTTCTTTTCTGTACAAACTGGTAAAATAGTGATAAGATTTTTACTTTTAACAATAAAATTACCAATTGCCCAACTATATAAAGTAGGTATGTTATTTTGTTATCTTTTGGCTTTGTTTTACTGTAAAATTCAATCTTAGACGTCTTACAAAACGTTTCGAAATTGTCATAAAACTTCAACTGTTTTTTTAATAGTATTTTTATACTATGAAGTTTTTTAGATACAATATGTTGTTTCTTTTCTATATAACGCATTTGAATTAATACTAAAACAATTTTTAAGATTAGTCAATTTGTGTTGACCGCACAGGATGAACTACGCATTTTCAAAACCACAAACTGACGGCAAAACTGCAAAAGCAAGTATGCAAAATAAACACTTACCCGTTTAAAACGCTTTAAAACTCGAAAATCCTGTCCTTTCCCGGCCTTTCGACTGATTTCTTTTCTTATTGACTTTAGTAAATGAAAGTCCTCTAAAAAATTTTCATTTATCTTGTTTTGGAGGCTTAATATTCGTCTGAATTAATATATCCCGACTCCAGAGTACAATTTTGAAAAAAGTTTCATATAAATGCCAAAAAAAATGCCAAAATGGCAGTTATTGTTCTGACGTATACATATAAAAGCAAAATCGTGGTCTTAGCCAATCATGATGTTGCTAGTTACCAGTTTTCTCTCGGCTTTAACTCGCGCATGCGCATAACTTAAAAAACCGTCCAGTCCACACTGATCTGAAAATATAGTACCTGGATCGAGCTTCTATACCTATGAAAATTGAAGCCAGTTTTAGATTTGGCGGCCATATTGGAGGGACCAGCGATGGCCGTCGTACAAGGAGTGCAGTACGAGGAGATATTTTCAATTTGCGCTGTGTTGAGCGATGGAATTATTGAAGTTTAAGGTGGCTCCTTACAGTTCTGTAAAACTTTGGGCACTTCAGTAAATTTCGCTTTCAACTAAATTTATATTGGATATACTTACGACAGGGCAAAATGAGCATTTCCAGGAATGTAAAGAGGTATTAAATATTCTCTTTATGGACAAACAGGAATAGTGTTAGTGTTGCTATGGCAACCATGCTGTCTTATCTTTTGCGTTTATACTGTCTAATTTCAGATTGAATTGATAATATCTTTTTTCTCCTTCGGTCAATTTTTCTGAAATTTTTTTGGAAGATTAATGGTCCACCAAAAGAATAACATATCAAAATTTGAAGGGTAGTTTATAAGGCTAGTTTCGAGATATTTTGGAATTTCTGATTGCAGAGAAAACCTCCCAGAATTTTTTGAAATTAGGATATGTTTTTTCTTCTTGTCTTATTTAATAAGTGTACAAAGTTGTAAAAATTTCACCGAAGCAGAAACACGAGAAAAACAGCTTGAAAACCCATTTGAAGTTGGGTTGACGTGGGATTAAATATCGACTCGACAAGATCGCACTTTGGTGCATGCGTAGAAATTATAATGACGTGAACAACACGAAATGAAACCACACACAACTTTTCAACATCTGTTCCAGACCACAATAATGAAGGAAACGTGTCAGTTTAGTTCATGCTTTGGTTCTTTCACTTTGACTTTGAGATTTATATAATTATATGTATTTTCATTCCTACTTTGGCTTGTGCTTTATTATTTACATGTTTGAGGTGAAAAGGAAGTTTAACAAGCAACACATTAATGTGAAAAAGTTTCAAAACATTCAAACAACATGTATTTTTCATATAAAGGCAACTCGTATAAAACCGTATAAAACTGTCTGTATTGTAGTTTTATGTGCTAGTTTAGCAGGTCAAACACTAATTGTGAATTGAGTTGAAAGATAGGAGTAACATATTATATTATATTATATTACTTTGGCAGTTCTAGACTTCCTTGAACACAGTATAAAGTATAATTTCAGAATCTAATAGTAATAGTCAATGCAACCAGTCGAAGATTTTGAACATTATAAAAGAATATACGGAACGTATATAGGTAAAAAACACACTAAAAGAAAGCTTAGAAACTGGTTAAAAACATACATACTGTTTAAATTTCAAAGGTTTACGATTATAATGAAAAATTTGTGGTTTCTTCGCAGATATATTAAAAGTCTCCGAAAATAACTTCCCGCGGCTTGCTTCAAACATTTTTGCCGGGTCACGAATATTCCACGCGTGGGACGCGATCATAACGTCTGATCTATATAGATCGGATTTCAAACTGTACTTAACTGTAGGGAGCCACCTTAATTGGAAATGTGTAAAGGAGTTGGTATACTGTTAAAAGTCACCGATTTGGTTTGATTTCGGGCGTTTCTTGGCGAAAAAACTGTTCGCGTGTGTATGTTGTTGTCAGCCATGAGTGAGCATATTCACGTGAAAATTTTGGAATAAATCGCCGTACTGTGCCTCTCGGCGTAGAAATCAAAGAAATTACAAGAAAGGAGACAGTTCCACATGGGAAAGTAATACTGGGCAAATAGTGATGGTGAAAGATCGGCCTGAAAACGGGTTTTTGTGACGATTAAAGTCGACGAACTTTGCGTGTTGTAGCAACAATATTTTGCCTTCCATAGTAAAACAAGAAACGAGACAGGACGTCTTGTGGGAGTAATATTGCGTGTATAAATAATGAGGAATCACTGAATCAGGCTGAAAACGAATGTTATTACAGAAACTTTACGCGTAAGTGGCCGTGATGCACTGTCGCCATATAGGACATCTAGAATTTATTAGTGATGTAAATAATAGTATACTTTCTATGCTCAGTTCATGCTTCAAATTTAATATGTTTGTAGTAAAGTCATAATATACATTTTATACTGTATATTTCTTGTAAAAGTATGTTTTAAATTTCTGTGAAAGGTTTTACTTGTCTGAAACATTCTGTGTCCTGTAAAGAATTTGCGAAAAGCTGTATGCAATAAATCAGCATACCATATCAATGCTATTGTAAAAGTTCTCATTGAGAAATGTTTTTATTAATTCAAATTTCTTTTTAATATGTCTTTAAACTAGATTTATACCATTTGGTTCCTGATCTACTTGTCAGCTATTGTGTCATTAATTCCTTGGCACAGGAAAAAAACAGGGGCTAAATATATTAGGCCATTCTTTTAAGCAAGGTCTGAAATTTGCAGTATCCTGATATCCACAAGATACTAAAATTTGGTGTTGGATACTAAATAGTGAATGACTTGTATCCTGACTGGATACTACAAAATTGCAAACATTGGTATAACATTAAATGTCTTTAATCAGCATTCAAGTCAAGTGCATACAACTTTGCTTAAGGTTTATATGCATCTTAGTGTATCATGATTATTGATACCAACTTATTTAGTGTCTAGTTGTTGACTGTTGTGTCTTATGTTGTTATTGTTACTTGTAACAGTGAGATGGTCAGGAATGGGTAACTCAGTTGGAATGGATACTAAAAAATAATTTAAATTCCAGATTCTGGAAAGGGAGTATTAATGCATATTATATGGCGGTTTGTAGTTCAATTACAGTAACTGAATATGACAATCCCTGGGGTTCCCAACAGAGCATGTAGTATTCCCCACTAGCACCACCCCTGTACAGATTCAAGCTTAAAATACATGTTGTAAATAAATTGTTCATTTAATTCATAAGGAAACTAAATGCCACAGCATGATGCTTTATATAGATGACATGTAATCAATCTCTTGAGACACAGCAGACAAATTTGTGACACACTTTATTGGGTTGGTAAATTTGGTATACAGTGTGAACAATATACTTTGTACTTATCGCCCAAGCTGCCCTATGTATGCTGTTGTGGCATTTATTGCAATCCAACCATTGGCAATGCAACCCTTGTAGTGGAACATTCTGACGAATTCTATCAATCTGACCAGTGTATTAAATTTAGTGAATCTGTGAATGCAAAAAAAATGCATAACAGCATAAGTACTTTCTATTTATTGTGCCTCAGCAAACAATGAACTATTTTCTTGGACCTATTAAATATACTGTCGTATTTTATACAAGTATGAACAACGTCCGGGCAACAACAATCAATTGTTAATTGTTGTATCTACAACAAGCAAAGTTCGTCGACTTTAATCGTCACAAAAACCCGTTTTAAGGCCGATCTTTCACCATCACTATTTGCCCAGTATTACTTTCCCATGTGGAACTGTCTCCTTTCTTGTAATTTCGATTTCACCGAGAGGCACAGTACGGCGATTTATTCCAAAATTTTCACGTGAATATGCTCACTCATGGCTGACAACAACATACACACGCGAACAGTTTTTTCGCCAAGCAACGCCCGAGATCAAACCAAATCGGTGACTTTTAACAATATACCAACTCCTTTACACATTTCCAATTAAACTTCAATAATTCCATCGCTCAACACAGCGCAAATTGAAAATATCTCCTCGTACTGCACTGCTTGTACGACGGCCATCGCTGGTCCCTCCAATATGGCCGCCAAATCTAAAACTGGCTTCAATTTTCATAGGTATAGAAGCTCCATCCAGGTACTATATTTTCAGATCAGTGCCAGTCCATGACAAAAAAAAATGGCGGATGACTTTGCATTCCACAATGTTTTCACATACACGGGTGTAAATATCCGAGCAGAATTAGTACCCTCGCACGGCGCTTCGCGCCGGCTCGGGGACTAAGACGATCAATGCCACTTTACTAGAAATACATGCATGCAGAACCCTCGCCCATTTGAACCAAACAATTTACTCCCCAAAAGTTATTGTAACATGAAGTACTGAGTCGACGAATGTAACCATGGTAACACGCAACATTGTATATTTTTTATATTTTAATTTGTACAAAATATTGTTTTGTTTTTAACTATAAAATTATCAATTGCCAACTATATAAAGTGGGTATATGCTATTATGTACTCTTTTAGCTTTGATTTACTGTAACATTCAACCTTAGACGTTCACAAAAACGTTTCGAAATTTCAAAACTTCAACTGCTTTTCGAGGAGTATTTTTATACTTGCACTTGCTTTTGCAATGAAGTTTTGAGATTTAATGTTTTTTATTTTTCTAACATATTTGAATCGATACTAAAATGCTCTTAACGATCAATCAATGTTGTATTGACCACGCAGAATGATCTACACATTTTCAAATTCACAAACTATACTGCATGCTATGTTAAAAAATCGGCAAAGCAAACATGCAAAATAGACACTTGCCTGTTTAAAACGCTCCTTTTTCGGTCTTTCGACTGTTTTTCCTCTTGTTAATTTGTCCTCTAAGTAATTTTCATTTATCTTGTTTACTTACATAGAGACTTACTTATAAAATGAGTGCAAAACTATTTTTGAAAAAAGTTTGCAAAATGGTCTGTGATGGAAGCACAGTGATGGAAGTCTTCTCTCGGCTTGAACTTGCGCATGCGCATAACTTACAAAACCGTCCCGTCCATGACAAAAAAAAATGGCGGACGACTTTGCATTCCACAATGTTTTCACATACCCGGGTGTAAATCTCCGAGCGGAATTAGTACCCTCGCACGGCGCTTCGCGCCGGCTCGGGGAATAAGGCTGAAACCTAAAAAGAACCGACCTAAACTATGTAGTTTTCCTTGACATTTTAGAGCCTACAACAACTGAACCCAAAATAGAAGGTGAACGTCATCCACAAAGCCGAGGGAGCGATGGCGAAGATAAGTTGTCGGTCGATGTAGAAATAAATCATGATCTAGGTAATTCTAAAGCTTCTACTATTCCACCAAAAGGGAAATGTTTTGAATACCTCTGCCATGTGGTTATGTTTTCACCTCTGTAAGTTTTCCTGTTTGTTTGTTTTCATTTGCATGGTTGCATGTTTTCTTGCTCGTATGTCAGCAGGATAACTAAAAAATGATCAAACAGTTCAATACGAAAATGTGTAGATCCATTAGCCGTAGGCCAAGCACCAATTAGTCAAATTTTAATTGAATTTGGATAAATATTAAATGAGATATTTGCCGAAGTTTGTCTAAAAGCGCACTAATTGATGATTGTATAGTTTATGCATAAAAATATGACTTTCAGTCAGGGTTCAGTTAATGTATGCAGTCAGTGATAGCGACCTACATGCCAGGAGGTTATAGTTTTTACGACTGTTTGTTTATGTGTTTGTGCATGTGTGCGTGTAGTCCTTGTTGTCTGTCAGCAGTATAAGTTGGATAACTCAAGAACCATCATATACAGCTTCTAAAGAATTTGTGGAGCAAATTTGTGGAACAAAGGGCGTAGAAGATTTCAATTTTGTTGAATTTGTTTGAATGAAACTTTGATGAGATACTCTATTTGGAAACATATTTCTCTTGCTTTTTTGTGTTGAAAAGAACTGAATGCGTAATAAATTCGTCTATTATTTATGCATGAATGAGTGATTTTTCATTGACTTGAGTTTCTATTTCGGTATAATTTTAGGTAATTGTCTTGATATGGAAGACTTTTTTGGTATGATGCGGGCGGATTATGAAGGTATTGTCTCTTCCGAAGAGCTATAGAGTGTTAGTCATAATTACCTCTGCCTGCTTTTTTGTGTATGCACGTGCGTTTGTTTATGTGCTTGTGGGTTGTTTGTTTGTTCGTTTGTTTGTGTATGTTCTTTTGTCGGTACGAAAACTCAAAACATATCGGACTGAGTTTGTGGAGCTATTATTGGCTGTATAAGCGAAGAACAATTAAATCAAATTTTGCTTGAATTTGGATGAAAATTTGACGATAAATTAAAGATTTGATCTGTGCTTGTTTTGGTTCACAAAATGCCAAAGAGTGCTCGATATCATATAGATACAGCAAATATATATATAGTTTTCGCTTACCTCAAGGTATCTACTTCAGCCTGTTCCATGCAATGAAGCACTCTTCAGTCCACCTCAGCTCAGTCCACCTGAAGAGTGCTTCATTGCGTGAAACAGTCTGTAGTGGATACGTTGAGGTAAAACTTAACAATACTTAACTTTCTGTAGTCAGCAAGATATCTCAACAGCATTAGACAGAATAACTTCGCATGATTTTCTAATGAGCAAAGTTTGATTGAAGTTTGATTCTACCTTTATGTGGTCCTACAATTATACACGAATTATATGGTTATTTCTCCCACAAGTGTGCCGTTATTTCTTGTTCGTAATTTAGATCGCTGCTATTCTACCCTTATTCTTTTGTGATTTTGGAGCGGATGTGTTAAAATTTGAGTTACTATCAAGCAAATATCTTTTGCTATGTAAGATATATAGTGCTATGATTTCACATTGTTTTAATGTAATATGATTGTTTAACGTCGTCTAGATAAAAAAATTCCGTTGGAGCCCCTTGCAAAAGAAGACACTCCGTTGATCAAACAGGAGGAAATGAAAGGTATAAAAAAACCTTTACAGCTCTATAAACATTAATATGAGTTTATATTTATAACACTAAGAGAAATTTTTTTAAGAGAAGTAGAAGAAAAGAAGTCACTCTCAAAATTGGCATCTTGAAAACTCACATGTGAAGTTTTTCATTTTCCATAATGGCGCTTTTGGATTTTATAGTTATATTCTATATAGTTTTGTAAATACCACCTGATTAGTTCTTTTTATAGAAAACACCGCGAACCCTTGGATTTGGTTCAGATTCACAGATTTGAAACTTTGGTATAAGCTGGGCTTTCACTGGGAATGGGATTTCCACTATCAATTTTGCTGCTGCAAATGGGATTTGGCAAATTACTGGGTTGGCTGACTGGGATTCTAATAACATTTTAGCTGGGAAAATCGGATTGAAGCCAACCCATCTCCCTCTCACTCCACTTCACGAACGTTAGAACGTTTTAAACATTAGATAATGAGATTTAGTGCGACCACATTAGTAATTCACTAGTACATTATTTTAAGAAGAAGAAAGGCCGTTGATGACCAAAAATTATCGACAAAATTGGTCGTTTCCTACCTAATAAATTACTACAGCAAAATAGAAAAGTCATTCATATTGATCTATTTGGATTGGAAAGGTTAAAGGCAGTTTGTTAAGGACAAATTTGCTAAATCATGTAAATTTATGGATTTTCCAGCTTCCCAATCAGATCAGAGGCTGAAAGATAGCAAATTTGGTTCCTCATCGAAGTCAAAAACTGTTTCCTCACCACCAAAAAAAATGATATATTCTGAAGATCAAAGTAAACTGAAACTTATACGTGCTGCAGGTAAGCATTTTTTTTATGAGTTGTGAGTGCACGTGATATTGTTGGCTTTTCTCTCAGTTTAATTTTTTTGGTTAAACAATGGTGTTGGTAAAATTGATAAGCTTCTGGTCTTTAAGATCAAGGTCCCGGGGCTTTGTGCGATGGAACATTTGGAACATTTCCTCCGATGTTATATAATTGTGGAATGAGATTGTTCAGGTGGAGGTATTCAAACTCCATTTTCTTCGGCTAATTCCTTCGGCTAATTCAACATTGACCTCGGTCTGAGTAATTCTTGATATCATGCTCAGCCTCATCCAATAATTTCTTATTATACCTCTGACCATCACAAGGCGCACTCACGATCGTGAATTGCGGTCACAAATTGATACCTAAGCCAAGTCACCTAGCATAACTGAGCGTGCGTAGATTGTACACGCATCTGACGAGTACTGAATATTAATCAGGCGTGATACAAAATTATTTCAAGATATAGTGTGCAAAGTTTATGATTTATTCGGTAAAAATTTAAGGTAAAGAAAAAGCTAAAGGCCTGAAAATAGTATTTCTAGACTCAAACATAACTAAAGACACTTAATTAAACTTACAATTTGAGACATAACTTGTTATAAAAACGTGAAAGTAAAACAAAACAGAAAAAGCGCGAAAATTCTTCACTGACCTGCGATATGGCCATTTTTCTGTGCAATTTCCTGTCTTAATTATAATTGGAAATTTGAATTTAAACGAGCTGCTATCTGACTTTCGTGAGGACGGGACGATTAAGTGATATATTGGTTTAAATGTCGTGTGAAAAACTGTGACGGCGTGACGTGTTGGAGAACAATGGTTGCTGTCGTGATCTTTGTAGAACACTTTCAAAATCAAAATTCTTAATATTCATAATAGATTGTATATAGATAAATGATTAACATATGAGTTCACCGAAGGCTGAAATAACCCTGTGATTCCAAATCGACATTTTTTTGCAGTTATACTGATCTGAATGCTATGACCTGCTAACCTAGCCTGGGAGAAGAGAAGGTTTTTCTTTTCGTCCACATTTTGCTATTCCCACTCCTGAACTCCTTAATTTTTGCTACACCGCGCCTCAACTCGCCAACCACACGCAAAGAAAAATACAAATTGGAGTTATTTTTTACCAATTCATATATAGTCTGGAGTGCGCAATTAAATGGCGCAGCGGATTTGTGTCGGGATAAGATTTGAATTTGAATTTAACATAAAGTTTGGACTGCAAGATTTAATATATCCACATACTAAAATTTTCATTTGCTGACAAATATCGAAAACATTTCGCGAAAATGTTGTACAAATAAGCCGCCAATGCTGCCCCGGGTTAAAGACTAAACGATGTAAGGTCCAAATAACTATGGAATAATCCATCTATTAGGACAACTCAACAGCGCATGAGTGAAAGTGTTGTACTAGACGAGTGGTTTCATATTTCATACAACACGGTTGCATGCGAATGAACTGGTCAGTATTCTTCAATATTCCAAAAGACATGAATGTTGTTGTATAAGTTTGATTCAGATATGTAACCTCCTAAACGAGTCCTTGACGGTCATGACTTCCTTTGTTTTTCTACTAGATATAATGTTATCATTTTCCTTTCTGCATTATTTTAGAGGACGTTCTTTTAATGAGCTCTGCATCTGGAGATAAAGTGGATGGAAAAACTGCGGACATGTGCCGTGACATTGCAACTGCAATATATCTTGACGATGCTCGAAATATGAAGAGATTTATTACAACTGGTAGGTTTAAGAATCTTGACTCATCAACTACACACATAAGAACACACAAGTTGTAACAAACCTGCAACAGAGTTGCACCAATGCTGTTTCAACAACTTATTTTTTTTATCAGGATGTGTACTCACTGTTTGTTGATCAAATAACTTTATCAAATTCTATAATATCAAGGTTCACCGTTGCCTAACAGGGATATTCAGCGTCGTATACTCGAAACAGTCGAGCTAAACAGTTTGAAGTGCTTGGACGTACTTTGTGAGACGTATGAAAAGAATCCCATTTCAACGGAAAAAGATATCCAACTTTTTCACCGCCGGTACGGTCTTTCATTCTGGCCATTGGACGAGCGACCGAGAGAAACAGCTCTGCACGTCCTTGCAAGCAAGCTTTCGTCAATAAAAGCAATGGAGGTTTTAGAAAAGCGACCGAGGTTCCTCGCTGATTTTTCAGACGTTCAGGATAGTCATGGATCAACACCACTTCTCCTGGCAATAAAGTGCAACAACATTGAAGTAGTTAAACGGTTGCTTCGTACAAAACCTGACGTAAACAAAGGAAATCGACATAATGAAACGCCTATTTATGTCGCTGCCATAAACGATCATGCCGATGTGATAAGAGAAATCCTGGAGACATGTAAGTGTATACTTAAATTGCATTAAATTGTATACTCTTTATACTTAAATTGCATTTTGCACAGACCGTTTAAACGTTTGTGGAACATCAATTTCATCAATTTGCTCTGCAAGATTCTGGCAACAAGTAACAGATGAGATAAGAAATGTCAATAGAGATAAGGCGGTAGGTTTTCTGCTCAAGTGATGTGATTTTTCTATTCTTTTGAACAGGTACTAAGTCCAGGTACTCGTGTCAGTAGCGATCCAGCTTTTAAAAATCTTTCTTCACATTGAAGAATATATCGACCAGTAAAACCTGGGAACAGTACTTTGGTTTTTAATTATCCGAAACTTTAAATAATCTAGATTCTGAATCTGAACTTCTGGAAATCATGAAAAATATCGATGGAAATGGTCATTCAATCCTTTACCCAGCCTCCCAGAGTGGCAAACCAGAAGTACTGAAACTTATTATGGAACAACAGAATTGGTGGCCGTATTTTCTGGAACAGGAGAAGAAAAAGACTGAGGATTGGGAATCGTTTGTTTGCAATGTTTGTGCTGCAGGATGTAAAGATCTTGCGGAAACCATTTTAGAACGAAATCGTGGTCTTCTGGAAGCAAAAAAGGAAGAAGTTGTCACCCCTCTTATGAGGTAAGAAGAATGTATTTTTTGTATTGTTTAAAGAGCTGCAGGCGCCATTCGTGAGGAAGGTTTACTAGAATTGAAGAAGATTGGAAGTGAAACCCTCGATAAGACATTGCAAAGTCTGGCAAAGGACAAAGTAGCAGTAATGATACGTCTGGAGTCGGGATAAAATTGTACCTGAGACTGAAAGATTCAAAATATGTATATCAAAGTTTTAGCAATCATATATCATTGTTAACGATATCGCACACATATATTTATCAATCAGTCCTTAACGGCATATTACCCGAGGCAATTTTTGCTGCAACTTAAATATCCCGTTGATTTTTCCAGGGCGGCCGAAGCAAATCAAGAAAAAATCGTTCAGCTTATTTTCGATATTAAAGCGGATTGTGATCTCTTTACGATTTGTGACAAAAATGGCAAAAATGTATTTCACTATGCTGTGAAGAACCCAAATGTTCTAAGTTATCTTCTTCAGCAATTTATAACGGTAGGGGTTACTTTTTTCGTAGTGCCCTTATAATGATAATAATGATAGTCGTTTACATATCAAGTATGGTTGAATAGAAGGGCCTCATTGCTATAAAGTACAATCTCTTTATGTATGTAATGAATGTAGAATAAGCTATGGGCTATGGATATCGCAATCTATCTACTCTTTATGTCTTTGCACTTTTAGTTAAGCGAGGATACTGAGGCAATTAATAAAATGGACAATTTTGAAAATACTCCAATGAAGCTCGCAGCTGTTGGAAAACTGACGGAGGTATACAATTATTCATACACAGTATTGTATTATGTTTCAAATTATGCTTGTTAACAATTCGAGTGAGGAAATGAGCCAATACATTAGCGTATTTTGGTCACATGATTATACTAAATACCTGGTGGTGTAGGTTTCCCTTCGGAGTGAAACAAACTGCACGGAATTGAAACCTGGTCCAATCCTAATGCTCCTATTCCAAAAATTTATAAGTGATATTATAGTAATTTACAAGAGTGAATAAAATAAACTTGACATGCACGCTTTAGGTCACTTTCTATAGTTAAGAAATCAATAATTTACGTGCGTGTTCATATTGAGTCACAATGCATAAATGTGTTGAAAGAACACGAGAGTATGTTATTGAGCTTGTTCTACACGACAATATTTGTCTTATTTGTGTGTGTTTTCCAATAGAGTTTCAAAATGCTCTTAAACTACACAGCAAGTGAAGTGGATATATTCTCTGCTCATCTTATTCACAATGTAGACATCGAGGTAATTGCCTGGTTTGTTTGTGTGTTTGTTTACCCGTCAGAAGAATAGCTCCGTAGGCCATAGACCAGTCGGTTAAATTTTGGGTAAGAAATTCATAAATACGATCCAATTAAAAATTAACTAGTATCGCCAAAGTATCGCCAAAATACGGTGCTTTCTATTCTGGGAAACATTCCCGAAAAGCATCGCAAGTCGAGACCTCTGAAAACGTTCTAGTTTCGTTAAATGTTTTAACCATGGCATTCGCTGATGAATCGTAATTTGAAGAATATTTAAATTTACTAATAAATGTCTATAACCCGTGAGGACATTCTAAATTGAAATTCTAAAATTTGAATTCCAAATGAGAATAATTTGAATACTCAGACAATATGGTTTTTCACCCATTTTTCATAGCCAGCAATTTTTCATCGAAACGTATGGTCATTTTTGTTCTCTATAGTACAAAAAAGGCTCCGATTTTCATCGATACTATAAAAGTATCTGTATAAACTGAATACATAACGCGCGACAACATGCTAAATTTGGATAACCTTTTTTCGATATACCCTGTATGATTATTTTCTCTAACATTTTAACTTTACATTAATATTCCCCTGGAGCCCTCAATCCGCCTATTCCGGGAAACATCGACACATAACATATCCGCTAAATTGTAGTCTAGCCACTGATGAGTCTAGCCCACTAAAATTTTAAAAATTGTTGAACAGTATATAGAATTCTAATAATCCTCGGCCATGCATTCAATAGGTTCTGAAGATGGGTCTTCTTATCTGGAAAGAAAAGGATCCCGAAGCAGTAGCGTGTGTACTTCGTGGAGATCACGAGGAACATCAACCGTTCTTAGAGGCAGCTAAGAAAGGAAACATTGACTTGATGGAGTTTTTCTTGCAACAAGGGGCAAATCATTTACAAAGAACGTAAGAATTGTTTTATTCAGTTTTGGATTTTTCGTAAAAAGAAACCTCGACACAAATTTTAATAAATAGTCATAAAAGTCAAACAAACACGCTACATTACTTTTAGATAAAGGCCGTTGCGATCATGTAATTTACCCTTAAGAAATACTTTCCTTTTCGGATATAGTCCAAATGATCAAACCGCGATTCACTATGCCGTGCTTTCTGGAAAGCTTGATGCCGTGGAGTTTCTGCTGAAGAAAAATGAGTTCCTGGAAATGATTGATTTTACGGATGAAGTAAACATCACTGCAGCTGGTTATGCAACACAGACTGGTCATGCTGAGATACTCAGATGTCTGTTGGAGAATAACGCACAAATGAAAAGTGACAAGAAGACAGCCAAACTCAACATTTTGGATTCTGCGTATGGATATTTTAAAACTGGCGAAAATTCTGTCAAAGAAATTATTGAGTTTTGCACAAAGGATAAGAAAATCAAAATGCTTCGAGAGGTAATTAATAAAAACTACAAATTTATTCACACAACATCTTTACTACGCCTAACTTATGTCTATTATTTGGTTCCGCTCTATCATTGTGGAAAATTTGGATGAATTCTGCCTTCTATTTGCAAATGCATACTTAGTCCCATTATGCTCTTCAATTTCATGCTTGAAGTACAAATGCATATATAATAGTTCCTTACAGGTGTCCTTACAGGTCATTGACGGGACCAAATTGTGCATATATTATTCCAAGGAATTATTTTCGTATTTTTTCAGTTGTTTGAAGACTCGTATTTTGGTGCTGACTGTATCATGTCAAAACTGATCGAGGAAACACCCGACGTTGCCATGATGATTTTTGACCTCTGTGTTTATCAAGATAAATATTTTACTCATCGTTCGTATGGTGAAACTGAAGTACGAAGAAGAGTGTCATACTCGTTATTTCCATTCAAACGAAAACATCGTAAGTACTGGCGTATGGATACCATCCAACATAGATCCCAAAAAATAACTGCTCAAGGAAAGACGTGTTATATTACAAATGTCTATATATTGTTGATACTATGATTTCGCCTTAGGTCTTAAAAAGACGTCGGAAAATAATGCTGACGTCAGCTAAAATAATTCATCAAACCTTCTTAACTCACGAGAGAATGGTTGTATCGATTTTAAATTTGTTAAGAATACTTGTTATACTGACATGCAAAACATGTTAAACAGGCAGTATTATGGGTTGTATGTTAACGATTTTAGAATTTAGTCACATCATGGTGCAAAATCTTCATATGTATTAATTTATGCCATTTTATACAAACTGGTCCATTTCATATATATATATACTAGCTGGTAGAGGTGTGCAATTTATGGGTGAAATACAGGGTGCCCTAGAATACCCCCAAACCCAATTATATTTCGTGGCAATTCTATCTTAGCTTTAATGACAAAAAATTTCAGGTTTTTTCAACAAATTCAATCAACACTATATAGATGTTGAACTTTTTTGGAACAACATGTACAGTGCCAAGTATAATCTCCACAAATGTAACTCGCTACAAATATTTTTTCACAATTGCAATGAAACGATTGTCTTCATTTTTTATGTTTCATTTTTTTTTCAAAAAGAACAATTTCTATGGTCTACATAATTTCTTGCTCTTTCCAGGGTTATTAGAATTAGATTGAAATGTGTATGGATAATTTTCTTTTTCTTTATTTGAAGCTGAAAGGAAGCATGGTGGTAAGCTTAAAGCTATTGAAAGCATGGTTAACTCCAAGAGGGACAACTGCTTGGGCCATCCACTGGTTATACGGTTCTTAAACGAGAAAATGAATTCATCTAGCATTCAAAAATGGTTCTTTTTCAATATTCTTCTGTATACCACATTTTTGCTCACTTTAACAGCATATGGCACCATTCAAAGTCAAGGTAATGGAGCAAACATCTTCTATTAAGTTCTATATGTTTTCATGTTTATTTTGCCCTATAGGTTGCAGCCCATGACAAATAGAAAAGAACAAGTTTTAGTAAATATTACATTATTTTCTAGGTGTACACAATTTGAAATCACTTGGAATGATTGTATTATCAGTTATTATTTTGATTATATGTGCATTTCATTTCATGAAAGAAATACTTCAGGTTTGTGTCCAATGCAGGTATCCAACTCTATTCATTAATTGCAGAAAATAGAATACTATTTATTACATTTACATTTAATATAGAATATTGACAAGTTTTAGGGCACCAGCTCTCTGAAATAACTAAAAATGAAAGAAGCCAAGCTAT
Organism: Trachythela sp. YZ-2020; assembly: GCA_016169945.1. NCBI lineage: Eukaryota > Metazoa > Cnidaria > Anthozoa > Malacalcyonacea > Clavulariidae > Trachythela > Trachythela sp. YZ-2020. Next base: position 614,158 of record JADLSH010000292.1, on the reverse strand, counting down.
TCTTGCAAACTTTCCGTCTCCTGTACAACACTAAATAAAGTTAGAATTTTAAGATTTTGTCTTGTATAGATGTTGCTCAGTACGACCGATTATATAAATGATTTCGAAAATTACATCGAATGGGTAGTGTATATTTGTGCTGTAATTTACGTGGTGCCTGGAGGAATGACGAAAGCAGACGTACAGATTGCAGCTGGAGCTATCTCGGTGTTTCTTGGTTGGATCAACTTCTCCTTGTTCTTGAAAAGATTTTCGTTGTTTGGAATCTACATCATCATGGCAAAAAGAGTTTTTCTTACCGTCTGCAAGGTAGGTTTGAAGAAGTTTGAAAGACCTATGTATTCAAACTGTAGTCACACTCGATGATATTATGAGCCAACATTTGTCCTCTTTTAATGGTGGTCGAGTAATCAACATATATTAACTTCACTTGAAGCTTCGATTTATGTATATGAGATTAGCTTGAAGATATGTTTGTGTATATGCCTTTTCAAATTCTCATATTTAGCTGGAAACCTGTCCAAATTCGACGTTTTGAAATACTACTTCATAAATTGTTTAACCTAAAAAATTTTCCATCAACAGGTGTTACCACTGGTCCTATTGTTCATCGTTGCATTCTCACTCTCCCTTTCGCTGCTCATGCCTCTAGATCAAGGTTTTAAAAATATTCCCATTTCCCTTTTAACTACATTTGTCATGATGACGGGCGAACTAGACTATCGAGACACCTTTCTGGCCAGTGGACCACTTCATGCTCTGCAGAAAATACTTCTTGTGCTATTTATACTCATGATCTCCATCGCCATCATGAATTTACTCACTGGCCTTGCTGTTGACGATACTAATGATATAATGAATCGATCGAAAGAAGAGAAGAGGATTTACAAGGTAAGCTCTTAATAACTCATTAATAATCATTTAGTGACGAAAACGCAAAAGAGAGAATGTTTAATCAGTGCCTGTTCATCAGCAAAAGGAATTGTCATGATTAACATAATCTTTTCGTTTCAATTTCTGAGGGAAAACAGTTTATATCTGTAAAATAGTTGATAAACATGAAAATTCATATATGTGTGGTTATTAAAATCACATTTCAAACACTATTTTACGATTTTTTACAATCGCACTTACCCAGTTAGTTTCCATAAAGACATTTCTAGTATACCAAGATCTGGATAAATGTTTTTATTATACAACTGTGTTAAAAAGTGTCCAAATAACGCTAAAAACGAGTACAAATATACAGCGATATTTGGATACTTGGTTATTTGTATAGTAGAATACCGGTTTGACCGGTTTTTCTTCTCAATAAAAAATACTTTATAAAGCAGTTGTATAATGAATAACTAATTAGATGTTTTGGTATGTAGTATCGCTGTACATTTTTACTCGTTGTTTGTATTTTACGGCACAACTCGTAAAAATATACAGCGATACTACATACCAAGACATCTAATAAGATATATATATATTTGCTGTTTCAACAACTACAGCTGTAGTTATGAAATATAATTTATGAGTTAGTTTAGTGATAAGCTACTAGTACTTTACTGTAAGCTGAACCCAGCTATTATTTCATTGGTGTTTAGGCGACGCTTGTCATAACATTGGAAAGAAATTTACACAATCTTCCGTTCTTCTCACCGCCTAAAATTGAAGATGACAACATTGAAGACATTCCAGATAAGAAGTCGGAATGTTCGTGGATTTTACGACAATGGAAAAAGGTATGTTTGTTGTGAAAATCAGTATTGTAGGCCTATTAATAAGTAAAACTCGCAAATACACATATAATTTAAAATTCTATTTTCCCGAACTCTTGTTGTGAAGAAGAATGATTATTTGGTTTACTTAAAATGTTATTCATCGCAATCGAAAGAGTACATTTTCTGCCAGTTACAATTCTATAAATCTATTTACCGCCAACATAAAGCCTTATAATTCTTTAGCGTTATAAACATAGCTACTTCATAAAATTGCGACTGGCAGAAAATATGCTTTTCCGCTCAAGAAAAACAATATTTCCAATAACTATGGTCAGTAATCACCTTTTCCGACAGAAAGAGTGCAGCAAAAAAATCCTTATATATGTATATAATTATAGCAAAAAAATACGACGTCATATTGAATTAAGGATTTTATCTATTAAAAAAGTGGGCAACAAGCCCACAACATCAGATTTCCACTGATCTGGAAATAATCCTGGATTATTACGGAAGTCACCCATTACTAAAGGATCAACTGACATGCTTCGTATGTTGAAATGTAATAATGTGGTATTTTTAGAGTTCGAAGAACTTTTAAAAAGAAATACAAACAATTTCCCTGTATATATTTGGCCCTTAGTAATGGTGGATTTCTATTGTCAGCAATGTTTAACTGGCTTTATTTTCTGTACCAGTGAACAATAGGTTGCGCTATCGGCAGTGGATATTCTGGGCAATGCCGTAATGGTAAACCATTACTTTATGAAGCTGACCTCATTCGATTTTCACCAAGAAAGTCAGATCAGCATTGGGCAGTGTAACTAACTAGCATGTTCATTTTCATTTGTGTGGGGTTTGAAAGGATAATATGTGATATTATCTTGGAATTTTTTAAGGCAAAAAATCATGAATTTCACAAAAATATTTATCCCATTATAGGTGTACGACGATGATGAAGTAGAAGAACGATTAAAAGCAATGGCAAATGAGAATGAGGGAAATTATGACGAGCAATTTGATGAACTGAGGGAAGAAATTAAGAAAACAAATGAACTCGTGCAAGAAAACACGGCGGCAATGGAAACAAAGATTGAAAATAGATTGCAGAAAATTGAAGAGATGTTAGCACAAATTCAAGCAGCGGGTATCCCTTCCAGCAGTCGAAACATTACTACGTAATTTTATAGTATTGATTCAATTTAGGGAGTTTCTTACAATAGATTACTGCAGAACATACAAGAGTTGATGACTTGTGTGATGTGTGTTTGTCTATGAGAACGATAACCCAAGAATATCAAACATTTTGATACGAAATTTTGTAGAGCTAATGGCCATAAGCCAATAACGAATTGATTAAATTTTGTCTGGGTTTGGATGAAAATTGGACGAGAATGGACCTTTTGCAGGTGACTTAGCATAGCAATAGCGGGATCCAGTCGGTGTAAGTCTTCCATTGTCTTTTCATTGTTTTGGAAGTCCCACTGTTCTCCATGCGTCCCAGTCACTCGTTGTTTTTACATATTTGTGACGTGATGCAATTCATGCAAATGGCATAAAGTTTGCCTTACTTTCCCCGGCTGAACAGAACTGAATGCGTAATTAGTTTCATGTATAATTTATGCATGAATAGGCTCCTTGCCTTGTTTACATTTTACTGCCACGAATACTCTTGCTCTCACCAAGCGCATGTGGTACAATACTCAGACACATGCGCATCCAGACATGCGTGAAGTGTCTTAAGGCCAGAGTGCTCAAACGACCACAAGGGAAGTGAGCTTTTGCATTATCGCTTATAGCCACCAATTAACCTCACAGAGTGCTCAACAACACAAGTGATGGAGCATATTATAGTCAAACCTGCAGACATGCATGTTTCGCCGTTCAACGGCTCGTCAGTGCAGCTTGTAACGCAGTCTAGATGTAAGTGACCTCGTATTTATACACCATACTCTTGCTCTCACCAAGCGCATAATTATTGATTTTAGTTAAAATGTTTCTTATATATATATAGATTTTCGCTTACCTCAAAACTTGTCTGCAACAGGCTGTTTCATCTGTAGAAGAATCATCAGACAGTGACAAGTATCGAAAGAAATGACCGCTTATATGCTTCCTGCCGGAGCGTGGGGGTGTATGTGGGACAAAATGTGTGCATTCATGGCTTTGTTCGCTTTTTTTACGCGAAATTTGTTACGATGACGACACCGTGAAATTATTTCAGCTCTTTTCTTGAGTAAACAATTCTTGTTTTTTTCTTTCACAATACAAAATTGTTCTTGTAAACATAAATTGCATCGTTTTGATCCTCCCGTGTACGAAAAAGAGTGTTTTAAAATTTGCCAATTAATACTAAAATCCTTATTGTCTTCAGTAGGTTACCCCCCCCCCCCCCCCCCATATAGGTACGGAAGTAATTAGTATTCAAATGAATGAATGTATGTATGACGTCACATTTATTTCCAGCCATATGACGTCAACAGGGGTGTGCGTCCAAGAATTCGTACTTAGTGTACGCCCAACGTCATGCCTATATTTTTTGCGTAATTGGTTGAATGCGAGTATACAAACTAAATGAATAGGGGTAGGTAACGTTTATTTTAAAATGCTTTTTTCCAACAAAATATGCGTTCTTCAAGGGCAAATAATTTTGACCAATTTTCGCCTGTGAAATTTCGGAAGCTGTGCAATTTGTTAGAGACAATATTTGCACAAACTGTTTCTTGCGAGGTTTACGAGCTTTTCGAAGAGAGATATTGTGGTTGTAAAACAAAATCGTTTTAGTCAGAGTGAATGTCTTATGTTATCGTATGAGGAGAGGTGGCAGATGTATGATTTGGAAGCCATAGCGCGAGTTAACAATAAAGACATGGTATGGAATAAGTTTGTTGAAATGACGAAAGTATTAGAGCTTCAGTGGGATAAATACGTGTTTGAATATTGGAGTCTAAAGGGCGAAAAAGGTGGTAACGCGAACGCGAAATTGTACTGATTTTACAAGTAAATTATTGTTGCTCGCTTTGCTTGGTTGGATGCATATATTAACGCACAGATTAATGTTTGTAACAAATTTATTTCTTAAGTATAACAATTAATCACACAAATGCATATAATTCTTAAACATATTGGCTTGCTTTATTGCTCGTTAGCCATGGTTTCTTTAACAAAGGCTCGGACCGTAGGCTCATCTTCGTGCAGATTCACCCACTTCATACGACCTGTAGATTGATACCTTATTTTGACAGGCCAATAATGTTCGTCGTTGATGCAGACACCAGGACGGCTAGGATCAAAACTATTGCGCGATGGCTTATACATTTCTATGATAGCATATCCTTCGGGGATGTTACGGACCTCCTGTGCTCCCAGCGTGTAATTTTGCCACTCGGGGATAGTTGCATCCGACAAGGTGATATACCGATGATGTGTAAGTTTAGGTTGTTTTCTTCCATGCTTGGTTTCGATGACAGAGATTGGGGTGGGTGTAGTCACTTTAGTTTGGGTGGTGAAGGGATAAACATGGCAGTCGCCAAATAGGTCTCCAAGAACTTGCTTATCGGTTGGTGTGTCAGGCTTGTTATCCACCAATAAGTATCCAAACGGTTTTTCGGTCTCTTTGTATTAAGCGTTCATAAAATCGATTATTTTCTTATCAAACATGCGTTCTCCAACAATACCAATTTGTTTACTATCGCTTGGACTTCGGAAGAGAGCCAGATATTGGGAATTTCGGCTGATATCCGTTTTATACTTCCCCTTTGGAAACATGTTTTGCAGCAATAAGATAACGCTCGCGTTTCGATGGCGGCCTTGGGTAAACAATTGAGATACCAGAGGACTGTCTGTCGCTTCAGCCATCAAGGATGATGATGTTGTTGTACCGCGTATCAATCTCGCTCATGTTCTCAGACAGTTCGGGCACACTTCTCTCAAACCGGATGCTTTTTCCGAGAGACTTTTTCAAGACGTCATAACATTCTTGCCACTGGTTGTAGTACCAAAAAATGCGAATATTTTTTTGCTCTTCGTACACGATACGATTGTGATACAAAAATTTTTGGACAAAATATGTTTCTCCACTTTGACTCGGACCCACAACCAAAAGTGAGAATTTATGGCGGAGGTTGAAATCCGGATAGGGTTTGGTGGTTAAAGATGAGATTGTAGCTTTTGGTTTCTTTGCTGGCTTTGTAGTTCGAGGAGATTGCCTTTCGTCTGCTGTAGGCCTATCGATGTTCATATACGGACGACAAGACTTGTCGATGTTCATATAATGATGCGGAGATTTGTCGATGTAGGGCTGCCATGACGACACCCGGGCTTGCTTAAGATAAGGTTTTCTCTCCTCGGAAGATAAGCCGTGAACTTGCAAAATATGTGTACTGATATTCTTCAAATTAGGCCGACCGCAAAGCGGACAGGTTCGGCGAAATCGTCTCTGCATGACTGCTGTGGCAAATGATTCAAGTTTACATAGAAACACGGTTCTATATATATATATCGTTGCTTTGAGGAAGGGTTTGGTGAGATTTTGTAGCAGTTGTCTGCAAATTCTCTAAAGCTTCTGTGGAGCCTCTGTGGAGCTCCAGTGGAGCTTCTGTAAAGCTTCTGTGAAGCTTCTGTGGAGCTTCTGTGGAGCTCTCACAATAGGTTTGTGGGCATGCTTTAAAGATAATTAAATCTCCCCCACCATCGTTAGGATTGTTTTGTGTATAAATAGTCGTGTATAGCAAATAATTTGCTTATTTTACATTAATATTCGTAAGACGAGCACTAAAATGAACAGTGAGTACTACGGAAGCTATAGCCTTGTAGGGCATGACGACGACACCATTGAACATGAGGAAAGTCCTATGGAAAGCCTTACCGAAGATGAAAGCCATACCGAAGATGAGAGTAGCATCACGACTGGAGAGTGTGATGAAGACAGTTCCGAAGAGAAAATCGATCCCTGGGCTACATTGACCGACGACGCAGCATCCAAGGTTCGGGCACAGTACGAAGACATCTTACAAACACTTCTCATGGGGGATCATGAGGAAAGTGAAGCGAAACAGAAAGCCTTTGCCAAAATTCTACCGCTTTTGCAAAAGGAATTGGCCGATGTCTACATGGATAACCTGACGTGGATGAAACAAATAAAGAAAGATCCAGTACATAAGAAAATAATGCAGACAAAGGAAACACCTGTTGAAAACGATGACTTTGATCCACAAGAAGCTTTGGAAGCAGCTGTTGATAAGAGAAAGTTTCTTATTAGAAGGCTTTTAAAGGGTTACGCCTTTACTGGAGAAAACGATGAAGAGAATAATGATGATGATGATTAGAAGTTAAACTCGGTTTTTGATAGGCCGAATATAGGACTGAAGTAATCAATTCATACAATATTAGCATGTAAAAACATACCAATATAAACACATCATGTAACTTCGAGTCATTTAATAAAATAGTTTTCAATTACCTGTCTTTAGTTGTCATTTTTCAGATGGGTGGGCCAGGTACAAATGAAAGTGGCGAAAAACACGCAATGAAGTGGGTGAATTTTCACGAAGATGAGCCTACGGTCGGAGCCTTTGTTAAAGAAACCATGGCTAACGAGCAATAAAGCAAGACAATATGTTTAAGAATTATATGCATTTGTGTGATTAATTGTTATACTTAAGAAATAAATTTGTTACAAACGTTAATCTGTGCGTTAATATATGCATCCAGCCAAGCAAAGCGAGCAACAATAATTTACTTTTAAAATCAGTACGATTTCGCGTTCGCGTTACCACCTTTTTCGCCCTTTGGATTCCAATATTCAAACACGGATTTATCCCACTGAAGCTCTAAAACTTTCGTCACTTCAGCAAACTTATTCCATACCATGTCTTTATTGTTAACTCGCTCTATGGCTTCCAAATCATACATCTGCCATCTCTCCTCATACGATAACATAAGACACTCACTCTGACTAAAACGATTTAGTTTACAACCACAACACCTCTCTTCGAAAAGCTCGTAAATCTCGCGAGAAACGCTTTGTACAAATATGGTCTAACAAATTGCACAGCTTCCGAAATTTCACAGGTGAAAATTCGTCAACATTATTTGCCCTTGAAGAACGCATTACCTACCCCTATTCATTCAGTTTGTATACTCGCATTCAACCAATTACGCAAAAAAAATAGGCATGACGTAACGCTTTGTACGCACGCTAAGTACAAACTCTTTGGCGTACACTAAGTACGAACTCTTTGGCGTACACTAAGTACGAACTCTTGGACGCACACCCCTGTTGACGTCATATGGCTGGAAATAAATGTGACGTCATACATACATTCATTCGTTTGAATACTAATTACTTCCGTACCTATATGGGGGCGGGGTAAACCTACTGTTTTCTTTCAATGTCCAAATATATTTCGAAAGTTCCGTGTCATTTGCATGCTTTTTATGCTCGAAAGATTTAGTGTGTTGACCAATCGCTCTTTGAATGTGGTTGCAGTCATGCCAATGTAATTTTTGATCGTGTTTGTGTTGCTTACTGTGAGTGTTACTTTGTATACTATGTCCCTAGTCATGCATTGTTTTTGAAGCGGGCAAATGGTGTTTTCTCTACAACTGCAATTGGTAGTGTCCCTGTCCTATGGCTTATTATTCCTAGATATGCGTGCATTGTGTTCAGTGATTACGGACTTGACATTTTTCATGCAGCTATAACTTACTTTAACTGTATTTCTGTTAAAAATTTTATGTAGCTTGTGGTGCGGTGGAAAATGTTTGTCAATTAGACTAAGGAAATTACGTCCTATGTTTGTGCTAACACTCTTGCTAAATGGTGGGTTGAACCAAATGATATTGCGTTGCCTCTTCCTGCGTTCATGATTAAAGCTGCTATGCCTAAGTGGGTTCTGATATATGGGTGCAGATTCCTGAAAAGTTTGCTCATCTGATGAAAGAAGTGCGATGCACTTGTTAATTGATGCAGGTATTTGCCTATATTTATGTATAGTGGATCGTCATTGGGCTTCCTAAAGGGCCTATGTTTTCCATTGTTATGGTCGAAAGTTACATCTAAAAAGTTTACTATGCGTAAATTTGATTCCGCGGTAATTTTTAGGTCAAACTGCTCGAAAATTTTGTGGAGGTCTTTTCTTGTTTTGTCTGCTAAACGTGCTGATTTACTCTTTATAATAGCCAAACCGTCATCTTCGTCCTTAGCTTATGGCCATTAGCTCTACAAAATTTCGTATCAAAATGATTGATATTCTTGGTTTCTAATTAAGAGTTGGGACAATAATGATCGCGTCCGGTGATATGATGGACGGTGCAAAAATGGGAGGGTCAGGGAGCGGAATCGAACGTGATCTGCGGCCGATGAACGCGGAAGGGCACGGTAAGAACATGTTAGTTTTGTGACACATACTAGATTTGAGAAAGCTTCTGACGCGATGAGTCTAACTGACCGATGGGTAGGGTACTCTTATTTATACTCACTAGTGAGGTTCCGTTGGGAATAGTACATTATTCTCACCGGTCCCTTGCTCGCTCGATCTTCTAATTAAGAGGTGGGATAATAATGATCGCTGAAGAGCCTTGAATGGTGGAATAGTGCGTTAAATTATCCGACGCCATGTCGGATACCAAGTACGCTACTCGCCAACCGCCCATTCTAAAAGAAAACACCCAAACCTCAAAGGTAAGAAGAAATTGTAAGTGAGGAATTTATGGTCTTATACTTTTACAACAGAACAGGCTATGGATTTTTTAAAGAAGGAAACGCAGAGACAAATTTGTTTAAAACGTTAAGGTCGTTGTACTGTGAAGTAGACAATTCAATGGATGCTTCATCAGACGATAGGATATCAGATGGGCCAGCAGGACGCAGGACATTGGCGAGTTTCAGATAATATGAAGCTGTAGAAGGATTCCGCTAACCAACATGTGACATGATTTCGCTTAACTGAGCTCCTGACAGAGCAAGCATGATAGCGGCTCCCGCTCTAAAACTATGGAGAGTTTCTCCACTTTCAGGTACAGGTGAAGACGGGTTTTCATGGTCGAGGTTGATAACTGTTTGTTCTGAATAGCTCCACGAGGTGTAGTAGGACGGAAACGGAAACCATGTGAGAGATCCAACCCAAGTTCTGAGCAGATAGCCATGTAAATTTCGATGGCTTTCACGGGGCAGATTTTGGTGACGTCGTACTCCAAAAAGGTTCGAGGACCCATCTCTAAGGGTCTTTCCCCAACGTGATTAAACAAAAGACCCTCATCTTGAGGGAAACGCAGAATCTCGTGAGTCTTTACAGTGTTGAGGTCATTCGCTCTATCACCGCTGAAAAATACGATCTTGAAGAAAGCGGCATCTCGTGCATAGGTGAAAAGAGAGATGGGGGAAACTTCCACAGTGTGCATCTTACGTTCGATGTGACGCGATAGAAGTAGGCCAGGAGCTTGTTGGCAAAAAAAGGAGTGGCTTGCTGTGGGGTAACGGCTGCTTCAAGCTGCTCTGATGTGAAAGCTTTAAGGTATTGTTTGACTTCAATGGAGGCGGCAGGGTTACCCAAACCGAAAGCTACACCCCAGTCCCCTTCTCGGCCAGCAGATTTGCGCGCAGCTTACCAATAAAGGAGTCTACTGTTTTGTACGATAACCGAATGGGACAAGCGCTTGACTTGATGCCGTGAAGACCGAGATATGGGCAACTGGATTTGTGCACCTGGGTTTTCCCTCCTTTATCTTTCCAGACCAAAAACCTACACAAGTCCAACGGTACAGCTGTAAATGCGCTGGAAGAGAAGAAAGAAAACTTGTGAACTTATTTTCCATGGAGAGCTTCTGCTTCTCGTAGGCCGTTGAGCGTAGAACCCAAGGCGAGCATCAATTGCTGTAAGATCGAATTGTGGTAATTGGTGACACGTTGGAGGGAAAAAACATTTTCGATGGTATCCACACATCTGACAGAACATGAATTATGATCGTTGGGGTATTGACAGGATGGACAAATTACAGCCGGTACAAAAAAACGTGCTGCTGGAGGTAAACCCTAGAACGTGAAAACAAAAAAAAAAGCTCTTAACAAGGAGTGACATTTTATTAAATAACAACATTTAAGTTAATGTACAATCGAGGAATATGACATATTTAATAGTCGCGCCACTGATAATGCGTCCAATCAGTCTATGTTATTTCTGATAATATGTGCTTTCTTATAATTTATTATCTAAAGTGTGAAAATGGAACATATTTTAAAGTAATCAGTTATGTTAAATGTTTTTTTTTCCTTAAATAAATTGAAATTACTGTTCAAATAGACCATAGTCTGAGGCCATTTTTTTGTCCGTCGGACGGTTCCACTTGAGCCACGCCCTTTTCGTCGGACAAAAGAGCTAACACCCCTCCAGTTGTAATACCGACGTTTCGCCCCTGGGTTTAGGACAAGCTTTTTGAATTAGCTGTATGCAGCACTTACACTGGTTCTCACATTCTCAATTGTAAACTGCATGTATATACCGAGAACAATTGCAAATGACCTTCTAAAATTCATTAATTATTCATAGGCAAAATACAAAGGAAACTCATGACCCGTAGCGGATCTATATATTTGATATATACAGCGTAGATAACATCAATCTTCAAAATTCCAACGCCAGTGAGCGTACAAAACGAGTCATTTTAGAAGTCATATACAAACCTTACAGTTCGGCCTTTATCAGATCTAAAACACTCGGCTGCGCCTCGATGTTTTAAATCTGATAAATACCTCTTTTGCGGTTTGTATATATTACATAAAATGAGCTGTGCGATATCTGGAGAACAAGTCAAAAGAGTCGCTACTCAGTAGAGGGAAAAACAAACTCTAGTTTCTTACATTTTAATGAAGCAAATATAATTTGTAAGATAACTATATAGATTATAAGAACTGTATAAATGAAACAGAAAAGGTTTTAGAATTCGGCAAGAAACACTGAGTTTTGTTTAAAGAATTGTAATATACACAGTATCACAAATTCATCTTCCGAGTATTACTTTTAAAACTTTTCCTCCTCTTGTCTTTTTTAAGTTGAGTTCTAGATGTATACCTATTGCGAGTTTGTTTCGTGCACTATATATAAACACAGGATGTCCTCTGACTTTTGAAATTTGGGAAGTACTCGAAGGGCTCTTGTTTTCAAGTATATTTTCACGTCAATGCTGACGTCAGTGACTCCTTTTAGTTTGAATATCAGCAAGTAATTTTGACGGGGTCATGACGGAAACAGTGTAAGGGAGTCATATATTTAACCGCTTAAGGCTTATCCAGTGTTGCCTATTCGATCTGGAGTGCATGTTCCGTCATCCCGGCCATGTTTTTGGTAAATTGACGAAGGATTTAGCTTATTCAAAATTCAAACTTCATTCCAACAGGGCGCAAATCTCTTTCATTCCAATGAGTACCTTGAGATCGGTTACAAACCATTTGGGTTTCACGTACAAAACACCGAAAACAGGGAACTTAATCGGATGACTAGTTCAAAAATACTCTGCGGACTACCTGTATACAGGGTGTATAAAAAAAACTGAGACCTTTAGAAATCGAGGTATTGTTGTTAAACGCACGATATTATACGCCTGGGAATTTAATTACATTGTATGCATAATGAAATATTGAAGACTTTTTCGCTTCGTCTAAATAATTGAACACGACGCTCTAGCCAAACAAATTGACTTGACAAAAAGATGGTTTTATATTTATTTACATGTAACAACAATATGTTCAAGCTATGGGCCTTGCCCTTCAACGTGTCCCCCATTTCTTTCAACACAAAGAATTGTTCGCCTGTGCATGGCACGCATCGCATTTCGAATAATTCCAGTTTGCTGCCGTAAATTGTCAAATTCAACGATTATCCTCTGGCGTAGCACATCGATGCTATAAAAACTCGTTGCTCTGTGGTCAGTTGAGCCATTTTTATTCGAACTGATAGTACGACTCATTAGTAATTTGGGCATTTTCGTGGGAAGTTATGCTCCTTCATACTGTTAGAAGCTATTTTAAATTCCCAGGAGCAAAAAATCTTGGTCTAACCAACAATAGCTTAATTTCTAAAGGTCTCATTTTTTCTTATACAGGGTGTATCAAAAAAAAGTGAACCCTTTGAAATTAAATACAATAGGGTACAATAGATTATTTGAAAGAAAATGCAAATATGAAGTTCAATTTCAAAAGGTTCACTATTGTATTAAATTTCAAAGGGTTCACTTTTTTATGATACACCCTGTACAGGGTGAGTCAGAAAAATTCCCATGGGTACAGCCAAAAGAACGCAGTTTGTTACAACAAATACTCTTTGGTCTGTAGTCAGCTGTACCATTTTGTATTTTCAACGAATGATCAAGGACAAGGTCGTGGATGACTGATTAATGAAAGGTGTATGCAAATTTCTATAGTGTTATCAATTCGCGCACGATAGCTAGTATGCACTTTAAACCCCACAGGGAATTACATTTCTGTTTTTACATATGAAAGGCATCACTTTTTTCTGACTCACCCTGTAGTACACCCTGTATAGACCCCTTGCATTGTTTACATTCGCTGGTGGGAAATTCCTATTATAAAAAAGATTATGTTCTTCATTGTGATTCAACAATGCATATAGTTTATAACGCAACTCAGAGAAATACCCCTAAGACGATGTGGCCCCCCCAACATGAAGTTGCTTCCTACACCTATAGCTATGACGAAGCTCTCTTGGGAGGTTTTTAAAAACCTGCCAGAAACACGTAAACAAGGCAAGGTGTCTAGTAAATTGTTTTGGAAATATCATGACCTAATTTATATTATATAGCATTATAGGAACACTTTCCCGCCTGCTTTATTGCCATGTAACGTTCTGTTCTGCTGTATGAATAGACAGCTTTAATTCCAACACTATAAATGCATAAGTGCATGTCTATAACAATGCTAATTTATTGCAGCCTGTAATTTACAAGTTTTAATTTGCATGGTTCAATAGTCAGCGATTCAAATGCTAAATATATGACGCAGATGTACAAGTGTTATAATAAATAGCTTCGGCGTATAAAGAATCACACAAGTCACTACAGACGACGGTTAAGAATCGAACATCTAAATTGTGAAGCCTAAGAAGGAGTAATGTGTTACTTGGATTGAACTTACATGCACAGACCATACATACTAAACTAAAAGCAAAATTTAGTTCAATACGCTGAAAGAGAAGACTATAAGGTAAGGTTATTGTCTGTATTTTTACTATTAGTATTCGTATACGCTGTTTCACTTTTCATGGTTCGCATCTCCATCTTGCCAAGTGGGACAAATACAATGGTAAAAACATTGCCTCGTCCCAATGTTAATACTTGTCCCTGGAGTCATGCTATTGTTGCCCTATTGTGTTTGCCTGGCTCGCCTGGCGAGATGGCGTTGCGAACCCCGAAAAGCCGGCATAGAATTTAGTTAACAT